>CAJINV010000004.1:94968-403074 GCA_905178155.1 Amoebophrya sp. A120 | reverse complement strand
CCAGCTGCTTTGGGCGCTTCCCGGAAACTAACCGCATGGCCCGGGGGCAAAGGCCCTGGGTGAGCGTGGGGACTCGGTCCGCGCGTGATGACCTAGGGGCCAGCTGTGGGCGCTTCCCGGGAACTAGCCGCACGGCCCAGGGGCAAAAGCCCTAGGTCAGCGCGGGGACTCGGTCCCCGCGCCATGACCTGGGGGCCAGCTACAACGCCGGCGCTATGGGCCAGCTTCTTCTTTTCTTTTCTCTTTGTTCGTGGTAGGCTAACGGACCCAGTGTGGGCAAGCAGTCAGAGGAGCTCCGTCCGCAGGTCTGTCGCGGATCAGGGAATGGATGCAGGACACACAGAGACACCGAGCTGCAGGGGCCTGTCTGCCCCGTGCCACCACAGCCGCCGAACTCGTCCCAGACAAATGCCGGAAGGTCGCCGCACGGGGACTCTGTCCCCGTGCTCGGACCTTGTTTGTAATGCATAAAATGCATGACCCAAGGTATGTGTGTTGCAGAGCAGGCAAGTGAGGCCGACTGTAAGCCTGTTTGGGGTTACAGCTCGAGCTGCTAAAGTAGCATGAGAAAATCACTCTTCTTTGCCTAAACAGCATGACAGACTGGATTTAGGGACCACCGAAATTTGTCATGCGCCACTTGGAAACTGGGTTCCAACTGGCATCCATTTTATGCATGAAAAATTATTTCAACTTTGTCGATTTCAACTCTGACACATCCATACTCGCAAAGGTTTTGTTAAACATGTCACTCAACGCGTCCGCCTGCGCGGGCTGCAAAGCCGCGTTGTTCGGCCAGGCATTCAGCAGGTCCGCCCGGGCCGCCGGGGGATCGATCGCGTACTTCAATTTAGCGCCAACGGAAACCTGCAGCATCTTGTCCCCGGTTACCGGATCATCAACCACGGTAACATCTAAAATCGCTAGGTCCACGTCCTTAATCGCCAAATCAGCCTTATCTCCATTAGCGGTGTTCACCAAGAGGGAGTGCAGATAATCCTTCATGTATCGTACGAAAAAAGTGCTTCACTGTGAGGCTTTTGCAGGTTTTGCATCACAAGTTTGTTCTACATGACAGCGGAAATTTGCCATGCGGGGTTCCTAAGGGCAAACACGACTAGAAATCCGTTATCTTGCATGTGCAGCAAGACAACTACTTCTGTCTTCAATTTTATGCATCACAAGCTTACAGTGAAACAGTTTTTCCTTGCGATATCATGGCCTGCTGGACGATCTGCGCCAGCTCCGGGTTTTCCATCAATCCCGGGCCGCTCGGGTCGATATGCACTGCAAAAGTATCGCACTAGTATGATTTGCAATTACAAATTTCCTCAGCATGCGAAATGAAATTTGTAATGCGGATTTAACTTGAGAAAGAAATTTGTAATGAAGGAATGGCATTACTACGAGTACGATACTTTTGCACAGGATAGTCAATCCCGACGGGCAAGTTGACCGCGAAATTCATCGTCTTTTCAAAGTCTGCGTCCGGATCCGTCGTGATCGAGCCCTCGATATCCATGGCAAATATGTCTGGGTCTGGAGACTTGTGATGCAAGTCAGTCAATAACAGCTGCACTGTAATGCGCCGCCAAGCATGCATGACAAGTTTTTCTTTTTTCCCGCTTCTGTGCTGCGTATTGCGCATCGGAAACTGCGTTTTTGCATGACAGGCGAGAGAGGCTGTCTTCGGCCACGCAATACAGAGTGAACGGTCAACGTGCCAGATCAGCATGACAAATTTCGCAATCTTCCAGACCCAGACATATTTGCATTTGATACTCGACCCCATCGACGTCGACAACGCAGTCCTGGAGCAACCCACCGCCTTCCCCGCCGGTGAGATCACCTATTGTGATGAAAAATCCCCCCTCCCCATATCGCAAACGAGATTTGTGCTGCTGTATTTGAGTACACAAGTCGACTTGTATTGCTAGAATGCCAAGGAACGCATTTGTTCATGTTCTTTCCTCGTTTGCAAGCAGTTTGTAATGCTGTTTCCCGTTTCCATTTGCTTCGTGTCATGCTGAAGGCGCACGGCTTTCCTACGCCAGCCGGCCCAACAGTCCGCATCTCTACTTCCCTTCTAGCATGACAACGCGATTTGTGATCGCAAATCATGCTACACAAATCTCCCTTTGAGTACGGGGAGGAGGGATTTTTCCCGTTGATATCGTCTTTTGGGTCCTTGCTGTCGTCCGGCATCAGATTATTCGCTTTGAGTCGGTCCTCGAAGAACTCCTCAAGCCGGTTATTTCCGTTGTTGTCCAGTGCGGTGTCTTATGAACTGCAAAAGTATCGCATTCGTATTGCAGTCATGCATATACAAGTTTTTTTCTCAAGGTAAATCCGCATTACAAATTTCATTTCTCACGCTGAGGAAATTTGTAATGCATTTACACGAGTACGATACTTTTCTTTGCAGTTCATATGTCTTCTGGCCACTGCGTCTTGATCGCATCCAGGACCGCTTGCACGTCCGCGGCGGTGCCGCTCCCCGCCACCGGGTTGGGCGCGATCGTCACACTCACCTCCAGCTCCACCTCGTGGACATCCACACCGATCTTGTTGTTCGGGTCGTTTCCGATCGGGATCGTCTGGTCCTTCGGAGGCTTTTTCACAAACACGTCTACGTCCACGATGTTCAAATCCAACCGATCGGGCTGCGCGTCCGCGTCGGAAAAGTTCGGATTGTCCTCTAACAGCCTGTATGCATTGCAAAAGCATCGCACTTCGTATTAAAAATGCGAGTCTAGTATTACAGATCTGCTTTCTTACCTGAAACTGCATGACAAATTTCATTTTTCTTCTACGGAAAAATTTGTCATGCAATTACTATACATTATATTCATGCGAAAAAAGAGGTAGACAGAGGGTCCCAGAGAGGTGGCCGAGAGGTAAAAAAGAGGTCGACAGAGGTAGAAAAGAGGTCGACAGAGGTGGAGAGGTGGCGCGGGACCCCGTTCGAGAGGGTCCGCGAGAGGGTGCGCGAATAAGGCCCGCAGTAAGCGCCCACCCTTAGGCGCCGCCTAAGTGGCACAGAGGGTGCAGAGAGGTCAAAAAGAGGGTGCGCGAGAGGTCGACAGAGGTGGAGAGAGGTGTTGCGAATAAGGGGCGACCTCTCGCGGACCCTCTTGGCCACCTCCCGGCCACCTCTGTCGACCTCTGCCCGCGAGTATAGCCGGACTATTAGCGGGGACCCCAAAAGAGGTCAAAAAGAGGGTCTGCGAGAGGTCTGCGAGAGGGTAAAAGCACAAAGAAGCGGGCGCGAATCCGCATGGTAGTGCCCATATTTGGCACTGCAGGCCATTCGCGGACTTGTTTTGTTCGGCGCCTTTCCGTGCCGCCCTCTCGCGCACCCTCTCGCGCACCCTCTCGCGCCACCCTCTCGCGCCACCCTCTCGCGCACCCTCTCGCGCCACCCTCTCGCGCCACCCTCTCGCGCACCCTCTCGCGCCACCCTCTCGCGCCACCCTCTCGCGCACCCTCTCGCGCCACCCTCCCGCGCCACCCTCTCCCACCATGCGGCTTCTGTTCGCCCCCGGTGTTCTTTGCAGCTGCTCCCTGCGCAGAGCGCCCACAGGCGCGGGAAGCGCGCAAGTGGTCCTGCGGCTTGGCGCGGCGCAAATCGGCGGCAGGGATCCAGTATGTTTCGTTGTGCCTACTAGGCCCGTGGGGTTGTGGTCCGAGCGGCAAATAGCCTTGCCCCGGCCCAACAGCCTTGCGCTCCGGCGGCAGCCGGAGCATGGCTGGTTCATACTAGTACGATACTTCTGCATTGCATAGCCTGCGCAGCAGCGCGTCCATGGTCTCTTGGCAGACCTTGTTCACGAAATCGCCCCCCTCGGCGCTGGGGTCAATATCAATTGCAAAAATGTCTGGGTCTGGAAGAGTCGGGGAGGCTTGTCATGCACATTTTGCATGACCCGTGAGGTCTGTGACGCTGGTGCTAGCATCACAGATTTTTTGAGAGCTTCTTGATGCTAATTACGCATGAAAAATGCCTTCTTCGCGTACCAAGAGCTGACTCCTCTTGCTGCTCATGCAACACAAATATTTTTAGAATCCGCAGACAGCATTGCAAGTTGCAATCTTCCAGGCCCAGACATTTTTGCATTTGATAGTCAAGCAGCGCAGACAAATCCGTCCCGGCTTTCACGTTCAGCGTGACATTGAAGGCCTTCGTGATTTCCGTGGTCGGATCAGTGGTGATCGGGTCCGTCAGCGGGGTTGCGCTCGTCCCCGTGGCCGGCCCGGAGGCGGGCGTTAGGGAAAGCACGTCCTTGTTCACTTTCGGGACGATGGGCAACGCCGTGCCCCCGACGGTTTGCGTCGTGGGGGGGACGGGCGACAGGATGTTCTTCTGCTTCAGGTTTTTGGTCAGAGTACTACCCAACACGTCGTTCTTAACCGCCGGAAGCAACTGCGTACCCGGCCACTCCTTGCGGATGTCATTCACCAGCGCCGGCGGGTCCACCGCGAGTTTCACGCGGGCCTCAATGGAGATGGAAATGTCGTACGGTGGGTCGGGCGACGGCTCGGAGAAAACCAGCACCAGATCCACGTCCTTCTTCGTGAAGGTCGCGCCCTGCCCGGTCGTGGGCGACAGCGCATTGGCGCGGAGGTACTCCTCCAGCGCGTCCGCGACGGCGCGCTGCAGTTCCGGATTCGACTCTAGTAAATCGTCCACGTCCGTCCCGGAGGGCACTTTCATGTCGAACTGAAACACCTTCTCTACGTCCCCCGGCTCACTCACCGCCGGCGGACAGGTGAGCGCCCCGTCCATCCCCAGGATGCTGTTTCCTGGAGCACCGAAAACGCCGCCGCCGCCGAGCGCCGGGTCCCCCTGCGACACGTCCGGCTGCAGGTCGGCCTTTTTGAACTCTTCTTTCAAATACTGCTGCATCATGTATGATAGTTCAAAACTCCTTTTCCCTTTCATTTGTATGGCATGAACAGCAATACAAACGCCAGCACTCCTGGAGGCTGTGCATGACAAGTTCACCGCGACCGGCCAAAGGTAAGTAGTTGTACTGTTCGACCTTTCGAAACTTGTCATGCAAAAAGTGCCACAGGGCAGCAAATGGATTCGCGGTTTTGCATGACAAATGAGGGTAAGAGGGAATTCCTGTGCACTCTCATATCATGGTCGTTTTCCCGGGGTTCAGCGGCTTCGTCTGCGGCCACACGTCCACGAAATCGGTCACCGCCACGGAGGGGGAAAGTTGGAAGGTCAGCGAAGTGGAGAGACTGACCTTACTGACAATGACGTCCTGCGTCGTCGGGGGGGTGCTGCTCGCGTTGGTCACAACCGAAATTACGTGGTTGTCCGTGACCTCGTCGACGAACAAATCGAAGTCTTGGAAGTCCACCGTCGCGCCGGTCGTGCCGCCCTGACTGCACACATCCGTGATCAGGTGCGCGCCCGCGTTCTGCACGGCTTCGCGGAACGACGGCTGTAACACTAATGCTTTGACGTCCGTACCGTCTTTGACTGTCAGCGTGAACTGGAAGCTCTTCTGCAGCTGGCCGGCCGCCGTGGTCAGTGTGTTACTCCCGGGCAGGATCGCCGCCCCGGGGCCGGCGTTCTGCTGCTGCGTGATGTCTGAAACCGACTTGATCAGAATCTGCTGTAAAACGTCCAGCTTCGTCCTGGTCAACAACTTGTTGGTCGGCCAGACCCGCGCGATGTTGGCGAGCACTTTGGGGGCCACGCGGAAGGTCAACTCGGCCATGATGGTCAAGTTTTGCGCGGTCAGGTTCACCAAATGCTGCCCGCTGCTGCCCGGGACCTCGTAATTCAGAATGGTTTGATTGTACAGGAAGAGTTGCGTCAGTTTCAGCTTCGTCAGCGCCTTGCCGGGCAGTTGCGGCACCACGCCCAGCGCAACCAGGAAGGACAGAGTCGTGTCGTTCACCGCCTGCCGCAGCAGCGGGTCGGCTACTATGCATTAAAAAAGTACTATCGCACTCGTAGGAACAATCATCCCAGTCATGCATGACAGACCTGTCTTTGTACTACGCTACCCGGCATTACAAATTCCACTTTTTAGTATGATGGCCAAATTTGTGATGCGATTTCAACTAGTACGATCATACTTTTGCAATGCATAGCCACCATCGCACTCGCGTCCGCGGACTCCGCGAGCAGGAAGCTGAAGTCGAGGCTCCGCGTCAATTTCGTCAGGAAGACGGGCTTGGGCGTGGTGGTGGTCGTGGTCGTCGGTGCGGGGAGTCCGGTATGAACTGCAAAAGTATCGTACTCGTAGTATTGCAATACAAATTAGCTCCGCATGACAAATGTAATTTCTCATGCTGATTTAGCTCGAAAAAAACATTTGTCTTGCATGACAGCGATTAGTACCAGTACAACACTTTTGCACTTGATACCCGGTCACCGCTTCGATCGTCAGCAACTTCTCCACCACCGGTTGACCTGCAGCGCCCTGCGCGTTCTGGTCGAGGAGCTGCCGCAGCAGCGTGTTTTCGCCCGCGCCGAGGGGTTCCTCGGGCCAGTAGGGAGCGACGTTGAGGGCGTTGGGGAGGGCCGTGACTTCCATCTCGCACGCCACGATCACGCTGATGCCAATTTGGGTGCCCACCATGGTGGGAAACTGTGCGATCACGTTGGTTTCCACGCCAGTAACCGTCAGGTTTTGGATCAACGCGTCCTTTTCGGGTTGCGTGAGCTGCGACGAGCCGAGGATCAGATTGGAAAAGAAATCCGCCGTGGTCAAGTTCACCACAGCCTCGAAAGACGGGCCAGTATCCACAGAAAAAGAACCCATCCCCATCCTGTTTTTGCATGACAAACACGGAAATTATATGCATGCTTTGCATGACAAATTCAAATTGGATGGGAATGGGTGGAGTTTCTGCCTGGATAGCCTTCTAAGATGTCCTCCAACGTTTCCGCGTCGTCGACTTCCATGGCCACCTCAGTGTTGAAGGCCCGAACCAGTGTCGTCGGCAAGGTTGTTATGAGAGCGCACAATTCACCCCTGCTCCCATTCGTATTCTTGCTTGAACAGCAATAGAAACGCTGTCAAGAGTGCAGCTTTTGCAAAACAAATTGCAGTGGTGTTTCTTTAGGCCGCTACCAGAATGATCTGCCATGCTGACAATCCTAAGTTGAAAAGAGCGTACGTCTACGTCGTGGTATCTCGCATGACAAATGAGGAGGACGGGGACCGCGAGCAGCTATGCACTTTCATAGTTGTCGTGGTGGTCTTGCTTGTGTCGTAGGTCTTTTCGCCGAACACGTGGCTGATCCTCAGAAGCGTGTCGGTGATCGTGGGTGTGGTGGTCAAATCCGGATTCCCGGTGACCACGTCGCTGGTCGCGGGATCCGGCATCAGATTGTTTGAGCGGAAAAACTGCTGCAAGAAGGTTTTCAGCATCGCGTTTTGGCTCCCCGACAGGTTATTCGCGTCCGGCCACCGGCGCAAAATGTCGAAGGCCGCGACCGCCGGCACCACGACAAACTCCACGCTCACGTCCAGCTTCAGCAGCAGCGTACTCACGTCCTGCACGGTATTGCTCGGCGGGATTTGCATCGGCAGCAGCACTATCAAATGTAAAAATGTCTGGGTCTGGAAGAATGCAAGTTTGTCATGCTTGTCTGGCATGACTCTTAAATCTGTCATGCACATTACCAAAGAGCCCCACTTTTCTGTCATGCAGAAACGTAGTTTGTCATGCAGACTAGGCAACACCTAGAAGCTCAGAAACTTGTCATGCTGAGCCAGCAATTGTGGCCTCCTCATGATACGCCACACAGAATCACAAGTTTCCAGACCCAGACATTTTTACATTTGATAAGCACCCCCGACTCGGTCTTCAAAATATCGGTTCGCACGTCTAACACATTGACGCCCGTGGCCGCCCCGTCGGACAGCGCGGACAGGAGCGCAACCATGCTCTCTTCGATGGCCTGCAGGAAGAAGGTGTCTGCAATCAATTTTTGGAAGTTGGCCCCGGATTGGATCGACAGGTCCACGGAGAACCGTTTTGTGAGGGCCCCGGGGGTCGCGGTCGGGAGAGACTGCACGCCGGGAATCTGCAGAATCGCGTTCTGCAAACCCGGGCCGCCGCCCGTGGCGCTCTCGCCAGCGGTGATGTTGGGCTTCAGGTTGTTCGCCACAAAAGCCTGGTCCAGCAATTCCTCCAACTCCGACAAGGCCGGCACTTTGGCGCCGCCCCCCGCCGCCGCGGCCGGCGGGGTGGCGGTCGCGCTCTCGGGGAGTTCCCGGTCGTCCGGCCACACGTCCAGGAGCTGGCTCACCTGCTCCTTCGGGTCTAAGGTCAGTTTGAAAGTTCCCTGCACCCGCATGTTGGGGCTGTCGACCACCGTCACGGTGGTGTTCGTGACCGGGTCAACAATGTCCAGCGTTTGGTTCGTTGTGGTGCCCATGATGGCGATTCCGCCGGCCGTGACGGTGACCGAGGTGGGGATGGTCTGGTCTGGCAGCAGCGTTTGCACCAGCGCGGCCATGGTGTCCCCGAGCGCGTTTTGGAACTCGGGCAGCTTCGCGATCTGGTTCGGGTCCGTGCCCGGCTCGAGATTCAAGTCGATCAGAAACTTTTTGGTCACTTCGTCCTCGGGCGGGACGTATCCTGTGCAAAAGTATCGTACTCGTATTGCTTAGTCATGCATTGCAAATCTTTTTCTTAAGGTAAATCCGCATCACAAATTTTATTTCTCACGATGAGGACAAAATTTGTAATGCATTTATACGAGTACGATACTTTTGCAGTGCATACGACGGTGGCCAGCGTCGAGACCCCGGTCCCGCCGCTCGCGTCGCCGATCCGCAAAAAGACGTCCAGCCCCGCGCCGGGGAGACCGTTTGCGTCAGAAGCCACTTGCGCGTCGGCGCCCGAGGGATCCTCGCCGGCAGCCGGATCGGGCATCAAGTTGCCGGCTTGCAGTTGCGTGACGATTTGGTCCCGCAGGAAGTCCACTTCAGAGTCCTTGCCGCAGACCCCGGTGTCGGGCCATCGCGAGTACAGCGTGTCCGCCGCTTTCGCGGGCTCCAGTTTGAAAGTGATGCGCACATCGAACACGGCCCGAACCGCATCGAGGATGGTAAAGTCATTGGTCATATCAAATGTAAAAATGTCTGGGTCTGGAAGATTCCGAGATTTGTCATGCAGTTTTTCCAAGCTCCACCAAGTCTGGAATGCAGGGCCTAGCATCACAGGTTCTGCAGCCCCTTACTGATGCCCATTATGCATGAGAAATGCCCTCTGAGCATGGCGAGAAATGGGGACCTTTTGCAAGTCATGCAACACAGATTTTTGTATCATCCGCAACACGCATCACAAGTTCGCATTCTTCCAGACCCAGACATTTTTACATTTGATATGTCAAGGATTTGTTGCTTTCGTTGGCAAGCGTGAAGTTGAGCGCCTCATTATCCTGAGTAAAAGCGTACCCACACCAGAGTTGTAATGCAGATTTGCAAAGACAGGAAGACCTGTAATGCGCATCCGCATGAGAGCCATTTCCAATAGTGTTTTGGAATTTGTGATGTTGTGAACAGGATGAGCAGATGAATCTGTGATGCGGCTGCACTTGCTAACCTGCACTACACTGCAGAGCGCAACTTGTCATGCGTGACTGACAAAGCTCCTAGGTTTGTGTTGCAAAATCCCCATCCTGACTCTGGTGTGGGTAGGTTTTTACTCAGGATACTCATCGCGCGCCGCCGCGAAGACCGCGGCCGCCACGGCGTTGATGTCGACCACGGCATTCACGCCGATGGACGTGCCCAACGTGTCCAGGAAGCGCTCCGCGGCGACTTCGATCGCCTTGAGGAACAGGGGATCGGACGTGAGTGCCGTGTAGTCCGTTCCTTTCGCGAGGAAGGTCTCCAGTCGAATCTTCTTCACCAGGTTTCCGCCCTGCGCCGCCTCCGGGGGCGGCTTGCCGGCCGCCGCCAGCTGCCGCGGGGTCTGCGCCGGACCGGGCACGAGACCGGGCACCTGGGGCGTCGGCAACGGCTTGCCGCCGGCCGGGATGGGTTGGAGGATGGGCGGCTCCAGCCCGGCGATGGCCAGGACCCGCGTGATCCCCGGGACGACGGGCACCGTAGCCAATTTGGTCGCATTGTACACAAACAAGTTTCCCGTCAGCGTTTCGTTGAGCCGCTTGGCCTCGTCCGGCGCCAGCGTCGCGGTCTTGGGCCAGATGTCCTCGCTCTGCTTGTCTTCGAAGGGCCGCGAAATATGCAAGAAAAAAAATGTGTAAGTGTAAATCTGTGATGCAGAAAATGCAAAACAGTTACACTTGTCATGCTGGAAGTGCGTCAGAGGCTACTATCATACGTGTTTCCCTTTCCACTTACTAGCTGCGCATGACAGGTTTTCCCTCTATATGCAAAACAAATTTGTGATGCTGCTCTTCCTACAAAGTTACACTTACACAGTTTTTTTCCTGGATACGAAAAGTACGCGTTGCACTTGAGCGTGACCGCGTCGAGTATCAGCTGCAAATATGTCTGGGTCCTCTGGAAGGATGCGAACTTATCATGCACGTTTTGCATGAGCCATGAGGTCTCTGGTGTAGGCTCTAGCATCACAGATTTTTTGATGACTTCTTGATGCCTATCCCGCATTACAGATGCTTTCTTCGCGTAGCAAGAGTTGGACTCCTTATTCTGCTGCTCATGCAATACAGATTTTTTCTCGAATCCAAACACAGCATCACAAGTTGCAGTCTTCCAGACCACCCAGAGGACATATTTGCAGTTGATATCGAGCTCGGCGATGCTGGGGTCGCCCTGACGGATGGAGAGAATCTGCGACTCGAGGTACACGGTGTTGCGCCGTTCAAAATCGTTCTTCGCTTTCAGCGTGCCCAGCTTTTCGACCACAAATTCGACAAACGTCTCGTTCAAAGCGTCTCGGAAGGGTTCCCCCTGTATGGGAGTGTCAGGATTGAAATCGTCAAAGTTGAAATAGTTTGTCATGCAGAAAATGCAACGCAAAGATTGCCTCTATTGCAGAGGACGCAAGGGAGGCAGATTGTAGCGCTGGTAAGGGTCGCGAATTGGGCTGCAGACTAGCATCACAGAGGGGAGCCCCTTTGCCCTGAACAGCATGACAAACTCGCTTTCGGTATGGACAAAATTTGTCATGCACCGACTAGAAACTGCGGGCCCAACTGGTATCCATTTTATGCATCACAACCTATTTCAACTTTGACGATTTCAATGTCAATCCTGACGCTTCCATACCCTGCTCAAAAGCCTTGTAGGGGTCCGGCACGAGATTTGCATCGAATTCCAGCTTGAACAAAAAGCTGCGGGCGAACGTTATAACCTGCTCAGATGTTTTTACAATCTCAATTGTTGCAATAGACTAAGGAAATCTGTCATGCAAGAGGCGCACTATCTAGCCAGCTCTCGTAGGATTGCGCATGACAAGTCCCGGAGTCCCAAACCGCACTACAATCTGGCAAGATTTGTATTGCAGAAAGCGGAATGCTGTCCGAGTCTGTCATGCTCGTCATGCAATACAAAATCCAGACTCTATTGTAACGTTTGAGATTCTTGTCACGTTTGAGCAGGTCATAAATGTCACCCGCGCGGTCGTGGTGGTGGTGTAGGTGGACACCTGGTCCTATCATTTGCAAAAGCGTCCCCATGCAAATCTGCATGCCAAGAAAGTTTGTCATGCGGAGCCAGATCAGAAGCGTTTTCGAGTAGTGTTTTGGAATTTGTGATGGTATAATCAGCATTGCATGCTAGATCTGTGACGCTGCTGACCTACCTAAAACAGGGCTGCACTACGAGGGCAAGCTTGTCACGCGAAACAACCAAAGCTGGTCGATTTGTCTAGCAGATTTCCCATCTTGACTCTGGTGCGGGGACGTTTTTACTCGGGATAGGTCCGAGCCCTTGGGCATCGGGTCGTACACGCAGTCCAGCACCTCTTCGATCGCGGTCACCCCTAGGTTCTTCAGCAATTTTTGCATGATATCCACCAGCAATTCCTCGTTGGCCGGTTGCAAAGGCGCGCAGCATGGCCATGCTTGGGCCACCGGCATGAAGTAGGGCGGCGGCACGTCGAGCTCGACCTTCACCGAAACGGTGACCACGTCGCTGCCCGCGGTGGCTTATGAAAGTACACAACTAACTCCCCCTGTACATCATTTGTCATGCAAAACAGCAGCTCCAAGTGCCTCCCTGCGGCACTGTTTGCATGACAGATTCCGGAAGCTGCCCAAACAGTATATCCACGTAGGCGTATGACTTTGTCATGCACTGGCTCCATGTGATGTGCTTGTGTTTGTATTGCTGTTCATGCTATACAAATGAGGGGGAGGCAAAGTGAAAGTCAAAGTTGTGCACTGTCATATGGCTTCCTCCAGGTCCAGCACGAGGCTGTGGATGGCCAGCTCCTGGTCGCACTGAATCGTGCGGGAGGACACACCCAACTCTTCGAGGTAAAGCAGTGCGGTCTGGTTCATCATGTTTTGGAACGCAGGATCCTGAATCACGTCCTTTTGCACATCCGCGCCCTGCGGCACCCGCACGTCCACGTTCCATTTTCGCTTCAGAATCGGCGGGGGAGTCGTCGTCGATGTGGTCTGAGAAATTTTGATTGAAGTACAATTGATCTTGTTATGTCGTCTGTAGTCGACGTTTTCATCGATTTGTTTATGACAAGATGAACAACAAACAAACCCATCGAACATCTATGTAAAACAGAAGGAAAGAACTACACCTGTCAAATAAAACCATGAAACAAGATGGAAAGACAAAGCCACGACCTGGACCTCGCGTTCGCACAAAAGAAAAGTGCTTAGGTAGAAAGGAAGATTAGAAAGTCACAAGTGCTGCGAGACAAAAGATCTGCAATCTTCTATATATTCTGGAGAGAGTTCGACACTGTCGATTTCGTAGCTGATTAGTGAAAAAAAATGTTTTGAAGTTCTAAATCGTTTTAGTTTATTTGACTCTGACAAACAAAAGTTAAAGTACAGCATCTACAACAGCGGCTCTGTGTTAGAAGAAGATGATTTGTAATTCTACTTATCCTACTAGGCAAGAACGAAGCGACTTGCGAAGCTAAGGCTGCAAGAGACAGCGACACACTAAGGGGGCCAAGCTATCACTTCAGAACGAACGGCTACGCTGATACGACAGAAAGTTATGATCACACTGGAGACGACGTTGAGACCTTTTCTTGACCACCAAGCATACTAAGACCAAGATCTTCATGATCATCTTTTCTCGATTCCATCAACAATCACGGCAACAAGAAACGGTGTGCAGTGGCCGACCTTCATCTCGATGTATTTTTTTCTAGAAACAGATAGTCGACACCCTTTTTTCACAACCCGAGTTCCTCTTTTATCATTTCCACCAGATATCCAAGCCACAGCTTCCACTGCCATAGACAACCTCTACACGACGACGCCAGGATCTTCTTCGACTGCGTCTGCTTGGTTCTCGTCTTTGCTTTCCTTTTTTACTTCGTTGATCGTTTAGATGATGACTCGCGCCGGTGGCGGGGGTCTTCGCTGCAGCTGTCAGATGTGGTCGCGACTTTTGCCAAGTGTATTTGTAGAAGTGCACCGAAGTGGAATATTAACTCGCAAAGGGAGGAAATTCCGCCCCTGCCCCGCAGACTACGTCGATGCAATTTTTTTGGGCGGTCTCTGTGTCAGCTGTCTGCGGAAAAACTTCGCGCAGCTCTTGCACCAAGCAAACGCATGCAGAGGCCCTGCAGTTCGCGCGCTTTCGCTTTCTCTTCACACACCCACCTTTCGGGTTTTTAAAAACATCGATCATAAGCCACCCCGTGGCTCGCAGCTCGTTGATCAGCAGCTTTTCACCGCCCCCCCTACCAGCACCAATCCTAGCCCCGACTTCGCGGCGGCTTGTGGCAGCTTTTGCGACGGCGCAATTTCCTCGATTTTTACACATTGGTCGTAGAGTGAAGACGTCAAAAATTGGTGCAGCCGACAACATCAAAGACAGAGACTTTGCAGATGGATCTGAGAATGAAAGACACGACCAACCACACACACTGTTTCTTATTGGTAATTGTTGATGAACATCGAATCGAGATGAGCAATTCACCTTGTCCCAAACGGACGACTGGTGGCACAAAAAGTGGTTTTGCCATCATCTCCAGTGCTGTGTCATTCCTTTCTGCTCACCAGTGGTATCATCATACGTGGCCGTCGAAAGTCGTGAAGACCTACAGCTAGTTGTACAACAGGTGCTGTTCATACGTCATCCTCAAAATGTCCAAGGCAGAATTTACAGAAAAAGTATGGACAAAATTCATCATTCCGAGCCAACTGGAACCAGTGCCGCGGCTGCCTGCTGTCGTGGCTGTGCAAGAGGATTACCAGTGGTCGTGCGGATGAACCAGAAGGAAAAATACAGTGAAAATAGAATATTCGAAGTCGTGCGAAACGGTTTAATACGTACATCAACATCACGAACAAGGGCCGAAGTAGCACTAGTAAGTTTGATGAAATCAAGGGAAAGAGGGTCACCCAAAGGTATGTACACAACATACAGTTGAGATGCTTTCCCTGCAGCTATTGCTGATCATAAACTAGTAGTCATCAACTTGACTGCGAAAAAAAAACAACGCAGAGTTTTATCGTGACGCTACTTCTATCTCTACGGAGCGATGACTGTGCAAAAAAAATACGTACACTTTTTATCTTTAAGGTGATCATATCAAACGTAAAAATCAGGATTACTAGGTAAAAGCATTTTATTGGTTGCGTTTAGCAGGGAAGCGCTTACGTCAAGCAGATTTGTTTTCTTGGGGTTTTGTTTTGAAAAGTGCAGACGATGGAAATCTAAATAATTCCTTGAAAAGCTATTATTTCTGGTATGCAAAATTTTGAGGCTCGAAGCCACAATGCGGCTCCGATTCGTAGCAGGTGTCCCTTAAGTGCAATTCAGAAGGAACTCGAGCTACATTCTCCCTCACCGTTTAGCTTTGGTATTTAATATCAGGATGAGTTTTCTTTGCTTTTTACGGACAATATTTGTAAATCGATATACTAGGTGACATCAAGTTATACCTTGCAGTCTCAGATCGAAACATAGTGTTTTTTGAAAAAAATGCAATTAAAAAATAGACGAAACTTTTGAAATTACATCTGCAAATAAATCTACGAAATCGGAGTAATTATCTTGGCGCACAAGGTGTCGTTCCTTGTGAAGATCATTCGTGATGATCACAGTTTCGCTTTATCTTCTTGGAAAAATGCAGTATACAACACTTCTTCATGATACATCTATCCTCACAGTTATCATCTTTCTACGTATTTCTATTTCATCCTCTCACTGTTGTACGTAAGTACAATACTGAATGGCAAAACAACACAAGTGGAGCGCGCCCCGTGGTCATAGCCGCCAAGCTTTACGAACGGGAAAAGGCCATCTGGCCAACACGAGAAAACACAGAGATAAAACACACGACGGGCCGAAAAACCGTAGCCCCATACTACACGAGAACCTAAAACCAGTGAAGCGAGACCCATACTACACGGCCCGGAAGAGAGCGAGCCAGCACCGAGTTGGCAGCACCAGAAGACAGAGCGCCCCTCTACCGTCCACGCAACACAATTACCGAGGAGAAGGGGAGGTCGGAAACCATCCCTAGATCCCATCCCCAGCCCAACCCCAGCCGATTGCATGAGGCACTCTAACTCTGAATCCAATAAACCAAAGTCCCATCGTGTGAAACCGGACGCCAAGCTATGCGCTGGCGCCTGCGCAAAGTGCTCCAGCTTCCCCTGCCTCGAACTAGGCACGTACGTTATTCCCTGCAAGGCCTGTTCCGGGCGATATCCTGAGAAAAGGAGAGAAGACTGCCGCTGCACCAAGCCGGCCGAAACGAGAAAGCCTTGCCCGAAAACCAAAACCTGGGCCCCCTCCGTGGAATCCCGTGTGTGCTGAGTTTCTCCACTGCCAGCAGCGGCGCAAGCATTTCCATCAGCGCCAGCCCCACAAAAGCTCTGGACCTCCGGCCCAAATAGACCCCGGACTTACACTCCTAAAACCTCCCGGTCCGGCCGCAGTCTTACTGATCTCAAAGAGCCAAATCCTAGTTCCAAGCCATACAATACTGGCTGCAAAGTGCCTTTCCTCAGCCATAAAGTGCCCCAATTCAACCGTAAAGCCCTAGCGCCCTGACACAGAGGGCGACTCCCCCGGTCATCCGGTCGATGCCTCGAGCATGTCCACGAACTAAAATGCCGCGCCTGTGCCATAAAGTGCCTGTGCTAAACACTACCCCTGCCACAGCAACATGCCTGCTTCCTACATACATTGCTTTGCGAGCCCGATCCTATGCCGATGCCAATCCGTGTGGCCCCACACCACGCCAAAGACCAAACTCTCACCAGCCAAGCCTTCAGAGCCAATCGTGTCAGAAATAGGCACGAAAACACGTATGCCGCTGAGTGTGGGCCAAGGCCACTCCTAGCTTTCCTGCGAACTCCTCGTCTTACCCATCTGTAGATCCGCAGCCACGGGATGAGAGCTACAGTATCCTCCTAACCAGCACCCACAGTGCTTCCGACTCCGACCTAGTGAGGGCGAGCGGGTAATAAACCTTGTTCCTTGATGATGCCTCGTAGCCATACTGCGCGCTACGCGCGCGGGCACTACCATACCCCCCTGCTCCTGGATCTATGTCCATCCTGCTAGCTGTGCCCTAGTAGATAACAATGCCGGCGTCACTGTGCGCACAAGCCACGCCCGAGGCCCTGGGCCCTCCTGATGCCCTGCTCCACGAAACGGAGCCGCCTAGCCTTTTCAGAGGAGAATTTGAGCGATCCCGACCCCCAGTCACCTCACCAGGACCAGGTCCAGTCGTCGCGCCGTCAACTATGGCCATTGCCGTGCCAATCCTACATCGGCCCCCAGTCAACCTAGACTGAGTCCAGCCAATCAAAAGAAAAACCATGGCACGACCCCCGCCTCGATTGCGGGTCCAGTCGTGCCGCCTTGCATTAGCTTTCCAGGGATCTGCTAGCCCTTTATATAGTAGTCTCGTCCTTTCCGTCACTTACTCGAAAATGATGCACCGAGGTGCATCCGTAGTTATCATCTTTCTACGTATTTCTATTTCATCCTCTCACTGTTGTACGTAAGTACAATATCCTGAACCCTAAGACCCTCAAAACCCTATCGACGCTGGAACCGGGCAGGGGCGGAAACAGGACGTAGAATCGTAGGGAAGAAGATGTGGCGGAGGGGCGTAGGACGGCCTGATCAGAGAAAGCGCGCAAAACGCATGTTCTGAACCTAAAAATACTATGTGAACATACCCAAACCGGAAAGGATAAGATAACACCGAAAGGTGTCGCGCCCCAATCCCAAAAAATACTGCTTGGTGCCAGTAGGGCCCGGGGAAAACAAAAGGCAAGCAAGAGGAAGGCAAGGTAAAATCTACTTTCAAAAAGCGCTAGTAAGCCTTGTGCTCTGATCCGTCCGGGCGTGCACTCCCATCTGGTTCTAAAGCTTCAGCAGTGCTGAGAGCGCTCCGACCCTAAACCTCAAGGCAAAAGCCAAGAGATCTACGTACGTATGCGCACGAGCAAGGCAGGAATATTGCCTGATGTGGGCGAAAATTCCTAACTAAAAACAAAAACGACACTCGACACTCGTACCGGAGGTACACCTCAACGGAATCGATACGAGCAACAAATCGAAGGCGAAACGAGAAGCGAAGCGAAATCGAGAATAGAATCTAAGGCGAGAATCGAGAGATAGAATTCGAGGATCGAGATATCGGTGACCCGCTCGTAATGGTCGAAAAACACGAACAGTCATTCGAAACCGAGGAGACGAAACGATCATGGTCTCTCACTTCTCAGAGGACGAAGCGAGAGTGAGAAACTCATCATGTCAAGATGTTTTAGTTTTACATCCAGATGCATTCGTTGATTTTTGATGAGGAAAAAGTCAAGCAGGTCAAAGGTTTATTTCAACAAGTCAAGAATAAAATATATTTTTTTTGTATTGTGATCAGCCCAGAAATCATATCTAAGCACAGTGTCATGCCAGTATTGTCGGAGGAAGGAAAAAAGCATGGTGCTAAGTGGAACAGAGCTCGCATAATACAAAAGGCACATACCAAGAACATACCAAGAACATATACAATATACAAGTTGTTCACGTAGCAGAGCATGACACATGACAGAAATGCAAACACCGACAAAACTGAAATGACACTGGCTAGTATGTGTAAATTATAAATGTAGGTGGTATAATATATATGTACATAAAAAGTAAAAATAGTAAAAGTATGTCTTTTTATGTCATCATGTTAATTTTAAAAAAGCAAGAGGCTTAGTGTTTGAATTTCTAGTAGTGGTTTTGGAACTCAGAAGGGGTATTGCATACTGAATTTTCACTGTTGTCCCTGAATTTCATCCTCTCACTGTTGTACGTAAGTACAATACTGAATGCAAGACTACCGCAACTGCAAGAGACTCGGGGACTGCGGGCAGTTGGAGTCAATGCCAGCCAGGTTAAAAAAGACGCAATTAGCACGTTGCAGCACAGATATTACCGTGACAGTGGTGGTGGTCGTGGTGGTGCTCGTGGTGGTCGTCGTCGTGGTTTCGCCCCCAAGGAAGTAGCTCACGTCGGTGTGGACGCCCGTCGCCCACAGGTTCGCTTCGAGAAGTTTCGTCAGGAAGACCCGGTCGTCCGGGGTGGCCAGCCCCGTGTCGGGCCAGGTCAGGTTGCCGGCCACGGGGTCGGGCAAGTAGGCCTCCACCGTACCCTCGACCACACTCGCTTCCATACCGGCGGCCTTTGAGACCAGGAGCAGCAAAAGTTCGCCACTCTGCCCCGTCTGCGTCTGCGCCGTGGCCTATCAAATGCAAAAGTGTCTGGGTCTGGAAGATTCTGAGATTTGGTTGGTTGGTTGGTTGGATAGCGCCTGTCGCCGGTGCAGGTCCCGCCCTCCATCGATTGCGATCCGGAGTAGCCGGAACACAAGGCCCTAGTGGCGCAATCGATCGACGAAGCCTTTTATAACCAGGCCACGGCCATCCGGCTGCCCTGGAGTCATTCGCGGGCCAGGCAACGTCTAGGAGCTACGGATTAGGGATCTTTGTCACGCACGGTTTTGTCACGCACGGTTTGCATGAGCAATGATGTCTGTGATGCATGTCCTAGCATCACAGGTTTTTTGAGGGATTCTTGATGCCTATTTCGCATGACAAATGCCCTCTCCGCGTAGCAAAAACTAGATTCCTTTTGCTGCTCATGCAACACAAATTTTTTAGACATTCAAATGCAGCATCACAAGTTGCATTCTTCCAGACCTAGAAATTTTTGCATTTGATATGGCCGTGAAGTTCACGATGCGGGACGCGTCGATCTCGGTACCCGTACCGGCGGACTATGAAGTGAAAAAGTATCGTACTCGTAGTAATCGCAATCATGCATTACAAATCTCCATCCCAAGGTAAAGCAGCATGACGTATTCCATTTGTCATGCTGAGCTAATTTGTATTGCAAGTACTACTACTAGTACGATACTTTTGCAGTTCATACGGACAGGAAGGCGGCAATGGCCTCCTTGAAAATGGTATGCACTGCAAAAACACCACACTCGTAGAAATTGCAGACAGTCGTGCAGCATAAAAATCTCTTTCCAAACGCAAACCTAAAACAGCATATACAATTTCCACTTATAAATAATTAATGCCGATGAACAATAAATTTGTGATGCCAACATTCAAACTAGTGCGCTGCTTTTGCAATGCATATCCATCGATAAAGGGCTGGGAGCTGACCACGTCCTGGGCGGAGTCCGTGCTGGGGAGGTCCATGCCCATGGCGTATCGTACGGAAAAATCCCCCCTCCCCATATCGAAAAGGGGCCACGCCTTGCGATGCTGATTTGTGACCACAAATCGCGTCTGCCTTGCAAGAAAGCAACGGCATGGGCTCCGCCCCATTATGCACACGGTTTCTAATGCTGTTGGTCCTGCAGCATAGGCGTTGGCGTTCCCCTTGCTAAGTGCCTAGGCCAAAACCTCTGCACACTGGCATGATATCGGCCTGCAGTCCCCTACTGCAAGACAAATCTGATTTGTGCACGCAAATCTAGCATCAGAAATTTAAATTTCGTCTTGGTATGGGGTGGGGGCTTTTTTCACTTTGATATGGCGAACTCACGGATGAAATTCGGCGGCCCGAAGGTCGTCGTAGTGGTGGTCGTGGTGGTGGTGGTGGTTCGCGCGAGATGGGGCACGTAGCTGATGCCCACCGGCTCGACCGTGACTAGCATGAGGCCGTCGATCGGATCGCAGGCGTCCACTACTTCCTGCTGCACCGCTGGGGAGTGCAGCGATGCCTCTAGGGAGTTCATGTACTCTGTGGGCACGGTGAGAATCACCTCGACCCTGGTAATGTTCGTCGTTGTGAAGAACCCTTCCTTGGACGTCGCTTCGCGGCCCTGCCGGTGCTTCTTCTCTCTGCGCTCGTTATACCGCTGCTCCTGCCGCTTGCGCTCTGCGACCGTCTCCTCGGTGCGCCAGGACTTGTAGCGGCGCTTCACCCGACGCTCGGACGCCGCAGCACCGGTCTGCATCAACGTGACGCCTTCGTCACTGTACAAATTGACTGCGGAGGATGAAGATGACGCTGCAAAAATTGAACTCGTCGTTGCACTGTCGGCCGACAGCACGTGCGACTTGCGCTTCGAATCTTTTTTGTTGCTATCTCTACTAGTGGTTTTCCCTCGATGTTGTAGTTGCGACGATGTCGGTAGCTGCGTCTGGAGCAGCGTGGTTTGGTTGTTTCCACCTCCGGTCTATCAACTGCAAATATGTCTGGGTCTGGAATCTGATGCAAAGTTTGTCATGCTCGGCTAGCATGACGATGACTCTCAAGTTTGTCGGAAAAGCTCCATTCTTCTGTCATGTTGCAGACGCCCAGTTGTTTATCGTCATGCTGAATACATAACACGGTAGCACTTCCGAAACTTGTCATGCCTTGCAGCCAATTGAGCCGGGCGCGTCTTTTTCCAACCAGCAACACAAGTTTCCAGACTCAGACTGCATATTTGCAGTGCATACGGTCGCGTTGTTCCAGCGCACTTGCGTCTTGTCGATCCCGGCAATGGAGAGCGCCAGGGCGGAAGCGAGCTCCGCCAGCAGTCCGGTGCCGTTCATCATGATGTCTTCTTTGGTCTTCAGGTTCGGAGGCACTTATGAACTGCAAAAGTATTGCACTCGTATAAACGCATTACAAGTTTTCTCAGCATGATAAATAAAATTTGTAGAATTTGTAATGCTGATCTACCTCAAGAAAAAGATTTGTAAACGCATTATTGCAATACGAGTACGATGCTTTTGCAGTGCATAGCACTAGCGCGCTGCTGATGTCCACGCCGATCTCGATGGTCACGTCGGCCTGTCCCAACGCGATGCTCTGCTTTACGGCCTCTTCTTGCTCTATGGAAGTGTCAGAAGCGAAATGGACAAAATCGAAACGGTTTGTGATCATGCACAAAATCGATACAACCAGTTGAAGCCTCAGCTTCCAAGTGGCGCATGACAAATTTCGGGAGCTGCACCGAAATCCAGCGCGTCATGTTGTTTGGGAAAAGAAGACTGCTCCTCTCATACAGCTACTCCGGTAGCACATTTTTGCATAGCCCCAAACAGGTTTGCAATCGGTCTCACTTGCCTGCTCGACCAACACAGGCCTTGCGTGCCCTAGAATTTAGGCATCGCAAGTTTTTCGATTTTGTCGATTTCGATCCTGACACTGCCATATGCTCCTTCTTCTTCTTCGCGGTTTCCTCTTTGACCGCTTGCTCCGCCACAACCGCGATGTCGTTCTATCATCTGCAAAAGTACGATCGGACCCGTAGTAAAATGAAATTGCAGTCACGCATAGCAAATCCAACTTTCTACCTGAAATAGCATTACAAAATACTTTTCTATTCCTGCTGACAATAAACTTTGTATTGCTATTGCAACTCCAATCCATACGCATTAGCACGAAGATACTTTTGCAATGCATACGTTTTGCTTCATCGCAAGTTCTTCCGTCATTTTTGCGAAGTTCTGGTTAGCGAGCTTGGTCGCCTCCTCCGTTTGCGCCGTTTTGTTCACGTTTTTGTTGATGAGCTCCTGCTGCTTCTTGACGAAGGCCTCGTATCCTATGTAAAAACGTCCCCACCCCATAGTCGTAATGCAAATCTGCATGCTGAAAATGTTTCTCATGCGGAGCCCCATGACAGCCATTTTCCAACTCTATCTGGTGCTTTGTCATGCTGGAATCAGGATAAGGTAGCCAATTTGTCATGCGGCTGCACTAGCTAAACAGGACTACACTACGAACCCAAACTTGTCATGCTCGACAGCCAAAACTTGTGGATTTGTGTTGCAGATTTGACAACTTGACTATGGGGTGGGGACGTTTTTACTCAGGATACCTCGTGCGTGTCCTTCAGAATTTCTTCGGCCTCCTTGGTGGCGTTTTGGTCTTTGGCCGTCAGCTATGCATTGCAAATATGTCTGGGTTTCTTGGAAATTTGTGATGCAAGGAAGGGAATATTAAGCACACTGTACTAATGCGCTCCCCAGCATGACAAGTTTTTCCGTGGTTCAGAGTTGCGTACTCCGCATGAGAAACTGCGTTTTTGTATGACAGACAAGGGGGCCTCTTCGTTGGCACGCAAGACAGAGTTTAGAGTTATACCAGACTAGCATGACAAATCTCGCATTCTCCCAGACCCAGACATATTTGCGGTTCATATCAGCTCCGCCCGCCGCTTCAGCCATTCGTCCTTTTTGTTGGTCGCTTCAATGTTTTTCGCCTCAAAGTCCGCCACAGCCTGCTCCTTGATCAGTTGCGACGCCTTGGCCTGCTGCTCCGCCACCTGTGCGGCCTTCACCGTGCTGTCGTACAGAATTCCCGCTGCGGTTTTGTCCTGCTGCTCAGATTCGTGCTGTGCCTGCAAGACGTCTTTCGACGTGGTCTCAGAGTCCTTTCGCGCGGCCTCCGCGTCCGCAGACTTGTTCTTGGCCTCCCAATATGCATTGCAAAAGTATCGCACTCGTAGTAATTGCAGTTATGCATTACAAATCTTTTTTGTAAGGTCAATCAGCATTACAAATTCCATTTCTCATGCGGAGAAAATTTGTAATCGCAATTCATACTAGTACGATACTTTTGCACAGGATACCCAAATCAGCTCCTGCAGAGCGGCAGAGTTGTTGCCCTGCTTCCACGTCTTTTCCAAAGTCTCGGCGGTGGCGGCGGCCGCCAGCTGCGCCTTCTCCTTGGCATCGTGGTCGCGCTTGGCGTCGACCTCTTCATCCATCTTGGCCTATGCAGTTGCAACGATGTAAACTATCAATCTGGGTGGTGCGGAAAAATGATCGTAACTTGTGTTGCTCCTTGGGGATATTAGTAAGTACAAAAATCATTTGTGTTCCATGAGCGCCAACGCATAGTCAGAAGTCCCCAGCAGCACGACCACACCTTCTCGCTGTGCAAGCAGCGGATTTCGATTTCTCACACGGGACAGGCATTGCGAAGATCATGAAGCCTTCGCAGGGCCTGTATGGAATGTGTAGATACTATATTTTACAACCCGCAAAGTAGTAGACCACTTCGACTTCTGTGGTTCAAAAGACGTCGCATGAGATCAAGAACCGAACGCAGTCTACTTCCAACGGATTCACCCAGATCGATAAAAAAAAAATTTGCATTTGATATGGCCCGCTGCTCGGCGATGATCTTCCGCCGGGCGATTTCCGCTTCCTCGTACTTCTTCTCCATCTCTGCCTTGTTGGCGCGCCGCAGCTCCTCCTGATCTTTCGCGGACACTTCTTGCTCTTTCATCTTCGTGTCGGCCTATCCTGAGTAAAAATGTCCCTACACCAGAGTCAAGATGGGGATTTTGCAACAGAAACCTTAAAGTTTTGGTAGCGACGCATGACAAGTTGCAGGCTGTAGTATAGTGCAGTTTAGCAAGGGAAGCCGCATAACAAAGCGATCTTCTTATCCTGTTTACAGCATTACAAGTTTCAAAACACGATTGATAATGCCCCTCATGGGATCGCGCATTACAAATGCTCTTGTGCTTGCAGATCTGCATGACAACTCTGGGGTGGGGACGTTTTTACTCAGGATACGGCCTCCGCTTGCTTCAGCTTCATGTTTTCTTCCGCCTTCTGGGTCATGTTGCGCGCCTGATCCACCACCATGGCCTGCTGCTCGAGACTCTGCTTCTCGTGCTCTTCGTGCATTTTCGTCAGGGCCATCTTCCCCGCCGCCTCGTTGTACTTGCGTTCGCTCTCCTATGGAGGTGTCAGGATCGAAATCGTCAAAGGTGAAATAGTTTATCATGCATGAAATGCAACGAAGAAAGTGCCTCTATTGCAGAGGACGTAAGGGAGCCAGATTGTAGTGCTGGTAAGGGTCGAGAATTGGGCTGCTGATCAGCATCACAGAGGGAAGCCCCTTTGCCCTAACCAGCATGACAAACTGGCCTCCGGTACGACCAAAATTTGTCATGCACCGACTAGAAACTGTGGGCCCAATTGGTATCGGTTTTATGCATGACAAATCATTTCAACTTTGTCAATTTCAATTCTGACAGCTCCATATCTCCTTCTCCTGGTCCTCCCAGTCCTTCTCTGCTTGCTGATATTCCTATCCCACAGAAAAAGACCGACAGGTCATATTTGTAATGCAAAAATAAATACACAGGAAAATCTGTCATGGGCGAGGCCATAACATCCTGTTTAGGGCATGCAATACAGATTTTTTTGTCTATTTATTTTTGCATTACAAATATGACCTGTCGGTCTTTTTCTGGGGGATAATTCCGTGACAACCTGAAACATGAAAAAGTCCCTTTACGCTTTACGTATCTATAAAAAAAATTATTTATATTTTGATCAATTACAACACGAATCCTGAGCATCTTCGAGCGGGTCGTGCCAAATTGGTACAAAAAGAGCAACGTCGTTGCTGCTCTTCCGGGTGAAAGAAAAAGAGCACCCATCTACAACACGACCACTCCGAGACTACAGAGACTTCTCGAATTTTAAACACGACGCTAGGACAAGACAGAATTTCAATTTAATCCAAACGGTCAGCCGTAAAAAACATTCCAGCGTGGTCTGTCATGATAAACTTAAGTAAGTAGTAGAAACAAGAGACTCAGACAGCTATGCATATAAAAGAACTGCTGTTTTTTACCGCAAGTGCGGCCTTTTCGCGCAGCGTGGCCCGTTCAGCCGACTCCTTCGCGGACTTTTCGTATCAAATGCAAAAATGTCCGGGTCTGGAAGATTCCGAGACTTCTGATGCAGTTTCTCTAAGCTCCACTAAGTCTGGAATGCAGGACCTAGCATCAGAGGATCTGCAGTCCCTCTGTGATGCCTGTTCTGCATGAGAAATGCCCCCTCAGCATGGCCAGAACTGGCCACCTTTTGCAAGTCACGCAACACAGATTTTTGTTTGATGCGGAACATGCATCACAAGTTCCAATCTTCCAGACCCAGACATTTTTGCAATTCATATTTCGGCTGCGGCGACCAAATCCTTTTCGTTCATTTCGTGGTCCCGCTTCGACCGTTCCTCCTCTGTCTTCGCGTCCTGCTGCTTGTCGTTCGCCTGCTGCTTGTATCCCATTGCACAACTGCTCTCCTTCCCCTCATTATGATTTGGAGGGCATTTGAATTTGTTCCAGCAATACAAACCACCTGGAACAACATGTAGTACTTCTTCTTGTTTATTTGCATGACAAATTTACGCTTACACAACTCTAGTGGCGATTGGGCTTTCGTAACTTGCCATGCAGACACACCAGATAGGATTGTGCGGATTTTCAATTTGCATGACAAATGAGGCGGAAGAAGGGAAGTTGTGCACTCGGATAGCTTGGCGCGGAACTCGGTCTTCTGGAGTTTTTCGTTACTCTCGGCCAGCACCTTATGGAAGCGTTAGGATTGAAATCGTCAAAGTTGCAATAGTTTGTGATGCATAAAGTGCATGACCCGAGGTACGTGTGTTGCAGAGCAGGCAAGTGAGGCCGATTGTAAGTAGCCTGTTTGGGGTTAGAGCTCGAGCAGCTAAAGGAGCATGAGAAAATCGGTCTTCTTTGCCCAAACAGCATGACAAACTGGATTTGGGGACCACCAAAATTTGGAAACTGGGTTCCAACTGGCATCCATTTTTTGCATGACAAATCATTTCAACTTTGTCGATTTCAAACCTGACGCTTCCATACACCTCCTTGTTGGCCTGCTCCTCGGCGGACCGCAGCTATGGCGTTCTCAACTGTTACATTCTCAACTGTTACACGAATTTGTAATGCAAGAAGGGCAAAAGTGAAAGGAGGAAGATTGCGCCTTTTGCATTACAGATTTGGGAAGGATTATAGTGCTATTTAGCCCTCCGCAGATTTGTCATGCGGAGCAGCTTGATCGTGAGGATGATAATGGTGCTTTTGCATGACAAATCCATGTAACAGTTGAGAATGTAACAGTTGAGAACGCCATAGCAGCTCGGCATCCCTTGTGGCGTTGGCCACCTTGTCCGCCCAGGTTTGCGATTTCACGGCGTGTTCCGCGATGTTGGCCTTCGACTGCTTGCGGAATTCTTCCGCGGCGGCACGGGCCTCGGTCTCCTTCTTTTCCTGCTCCAGTTTCGCGGTTTTCCGTTCGGTATCAAATGTAAAAATGTCTGGGTCTGGAAGAATGCAACCTGTGATGCTGCATTTGGATTCCAAAAAAATCTGTATTGCATGAGCAGCAAAGGGAGTGTAATTTTTGCTACGCGGAGAGGGCATTTGTCACGCGAAATAGGCATCGCGAAGCCCTCAAAAAATCTGTGGTGCTAGGGCATGCATCACAGACATCATGGCCCAGGCACAACATGCATGACAAGTCTCAGAATCTTCCAGACCCAGACATTTTTACATTTGATATTCGGACTCGGCCGACGTTTTGTTGTTTGCCTCCGACAGCTGGATTTTGGTGGCGATCTCATTCGCGTTATCGTAAGGAAAAATCCCCCCTCCCCATATCAAAACGGAAAAACTTCTGATGCTTGATTTGTGTACACGAATCAGGTTTGTGTTGCGGAGAGGCCTTCTTGCGGCCAGATCCCCAGGCTAGGTAGGGACGTATGGGTCTGCTAGTTGCGCAGCACGGCAGGCGGCTCACTCTTAGGCCCAACAGCGTGACAAATCGCCTCCATAATGGGGCGGAAGCTTCTGCCCTTGTCTTCTTGTTGCAAGGCGAATGTGATTTGTGACCTCAAATCACCAGCAACACAAATTTATTTCGGAAGCATACCTGCTCGATATGGGGAGGGGGGATTTTTCCTTTTGATACGCGTCCTTGGCGCGCTCGTAGGCCGCGCGGCTCTTGATCTTGGCCTCCTCCTCCGCTTTTCGAAAGACTTCCACGCGCTTCTCGGCGTTTTCCTTAGTGATGCGGGTGGCAATGGTGGCCCCGAACATTTTGGCGGTCGCGTCCGCCGCGCGTTCGCGGTCCAGCTGCATCTTCACCAGGGCGTCCGAGATGTTTTTGTTCGCCGCGGTGCCGGTCTTTTCCTTTTCCTCCTGCGCCTGCAGGTTGGCGTCGATCCAGTCCATGCGCGTTTTGTTCGCCTTGGTCACGGTCTCGGACATCACCCGTTGATAGGTCTCGGTTTTGTTGGCCACGTCCACCTTGGCCGCCTCCTCTTGCAAACGGGCCGCGGTGGCCCGGTCCAGCGCGTTATGAAAGCCTCAGGTTGGAAATCCTCAAAGTGAAAATAATTTGTAATGCAAAAAAACGACTCCACTTGGAGCACCATTTATAGTCGGCGCATGACAAATTTCCCGGGCACTCAAAGCGTGTCTGTCATGCTAGTTAGGCAAAGGGGTGCCCTTCTCCCATGCTAATCAGCAGCCCAATTCTGAACCCGTACAAGCACACTTGTCGGCCTCCATTGCGTTCTCTGCAATACAGTCTTTTTGGTGCCGCATTTCATCATGCATCACAAATTATTTCCACTTGGAGGATTTCCATTCTGAGGGTGTCATACGCGTCGTTCCGCTTTTCCAGGTTCTCCGCCCGCGTCTTGTTGAATTCGGCCATCTGGCTCTGCGATCGCCGCACCACCCGCTTTTCCAGGTTTTCGTCCATGGCCTCGCGCTGCGCCTGCGCCGCCAGCTCCTGCTGCCGCGCGCCGGCGGCCAGCTCCTTCTTCATGCGCTCCTGCTGAAGCTCGTTGATCCGCTCGCCGTTGGCGTCGGCCTTGTCCGCCTCTTCTTCGGTGCGGGTTTTCGATTTCCCAGACTCCTCGGCGTGCAGCTCGGCTTTGCGCTCTGTGCCACTGATTGTCTTGTTCTGGACCTCCTCCGCGCGCGTTCGCGCCTTGGTCATCTCCTCCATCTGCAGCTCGGCCCGCCGCACGGTGTCCTCCAGCGTCTTGTTGCTCACCTCCTCGGCGCGCGTGCGGCGCTTGTTGTCCTGTTCCGTGTTCACCTCGGCCTTGCGCTCGGTGATCGAAAGGGTCTTGTTGTGCTGCTCCTCTAGCAGCGTGCGCCGCTTGCCCATGTCCTCGGCCGCGAGCTCCGCCTTGTTTTGCTTCATCTTCAGGGCCTTACCCAAAACCTCTTCCAGCTTGGTATGGGATTCTCAAACGTCACGCTCTCAGCTGTTACATGATTTGTCATGCAAAACTACCATGAGCCACCAGACAATCAAGCAACCTCGCATGACAAATCCCCGAAGGGCTAAACAGCAGCTAAATCTGTGCCGGATTTGTGATGCATGGGCTGCACGATTGCCCCTTTCACTGTTGCGGTTCTTGCATCACAAATTCATGTAACAGTTGAGAATGTAACGTTTGAGAACGCCGTACTTGGTCTTGTTTTTCCCGGCCTCCTCGGCCTGCAACTCCGCGCGGCGCTCCGCCGCCTATCAAAAGGAAAAGTCCCCCCCTCCCCATATCGAAATGGAGATCTGCGACGCAGGATTTGTGTACACAAATCGGATTTGTCTTGAGGTAGAGGACTGTAGACAAATACAAAGCACGCGAAGGGGTGGCTCCTTGGGGTAGGCACTTAGCACGGCAGACGTCTGAACCTAGTAGCGTATCAGCATTACAAATCGCCTGCGAAATGCAGCGGAAGCTGCCCTGGCTTTGCTCTTTGCAAGACAGACTGGATTTGTGGTCACAAATCAGCATCACAAATTTTGAAAAGCGCGCCTTTTCGATATGGGAAGGGGTGATTTTTCCTCACAATACCGCCAGCACGGACTTCTCCTGGGCTTCTTCGGACCGCGTTTTCATTTTCGCAGACTCCTCCACGCGCAGCTCCGCCTTGCGGGCCATGGCAATGATGGTCTTCTTCTCAACCTCCTCCGCGCGCGTGCGCTCTTTGCCCGCCTCCTCGGTTTGCAGCTCGGCTTCCCGTTCCTGGGCCATGATGGTTTTGTTGCGCGCCTCCTCCACCTGGGTCTTCAGTTTCCCGGCCTCCTCGCTCTGCAGCTCGGCCTTGCGCTCTTCAAACGCGATGTATCAACTGTAAAAATGTCTGGGTCTGGAAGAATGCATGTTTGTCATGCTTGTCTAGCATGACTCTTAAGTCTGTCATGCACGTTGCCCAAGAGCCGCATTTTTCTGTCATACGGAGACGCAATTTGTCATGCAGAATAGGCAACACCTACAAGCTCAGAAGTTTGTCATGCTGAGCCAGCACTTGTGGCCTCCTCATGCTACGCCACTCAGCATCACAAGTTTCCAGACCCAGACATTTTTACATTTGATACGATGGTCTTGTTGGCCATCTCCTCCGCCCGGTATCAAGAAGAAAAATCCCCCCTCCCCATATCAAAACGGAAATCTGTGTTGCTGTATTTCAGTACACAAATCACGTTTGTCTTGCAGTAAAGGACTGCACGCAGATCGTAAGCCTAAGGGGGGGCCTCTTAGTGGAGGGGCCTAGCATGGCAGACGTCTGCCCTATCGGCCTTGCAGCATTACAAATCGCCTGCATACCGTGGCGGAGTCTCTGAGTTTGCCCTCTTGCAAGAGAGACAGGATTTCTGGTCACAAATCAGCATCGCAAATTCTTAGAAACATACCTCTTCAGTATGGGGAGGGAGGATTTTTCCTTTTGATACCCGGGTGGCCTGTTTCTGTGCTTCCTCCGCCGCGAATTCCGCCTCGCGAATTATCAAATGTAAAAGTGTCTGGGTCTGGAAGATTGCCAGGTTTGTCATGCACGTTTTGCATGACTCCTGATGTCTGTGATGCATGCCCTAGCATCACAGATTTTGTGAGGGCTTCCGGATGCCTATACCGCATGACAAATGCTCTTTCCGTGTAGCAAAACCTGGACTCTCTTTGCTGCTCATGCAATACAGATTTTTTTCGAATCCAAAATCAGCATGACAAGTTGGATTCTTCCAGACCCAGACATTTTTACAGTCAATACGAATGGTTTGGAGGCGAATTTTTTCCTCTTCTTCGCCCCCCTTCCATTTCTCCTTTGCCGACTCCTCGACGGCGAGCTCCGCTTTGAATTCGGACGCGGCGATGGTTTTGTTGCGCACCTCCTCGGCCCGCAGCTTTCGTTTGGCAGCTTCCTCCACCAGCGCCTCCGCCTTGGCCTGCCCCGCCGTGATGGTTTTGTTCTGCACCTCCTCGTCTCAACTGTAAAAATGTCTGGGTCTGGAATGTTGCCGGGTTTGTCATGCATATTTTGCATGACCCAGGATGTCTGTCATGCACGACCTAGCATCACAGATTTTTAGAGGGCTTCCTGATGCCTACTCCGCAGGACAAATGCCCTCCCTGAGTAGCACAAACTAGACTTCTCTGGCTGGTCACGCAATACAATTTTTTTAGAATCCAAAGTTAACATCACAAGTTCCAACCTTCCAGACCCAGACATTTTTACATTTGATACCTCGGCCCGCGTCTTGCGCGCCGCGGCCTCGGCCGCCAACACCTCGGCCTTGGCTTCGCCGGCTATAACCCGCTCAGGTGTTACAATCTCAAACGTTACAACAGAGTATGGAAATCTGTGATGCAAGAGTGCATGACCTAGCCAACTCTCATAGGATTGCGCATGACAAGTTCCGGAGCCCCAAACACCATTACAAACTGGCGAAATTTGTATTGCACAAAGTGGAACGCTCTGCGAGTCTGTCATGCTCATCATGCAACACAGGCTCATCAGATTCTATTGTAACGTTTGAGATTGTAACGCTTGAGCAAGTTATACCGGCCTTCACCGCCTTCTGGGCCACCTCCTCCGCCCGCAGCTTGTCCGCCGCAGACTCCTCGGTGCGCACCTCGGCTTTGCGCTGCACGGCCGCCGCCGTTTTGTTCTGCACTTCCTCGGCCCGCAGCTTGCGCTCGGCGGCCACTTCCACCTGCTCCTCCGCCCGCCGCTGTCGGATCGCCTTATGCATTGCAAAAGTATCGCACTCGTCGTATAAATGCACTACAACTTTGTTTTTGTTCCTTAGCATGAGAAATAAAATTTGTAATGCGGATTTTTTGACTTAACAAGAAAATTTGTAAGGGAAAATCTGTAAGGCTAAGGCATGATTGCATCAATACGAGCACGAGACTTTTGCACAGGATACGCCTCGGCCTTCTGCATCTCTTCGTACAACTTCTGCTTCTCCTTCCCGACCTCCTCGGCCGCAATCATGGCCTTGTGCTCGGCCTTCTATCAAGACGAAAAATCCCCCCTCCCCATATCAAATCGGACGTCTGTGATGCAGATTTCTGGCCACAAATCAGCTTTGTCATGCTAGCAGGGAAATAAAGATGCGGACTGTAGTGCTGGGTTGCGAGGGAAAGCCTTGCAACCACATCTTCAGCATGATAGGAGGCAGCTGGAAATGGGAAACAGCACGACAAATGGCCTGGTGAAAACGAGGCCACAGCTGCGCCTCTTTGCCTGCTAGCAATACAGGTCGATTTGATTTCTCCTGTACTCAAATATTACAGCATGACAAATTTTGTTTCCGATATGGGAAGGGGGCTTTTTCTACTTTGATACCTTCGCCTGCGTCTTCTCGTACACTTCCTCGTCGCGCTCCTTTTTCTTCAGCGATTCCTCGCCCTGCACCTCGGCGCGCCGCTCGGCCTTGGCCACCGTTTTGTCTTGCACTTCCGCGTCGCGCTCCGTTTCCTTCAGCGATTCCTCGCCCTGCACCTCGGCGCGCCGCTCGGCCACGGCTATGGGATTCTCAACTGTGTCGTTCTCAGCTGGTCGTGTTACACGAATTTGTAATGCCAGAATCGCAAAAGTCAAAGGGGGCAAGTTGCACCTCTAGCATTACAAATTCCGCACAGATCATGTCGGTGCTGTTTAGCCTGTCGAAAATTTCTCATTCGAAGCAGCTTGCTCGTGTGGATCTTGATGGTAGTTCTGCATGACAAATTCATGTAACAGTTGAGAAGGTAACGTTTGAGAACGCCATAACGGCCGCCGTTTTGTTGGACGTTTCCACGCTGCGCTGCTTGGCCTTTATCCTGTGCAAAAGTATCGTACTCGTATAAATGCAAGTCTTGCATTACAAATTCTTTTTTTTAGGTAAATCAGCATTACAAATTTTATTTCTCATGCTGAGAGAATTTGTCATGCATTTATACGAGTACGATACTTTTGCAGTTCATAGCCTTCTATGGATTGCAAAAATGTCTACTGGGTCTGGAAGATTCGAAACTTGTAATGCTGTGGTCTCTGGATTGAAAAAAAAATTGTATTGCATGACCAGCAAGAGGACTCCAGTTTCTTTGTGCTACGCGGGAAGGAAAGGGCATTTCTCATGCGGTAGAGGCATCACAAAGTCCTCTAAAGATCTGTGATGCTAGAGCATGCATCACAGACATCGTGGATCATTCAAAATATGCATGACAAACCTGGCAATCTTCCAGACCCAGATATTTTTGCAGTTGATACCTTCTGCGCCGCTTCCACCTGCACCTCGGACCGGCGCTGCGCCGTCGCGATCGTCTTGTTTTGCGTCTCCACGTCGCGCTCCTTGGCCTTCTGCGACTCCTCCATCCGCACTTCGCCCTTCCGCATGGCGGTCATCAGCGTTTTGTTCTGCGTTTCCGCGGTATGCACTGCATCAAATATGTTTGAGTCTGGAAACTTGTAAAGCAAGTCAGTCAATGACGAATGCACTGTGAAGATGCGTCGCCAAGCATGACAAGTTTTTTCGTGCTTCTGTTCTGCGTATTCCGGATGAAGAACTGCGTTTTTGCATGACAAGCGAGAGAGCTGCCTGTTTGTGGCCACGCAATACAGAGTTAACGGTCATGCCGGACCAGCATGACAAACCTCGGAATCTTCCAGACCCAGAGATATTTGCATTTGATACGCGTCGCGCTCTTTTGCCTTCTGGGAGCCCTCCATCCGCACCTCTGCCTTCATCATGGCAATCGCAAGGGTATCCAGAAAAAAACACCCATCCCCATCCAATTTGTCATGCAAAACATGCACAAACTCCACTATCTGTCATGCACAAAATGGATGGGGATGGGTGTTTTTTCCTGGATAAAGGGTTTTGTTTTTGATCTCCTCATCGCGGAAGGCGCGCTTGCTGGCGGACTCCGCCTGATATCGAGAGGAAAGATCCCCCCTCCCCATATCGAAAAGGTACGTTTCCAAAAATTTGTCTTGCTGATTTGATACCACAAATCATGCCTGTCTTGCAAGAAGACGACGCCACAGGCTCTGCCGCATCATGCAGGCGGTTTGTGATGCTGTTGGGCCTACAGCATAGACGTTTCTCATGCTAAGCGCCTAGGCCAAAACCTCTCTCCTCAGGCTTGGCAGGAGCCTGAAGTCCTCTACTGCAAGAGAAACCTGATTTGTGCACGCAAATCCAGCATCAGAAACTTCCTTTTGATATGGGGTGGGGGGATTTTTCCTTGTGATACCTGAATCTCGGCCGTCATTTGCATCTTCGACAAAGTTTTGTTCTGCACTATGGAAGTGTCAGAATGGAAATTTTTGACAAAGTCGAAAAATTTGTGATGCACAAAATCGATCCCAGTTGGAGGCCTCAGCTTCCGAGTGGCGCATGACAAATTTCGGGAGCTGCACCCAAGCCCAGTCTGTCATGCTGTTTGGGCAAAAAACACTGCTCCTGTCATGCTACTCTGGCTCTGGCAGCGAATTGTATACCCCTAAACAGGCAGCTTGCAATCGGTTTCATTTGCCTGCTCCCCAATACACGCCTTCAGTGCTGCCCTACATTTTATGCTCTACAAATTTTTCGATTTTGTCGATTTCGATCCTGACACATCGATATGCACTTCCTCTTCCCGCATTTTCCGCTTGCCCGCGTCCTCCATCTGCCGCTATCCTGTGCAAAAATATCGCACTCGTAGTAATTGCAGTCACTCATGCATTCCAAATTTTTTTCTCAAGGTAAATCCGCATGACAAATTTCATTTCTCATGCTGAGGAAATTTGTAAATGCATTTATACGAGTACGATACTTTTGCAATGCATAGCCGCTCGGCCCTCACGATCTTCAGCTGCATCACCTTGGCTTCTTCCTCCTCGAGCTGCTCCTTTTCTTTGGCCGCCTTCTCCAGGTTCAGCTCCGCTTTCCGTTCCTGCGCGAGTCTATGGAACCGTCAGGATCGAAATCGACAAAGTTATGACATGATTTGTCATGCATCAATTGGATGCCAGTTAGAGCCCAGTTTCTAAGTGACGCATCACAAATTTTGGTGGTGCCTAAATCCAGTTTGTAATGCTGTCGAGGCAAAGAAGAGGGATTCTCTCATGCTGCTTTAGCAGCTCGAGCTCAAACCCCAGACAGGCTTACAATCGGCCTCACTTGCCTGCTCTGCAACACACGTATTTCGCGTCATGTATTTCATGCATTACAAGTTATTTCAACTTTGACGGTTTCGATCCTGACGCTTCCATAGAGTCGGGTCTTCTGCTCCACCTCTTCCTCCCGGGATTTCCGCTTGCCGGACTTATCCCGTGCAAAAGTATCGCACTCGTATTGCGATCATGCATTACAAATTTTTTACTGAAAGCAAATCTGCATTACAAATTTTATTTACCATGCTGAGGAAATTTGTAATGCATTTATACGAATACGATACTTTTGCACAGGATAGGACTCCTCCGCCTGCAACTCCGCCTTCCGCTCGGCCTGCAGGTTCACCTTCTGCTGTTCCTCCGTGTTCCGCGCGGCGACTATCGTAAGGAAAAATCCCCCCTCCCCATATCGAAAAGAAAACTTACGATGCGGATTTGTGACCACAAATCAGCTTTGTCTTGCGTACAAGGCAAACGGCACCCATGTGGCGCATTGTATAGCGCAAACAAGGGTGCGTACCCAAATGGGCTCAGAATATGCCGGCAAGCTCTTGCTGCAATACAAACCTCATTTGTATACACAAATCCAGCAACACAAATTGTCTTTTCTATATGGGGTGGGGGCTTTTTTCACTTTGATAGCGACCTTCGTGTCCGTTTCGTTGGCGCGGATCGAGTTCATCAACAGGTCGAACTCGGTGCGCAGCTTTGCGAGGTATCCACAGTAAATTTCCCGCACACGTACAAATGCAGTCTCTGCATGACAAAACTTGCCTTCAATCCCAGTCTAGCATGACAAGTCGGACACTTCAAGTTAGCGAAATTTGTCATGCATTTTGTACATGTACGGGAAATTATTTACATTGCATACGAGGGTCGTGTTTTCCTTGTGCACCTGTTCTTCCTTCGCAAGCGCGTTGGATTCCACCCGCTGGTCGTTTTCCTTTTGCAGCGTATCAAAAGGGAAAATCCCCCCTCCCCATATCGAAAACGAAATTTGTGATGCTGTATTTGAGTACACAAATTGACTTGTAATGCCAGAAGGCCAAGAGACGCAGCTGTGGCCTCGTTTGCAGGCAATTTGTCATGCTGTTTCCCACTTCCAGCTCCCCCTGTCATGCTGATGATGCAAGGCTTTCCCACGCCAACCAGCACTACAGTCCGCATCTTTTCCCTTCTAGCATGACAAAGCTGATTTGTGACCACAAATCTGCATCACAAATTTCTAGTTTGAGTATGGGGTGCGGGGATTTTTCATTTTGATACAGCGTGTCCACCAACTCCAGTTGCAACTCGCGAAGTTTTATCCTGTGCAAAAGTATCGCACTCGTATAAATGCAAGTCCTGCATTACAAATCTTTTTCTTAAGGTAAATCCGCATTACAGATTTTCTTTCTCATGCTGAGGAAATTTGTAATGCATTTATACGAGTACGATACTTTTGCAATGCATAAGTTTCGACGCCTCTTCGATGCGGGTGAGGTTTTTCTGCAGCAGCTCGTTCACGGAGGCCTGCCGCGCCTCGTGAGCGGCGGACTTCAGCTCCACTTCTATCGCTCGGACTTTGATTTTATCAAATGTAAAAATGTCTGGTGTTTTGTCTGGAAATCTGTGTTGTATGATTATCAAAAGTCGTCCAGTTTTGACCAAGTCGGGAGAGAGTTTCTCATGCAGGGTAGGCATGAGAGAGATTGCACAGAGTCTGTCATGCTAGGTCCTGCATTCCAGACCTCATGGGTCATGGAAAAGCAGCATGACAAATCGCGCATTCTTCCAGACTCAGACATTTTTACAGTTGATAGATTTTTTCCTCCGTCTCGTTCTTCCGGATGCCCGCCATCAGGGCGGTGTGCTCGTCGTACAGCTCCTGCGTCGTCTATGGAAGCGTCAGGTTTGAAATCGTCGAAGTTGAAATAATTTGTAATGCATAAAATGCGATACAAAAAGTGACTCTATTGCTGAAGGCGCGAGGGAGGCAGATTCTAGTGCTGGTGAGGGTCAAGAATTGGGCTGCTGACTAGCATGACAGGGAGCAACCACCTTTCCCTAAACAGCATGACAGACTTGCTTCAGAGGCCAGGAAAATTTGTCATGCGCCGATTGGAAACTGTGGGTCCAGCTGGTATAGATTTTATGCATCACAAATTATTTCAACTTTGTTAATTTCAATCCTGACAGTCCCATATCGTCTGCGCCTGCTCACTCAGCTTCTGCGTTCCGGTCTGCTTTATCTCTTTTATTTTTGCCAGGTTCGCGGCCCTTACGCGCTCAAACTCCGCTTCCGCGACCTTGGCAAGGTCCATCAGATCTTCCTCCTGCTGCACTCCGCGGAGGTGCTGCTCCTGGAGCCGGTCCATCACGTCCCGGTGCGCTTCGAAGTTGTCGGCGCTCTGCACCTATGCATTGCAAAGGTATCGTACTAGTATAAATTGCATCACAAATTTGCTCAGCACGAGAAAAGGAATTTGCCATGCTGGTTCGCCTTGGGAACAAGTTTTGTAATGCAAGACTTGCATTTATACGAGCACGATATTACTTTTGCACAGGATAGCACCTTTTGCAGCTGCACCCGCTCCGCCTGCTGGTACTGTGCGATCTCCAGCTCCTTCTTGCCCGCAGACGTATCAAAAGGAAAAATCCCCCCTCCCCATATCGAACTGGAAGTCTGTGATGCGGGATTTGTGTACACACATCGGGTTTGTCTTGCAGTAGAGGACTGCAAACAGATACAAAGCCGGAGTGGGGGCGTTTTGGCCTAGGCGCTTAGCAAGGCAGGCACTCATATCCTCCGGAGTGCATACAGCATTAAAAATTGCCTGCAGAACGCGGCCAGGCTTTTGGATTTGCCTTCTGGCAATACAGAGACGATTTGTGGCCTCAAATCAGCATCACAAATTTTCAGAAATATCCCGTTTTGATAAGGGGAGGGGGGATTTTTCCTCACAATAAGACGCCATCTTTTCCTTCATCATGGCCACGGCCGGTCGGCTCCCCTCCACAGCCTCCACGTTGTCCTGGATATGAACTGCAAAAATATTGTATCGCACTCGTATAAATAAAATGCATTACAAATTTTCTCAGCATGAGAAATAAAATTTGTAATGCAGATTTACCTTAACAAGAAAAATTTGTAATGCAAGACTTGCATCTATACGAGTACGACACTTTTGCACAGGATACTGGACGCCCTTGGTCAATTCCAGGATCTTCGCCCGCTCCACCGCCGCCGCGTCCTATCCCGAGGAAAAACGTCCCCACACCAGAGTTGTCATACTAAAGGAATTGCAGCACACCAGAGTTGTCATGCGAATGCGCAATGACAGGAACATTTCTAATGCGCAGCTCCATGAGAAGCATTTTCAGTCGTGTTTTGGAATTTGTAATGCAGAAAACAGGATGAGGAAATAGCTTTGTCATGCGGCTTCCCTTGCCACCTAGCACTACACTGCAAAGGGAAAGAACTTGTCATGCACAGCTCCCAAAACTTGAAGATTTGTGTTGCTAGATTCCCAACTTGACTATGGGGCGGGGACGTTTTTACTCAGAATACGTCCTGCACCTCCTTCATGCTAGCCGCCTTCTCGTCCACCTCCGCTTCCTATCAAAATGAAAAATCCCCCCTCCCCATATCAAAACGGAAATTTGTCGTGATGCTGATTTGTGACCACAAATCAGCTTTGTATTGCAGAGAGGCACTGCGGCCAGATACCCAGGCTAGGTAGGGGCGTATGGGTCTAGTAGTTCAGCATGGCAAACGGCTTGCCTTTAAGCCCGCCAGCATTACAAATCGCTTCCCTAATGGGGCGAAAGCTTCTGCCCTTGTCGTCTTGCAAGACAGATGTGATTTGTGACCTCAAATCCGCAACACAAATTTTTGGAAACATACCTTTTCAATATAGGGAGGGGGGATTTTTCCTCTCAATACTTCCTTCTTCGCTTCCAGCTGCGCCCGGGCGGTCTGCTTGACCGTTTCCAAACCTTGCAGCTGGGTTTCCGCTTCGGCCACCGCTTCCTTGAGGCCCTTCATGGTTTCGCTGCGCGCGTTATGACAGTGCACAACTCGTGGTCCCCCTCCCCCTCATTTGTATTTTTGCATGAACAGCAACACAAACGCCAGCAATCCTGGAGCCTGTACATGACAAATTCATCGTATAATCTGTTGTATCAAATAAATTTGTCATGCATAATAGTGATACAAGGAAGCAACAGGAGTTGTGGATTTTGCATGAGAAATGAGAACAACGAGGGGGAGTTGTGCACTGTCATACGCGTCCACCAATTGTTGGGCCGCGGTTTTTTGCTCCTCTGTCTGTCTGGCGTAGTCCTGTTTTTTATCAAATGCAAATTATATGTCTGGGTCTGGATGAGTGCAACTTTGTCATGCACGTTTTGCATGAGCCATATTATGTCTGTGATGTGTGCTTTTGCTTTAGCATCACAGATAATTTTTAGCCGGCTTCCTGATCATGCCTATTCCGCATGACTACAAATGCCCTTCCCACTTAGCACAGACTCGGTAAAGATTTTTTTAGAGTCCGAAAGTAGCATCACAAGTTGCAACTTTCGAGACCCAGACATATTTGCAAAAATGCATATTTTTGGTGGACTTCGGCCTCTATGCATTGCAAAAGCATGATCGCACTCGTATAAATGCATCACAAATTTTCTCAGCGTGAGAAATAAAGTTTGTAATGCGGATTTGGCTTAGGAACAAAATTTGTAATGCATGTTTGCAATTACTACGAGTATGATACTTTTGCACAGGATAGCCTCCTGCTGCGCCGTCAACTTCGCTTCCGCGCGGCCCAGCACCTTTTGCATAGCCTCGATCAGAGCTTGTTTCTCTGCTGCGAAGGTGGCGCTTTGGGACTTCAACCCCTCGATCTCGTCTCGCAGGGATTCGATATTCGCGGTGATGGTTGCCGCCTCCTCCTTCATTGACTGCGCGCTCTGGTCGGCCGTTGCCACGGCATCCCGCAGGGCCTTCTTGGCGATCTCCTGTTCTTGCATGTTGTAGTCTTTCACCCCGTAGTACAGCTCGAGTCCACACAGGTACACGGAATCCTGACTGTCCGTGCCGGGCTTGAGGAAGTGGAACACTACCTCGTCCGTAAACCGATAGATGGGAATCCAGGTCCCCCCTTTCTCGAGTCCGGGGTCGGCGCTCACGTCCCCCACCCACTGTTCCACCGTCTTCGGGTCTGCGCTGCCTGGATCCACCCGCTCGTATATCGCCTCCGCTGTCTCCAACACGGTCACTATGGCGCTTGCAACTGTTACGCTCTCAACTGTTACGTGATTTGTAATGCAAAATCAGAATCAGAATCGACGCGATCAAGCTGCTTCGCATGACAAATTCTCGAAGAGCCAAACAGGCTCGGAATCTTTGCCAGACCTGTCACGCAAGACCCGCAAGGTGACCCCTTTCATTTTTGCCATTCTTGCATCACAAATCCGCGCAACAGTTGAGAGTGTAACAGTTGAGAACGCCATAGTCACCTTCTTCACGGTGAGGCCTCCTTTGGCGTTGTCCTTGCACGAGAAAAGGTGCGCACGAGTGACGTACTCAAACGCGTGCAGTTTGATTTTGTAGTACCACTCGCCGTTCGAATCAGCCTTGATTTCTCTGCAAGAGGTCAGCGCCGCGTTCTCATTCCACTCTGTACTAGCCCCCTGGTAGTCGAGCGGCTTGCGGTCCTCAACGGGAATGTCGTACACATTCTTGTCATCCGCCCCGCTCTGCTGCACCTGCAACTCAAGGGGCGCGAACCGGAATTCAATGTTTTGGGCGTAAATTTCAATGCCGCAGAGGCTGATTATCTCTTTGTTGCCACCAAGCCGCAGTTTTTTTGCAGCCCGGTCCACTTTGAAGAGAGCCCCGGTTGACGGAATGGATTCCGGCAGCGTGCCCAGGTCGTCAAAGTTTCCCGCTCCGTCATCCACGTAGACATTTTGTCCGCCCAACTGGTCTCCTGTGCCGTCTGTACGTCCGAAAACCACAATTTTCTTAATCCACATGGGCGTGGACCCCTTCATTATGTAGGTAAGCTTCGCCTCCGCATTGCTATCCGACTCGGACTCGTAGCATTTATCCGGCGGATCGTCAGGGTCGTACCGCAGCGGCTCCCAGGCTTTCGCCGTAGTATCACTCGTGGGTGGACTGCAAGCAGTGGGGTCCATCTCCACTTCGGTCCAGAGCAGCTGGCGCTCGGTGCCGAGCGGCATGAACTTTTTACACACCGGCTGCAGGTCCCACCGTCCATTGCCACGTCCGAAGCGGTAGTTAAAGTACGGCAGGTTACTGTGCTCTTCTTCGATGGCGGTCGCACCAGAGGGTTTATTACCATTGGCTACACCCACATTTGCAGGGTGAATGGAGCACCCGGAAGGGATGTCCTCCCAGCCGCCGTTGCCGGGGCTCGCTGCAAATTCGTCGTCCTATCCGAGTGCAAAACTCCTTTTCCCCCTCATTTGTACTATACCATGGACAGCAACACAAGAAACAGCAGAAATAAAGGGAGTTTCGATCATTGACAAATCTGCGTCGTGCAGATGATTGTAGTACTATTTAAGCAGGCTCCTGTTCCAAAATTTGTCATGCTAGCGGTGCTTACGAGCAAGATTTCTGAGTTTGGTACTTTGCATTGCAAATGAGGGGGAGGGGGCGGGTTGTGCACTCGGATACGTTCGGGTCCCGGCCGACAATCCGGAGCGCCTTCTTGCATTCCGCCATAAAGTATGCAATGTAAATTTCCAGCACATGTACAAAATGCATGACAAATTTCGCTAACTTGCAGTGTCCAACTTGTCATGCTAGACTAGGACTGAAGGCAAGTTTTGTCATGCAGACACTGCATTTGTACGTGTACGGGAAATTTACTGTGGATATAGAGCGGACCACCAGTTCCTGGGTGGCGGACGTATGGACTTCTCAAACGTTACACTTTCAGCTGTTGCATGCATTTCTTTGTAATGCAAGAATGGCAAGATGAATTCAAGGCGGAAGATTGCGCTTTCTGCATTACAAGTTTGGCGTCGAGAACTTGTCACTCGACGAAGCTTCATCATCATCATCATCATCATCATCATCATCATCATCATCATCATCATCATCATCATCATCATCATCATCATCATCATCATCATCATCATCATCATCATCATCATCATCATCATCATCATCATCATCATCATCATCATCATCATCATCATCATCATCAACATCATCATCATCATCAACATCATCATCATGTAGTGGACACGCGCTCGTCCCAGCGCCGCAGGTCAAGGATCCCCTCTCCGGGGGGTGGGCGAGCAAGCACAACTTTCGGCGACCTCATGACACGAAAGGTATGTAGTTCCAATGATCGTCGTGTAGGTATGCAGTTGCAATTTTGCATGACAAATCATGTAACAGTTTAGAGGGTAACGATTGAGAATGCCAGCATAGCAGGTCGCCCCCACGCGCAAGAGCTCGTAGGTGAAACCATAGTTGATGGTCTTGATGGGCTATCAAATGCAAAAATGTCTGGGTCTGGAAGATTCCGGGATTTGTGATGCCTATTTTGTATGATCCATGATGAATGTGCTGCATGATCTAGCATCACCGATTTTTAGAGGGCTTCCTGGTGCCTATTCCGCACGAGAAATACCCTCCCCGCGTAGGCGTAACACAAACTGGACTCCTGTTGCTGGTCACGCAATACAGATTTTTTTGGAAAAATTCAAAGACAGCATGACAAGTCGAAGTCGCAATCATCCAGACCCAGACATTTTTGCAATCCATATGGGCTTGCGACACACGGGCCGCAGCTGCATGTTCGGCGAGCCGACGCCGCGGAAGTAGTTCATTTTAGCCTCGAGGTCCACGCTTACGGAGCTGTCCGGAAGTATGGGTGTGTCAGAATCGAAATCGTCAAAGTTGAAATAATTTGTAAAGCATAAAACGCAAGACGCGAGGCGCGAGCGTTGCAGAGCAGGCAAGTGAGGCCGATTGTAAGCCTGTTTGGGGTTACAGCTCGAGCTGCTATACGTAGCATGAAAAAATTAGTCTTCTTTGCCTAAACAGCACGACAGACGGGATTTAGGGACAGCCAAAATTTGTCACGCGCCACTTGGAAACTGGGTGCCACCTCACCTGGCATCCATTTTATGCATGGCAAATTATTTCAACTCTGTCGATTTCAATCCGGACACTGCCATAGGAAGATACTCCAGCGGGACCGAGCATCCGTTCGGCTTGTTCGGGTCGCCCGAGTTATGAAAGTGCACAACTCCCCGTGGACCCCTCATGTGTACTATTGCATGAACAGCAATACGAGCGTCAGCAAGAATGCAGGTTTCGCATGACAAATTTGGACAGGATAGTAGTGCCATTTGGGCAGCCAGAACTTGTCATGCATAATACATAGTGAAGACAATATGGCCCGGGCAGCCCGTGATTTCAAAAGTCATTTTTTTTTTTTTAATATAGCTACTTCGGCGATCCTTCTTCACCGCCTGAAATAAATAGTTACTTTTGGTCCCCTTTGGGGTAGCTACTGACGTACGTAGGTAAGCTAGCTATCTCATGAAGTAGAAGAAGGGTCTCCGGCTCCGGCTGCTGCTTTGTGGATTCGGACGAATCCACAAAGCAACAGCCGAAGCCGGAGACCCTTCTTCTACTTCATTACCTAACTACATTATCTATCTAGTTTAGTAGCTACCTTGAGCTAGATAATGGATACGTAATCACTTTAGGGGCGGGCAAAGGTTCGCCAAAATAGCTATATTAAAAAAAAAAAAAATGACTTTTGAAATCACGGGCTGCCCGGGCCATAGACAAGGGGCAAAGCGTAGATTTGGTATTTTGCCGGACAAATGAGAAGGAGGGGGAGTAGTTCTTGCTTGTGCACTCGGATACAAGTCGTCCGAATACCAGAAACTGTTGAGGGGCATATCAACTGTAAAAATGTCTGGGTCTGGAAGAATTCATGTTTGTCATTGTTGTCTGGCATGACTCTTAAATCTGTCATGCACGATACCCAAGAGCTCCGCTTTTCTGTGATGCAGAAGCGCAGTTTGTCATGCAGAACTAACAACACCTAGGAACGCTGAGCCAGCATCTGTAGCCTCGTCATGAGACGCCACCCAGCATCACAAGTTTCCAGACCCAGACATTTTTGCATTTGATAGGGCACGCCCAGAATCAACAGGGCCACGTGGCATTCGTCCGCGGTTCGAATCACCTCGAAAAAGTCATCGCACAACGTGCCCGCGTATCACTTGTAAAAGTGTCTGGGTCTGGAAGGTGGCAACTTGTCATGGTAAATCTGAAGCATGCAAAAATCTGTGTTGCATGAGTGCCAAAAGCTGTCCACTTTTGACCAAGTTGGAAGGGAGTTTCGCACGCAGGATAGGCATGGCAGAGACCTCGCAGAGTCTGCCATGCTAGGTCCCGCATTCCAGACGTCACGTTCACGGGTCATGGAGAATCTGCGTGACAAGTTTGAACTTTTCCAGACCCAGACATTTTTGCATTTGATACCGCGCCCCGAATGGTGAACTCGTACTTGATCGCGGCATCTTCCAGTTTGTACACGCGGAGCTTGCGCAGCTTCAGCCAGCCGTAGCCGTCTTCGATCAGCGACAGAGTCTTCCCGGTAGGCACCACGGGCGCCCGGAGGTTCTGGACCATCTCGGACTGTCCCGCGTGCGCATACAGGACTTGCATTCTATCGATTTCGTCGCCCGTTTCCACGCCCAAACCTATGGCGTTCTCAAATCGCTTACCTTCTCAACTGTTACACGAATTTGTAATGCAAAAAGGGCAAAAGTGAAAGGAGGAAGATTGCGCCTTTTGCATTACAGATTTGGGATGGATTGTAGTGCTATTTAGCGCGTCGAGAAGTTCGTTGTCATGCGAAGAAGGCTTGGTCGTGTGAATGGTGGTAGTGTTTTTGCATGGCAAATCATGTATACAGTTGAGAATGTAACGATTGAGAACGCCATAAAACCGTGGGACGGGTTCGTCAAGAACTGGATCGACTGATCCACCTGCAGCTTGGTTCCTGTCAAGAAGAAAAATCCCCCGCCCTCCCCATTATATCAAAGCGGAAGTCTGAGTCTGTATCTGTGATGCAGATTTGTGGCCACAAATCAGCTCTGTCATGCTAGAAGGAAAAAGATACGGACTGTAGTGTTGAGCTGCGTGGGAACAAAGCCTTGATGCATCTTCAGCCTGAGAGGAGGCGGCTGGAATTGGGAATATTAAACAGCATGACAATATATGCCTGCATACAGCGATGAAAAACACTTTCGCTCTCAAGATTTAAGTTTTTTTTTGTATACCCCCCTTGATGAGGGTGGGCCCAGATAGGATCCCGGCGGTGGCCTCGTTGAACTGGAAGGCGTCGGGCGGGTGAGTAGCGGGGCCTTTTTTCGTCACCTGAATCACTGGAGTACGCTGATGATGTCACTGGAGTAGTCTTGTCATTTAGCTAGCTTGTCGCGGTGATAGATAGCGGGGCTTTGTGCTCGCATTTGAAGACTTTTGCTGCGTACTCCATTACCCGGAGTGGTGCGGGTCCGGAGCTACGTATCGCCTTGGGCGGCATTTTGGGCACCAGTCTGGTGCCCAGACCGGACGGCATTGTTGGGAGGCTCCTGTCGCTGATGAGCGTCTACCTGCTACCGACATCTGTCACAAAACGTCTCAGATGCTAATATCTCGTTTGCGCTAGCTATCACCGCGACAAGCTACGTACTTTCATTCGCGTTCTCATTCGTCACTATCAAGCTACATCTCAAAAATTGATAGGTCGGAGAACCCGGAGCCGCTTGCGTGGCCGCTGAGTCGGGTGACGCGGATCATGAGGACAGTTGGGCCGGATGCTGCAACGGGGCCTCAAAAAAATTGAAATTTTGAAAGCGAAAGCGTTTTCCACCCTGGTACTGCAAACGAAGCCAGCACAACTGCGCCTCTACTACTTTGCCTTCTAGGCATGCAAGTCGAGGATTTGTGTACTGAAATACAGCGTCACTTCTAATTTCGTTCTCGATATGGGAAGGGGGATTTATCCTTTTGATAGTTCCGTAGGGGTACCCACATCCGTAGTCGAACGTGTCGTCGTCGTCGCTTCCGTATCCTGTGGAAAACTATCGTGCTAGTAGTAATCGTAGTCATGCATTTAGAAATTCTCTTCTTCAGGTGAACCTGCATATACAAATTTTATTTCTCATGCTGAGAAAATTTGTCATGCGATTTACACGTAGTACGATACTTTTGCAGTTCATATTTCTTCAAAGTCTTTTCCTGGGAACTGCGCGAAGCACCCGTCGACGCGGCAGGTGCCCCACTCGATTTCAACATATCAACTGCAAAAGTGTCTGGGTCTGGAAACTTGTAATGCTAAAAGTGGACGATAGCTGGACTGCAATACGCAGCCAGGCATGACAAATTTTTGAGCTCCTATGTGTTGCGTATGCCGCATGAGAAACACCGTTTTTACATGACAGATAGCAGAGCCGTTTCGTGCCCATGCGTCACAGATTCTCGAGTCATGTCAGCCATGCATGACAAATGACTCCGGAATGACTCCAGGGCAGCCAGATGGCCGTGACCTGGTTATAAAGGGCTTCGTCGATCGATTGCGCCACTAGGTCCTTGCGTTCCGGCTACTCCGGATCGCAATCGATGGAGGGCGGGACCTGCACCGGCGACACGCACTATCCAACCAACCAACCAAATCTAAGAATCTTCCAGACCCAGACACTTTTGCAATCCATACAACACGAGAAACATCAATTGGAAAGTCGCGATGGATCGCGCCGCGGGGGGTGCCTGCCCCTGCGGGATCGTACGTCTCGGTCTCGGTTATGGAGTTCTCAAACGTTAACACATGCTCAACTGTTACATGAATTTCTCATGCAAAACTCTGATCAGTATGTACATCATCATCATCATCATCATCAAGCTGCCTTGCGTGACAAATTTCCGAAGGGCTGAGCAGGCATCTAAATCTGTGCCAAGCCTGTATATGCAAAAGGCAAAATCTTTCCCCTTGCACTTTTGCCATTCTTGCATTACAAATCCATGTAACAGTTGAGGATGTAACGTTTGAGAACGCCATATCGGTGTTCGCGCGCCCACCCCACCACGCTTTAGCCCCAGCCCCGTCTCCGCTGCCGCAGGCTTCCTCCGCGTGGATTTCGCTGCAGGGCTCCCCGTAGTGCCCACAGAGATCGTTGTCAGTCGGGTCACACGGCGCGCCGAAGGTGGCGCTCATGTGGAAATCATTCGACAAATCCGCTTTGCACGTTTGGGTTTGCTCGTTATCGTCCCCATTACTATTGTGTTTCTGGAAATCCAGCGGACCGCAGACTCTCGCCCGCTCTGTGAAGAGGTGACACTTCTGCTCCGTCATGAAGGTCACGAAAAAGGATTTGCACGTGGGTTTCCTTCTGCACTTGTCTGCGCATTCTATCAACGGATCACTTCCGGTTACGGTGGTGGGCGTTCCAATTAAACCCCAGTCGTCCCCGTTAGTTGTACTACCAGCTTGAGGGCGCCGCTTTGAAAATTGTCGCAGCTTGCAGACGAGAAGGGGTAAGGAAGTGTCGTGGCTGATGGGGCCGACTGTGGAGGGCCGAAAGATCCGAACCTCGCTGAGACCGGAAAATACTATGTTAGCCTTGGGAATCTCGATAAAAACGTGGGTGCCAAGATTGGCGCGGCAGTCGCGAACGAGCTTGTGAACACTCCATTGAAGGTTGCCATTGTCGTCGTACTTTGTATGCACTTCCACGAGGTCCTCCTCCGTAACCTCCTTGCCGGCGTTATCGAAGCACCACGTCGTTGCTTCGGGATACGCCTCTCCCTTGCACGCTCCTTGGTCTGTAGCTGTGTACAGGGTATCGGTCGGATCGCGTCCCCACGCCGCGCTTTTCGTTGGATTACCTCCGTCTGCACCAGTTGTGACGATGTCTGCAAACGACTGGGCAGCCACCTCTCCCGAAATATCGGGCTTCGGTCCGTGCACTCCGAGCCGCCACTTATTTTCCGTTATCCAGTGAGATTGTTCGCCGGCTCTGTAGATATACAGCTCCACGAGGCCGACACGCTCCGGGGCGTTTTCCAATTTGATCTCAAGAAAGGGGCACATGGCACTTGCAGCTGAAGGTAGAGGCTGGAGATACACAGCCGATTTCTGTGATGTCGGGTTCTGGCCCGTTAGCTGGCGATCAAGCAGCGCCGCCGCCATTCCTGCGTCCGTGTCAAAGTCCTCGGTCTGCTGTATGCGACTACCTCCTTCTTCGATTCCGCCAAACCCCACTTTGATGTCCACGTTGGGAAGCACCAGCGGACCGGTCTTGAACTCGCGCCCGCGTCCCGTCATTTCGGCGTTGGAGTGCCGCATCGCGGGCATATCCAGGAAAAAACATCCATCCACATTCAATTTGTGATGCAAAACACATATCAAGTCATGTGTTTGTCATGCAAAAAATGGATGTGGATGGGTCTTTTTCTGTGGATAGGGCAGTGCAATGTCGTAGGCCGTACTATCCGCGCCCGCCGCGATGAAGGCCAAAGTTTCCGTGTGCCGGCCCCGGGTCTGGTATCAAATGCAAATGCGTCTGGGTCTGGAAGAGTGCGACACTTGTGGTCATGCAGCTTTTATTGCCTGAGCCTGACCCAGATCCTCTGGCATGCAAGCCCTAGCATCACAGATTTTTTCGAGCAGGTATCGCAATGCCTAATCCGCATGACAAATTCATCGCTCTTTCGGTAACAAGAGGTGGGACTTTCTGCTGGCGCATGAGCATGACAGATTTTCTCATCATGTAGGATTCGCATCACAAATTCGAATCCTTCCAGACCCAGACATGTGTGCAATGCATATCTGCTTTGCCTGGTCGATGTTCTCCAGCCGCCAGCCGTAGTATGACAGTGCACAACTCCCCCACCTCCCCCTCATTTGTATGGCATGAACAGCAAAACAAGCAACAGCAAGAGTGCCGGTTTTGCATGACAAATTCACACTGTAGTGTAGTGCTATTTGGGCTGCCAGAACTTGTCACGTTGGAAGGCTAAGGGCTGGGCGTCCCCTCGTAAATTAATTCGACAAACAGTAGCCTCATACCCGGTAAACTCTAGAAGAAATTATTGGACAACGCGCTGCCAGAACTTGTCATGCAAACAGTGCCAAGAGGCAAACGGTGGATTGGGTATTTTGCATGACAAATGAGGGGGACGAGGGGGAGTTGTGCACTCTCATACGTAGTACGTGAGGTCCTCCGTGTTGTTGTACTTTTCCTCGTAGTAGTTGCCAATCTATCATATTGAAAAACGTCCCCACGACCCCAATGTTGTAATGCAAATCTGCATGCTGAAAATGTTTCTCATGCGGAGCCCCATGAGAGGCATTGTCTAGCCGTGTTTTGGAATTTGTCATGCTGATGCTTGTTCAACTTCAATCAGCATGATAAGCTAGATTTGTGATGCTGCTAAGCTTGAGCTAGCTCAAACAGCACTACACTACGAATCCAAATTTGTCACGCAAAACAGCCACAGCTTGTAGATTTGTTTAGCCGAAGAAGACTCCCCATCTTGACTGACTATGGGGTGTGGGCCCCATTTTCACATAGGATACAGTCTGTTCCTTTTTCACGCGGATGTATCCGTCGTTTTGTCCCGGCCCCCGGTACCCTCGATTTGTGCACACGCGCCACCCACGTCCATTTTTATTGGCATCAAAGATGAACACGCAGTCTGGCTCGTCCAAACACCGCTTTTCGATCTCCGGCAGCGCATTGGCGTCTTCTTCTGAGGGTTCACAGCCGTAGCCATTGGGATCCAGGGCCTGCGTACTGTCGGCGGGGATGTCCTGGTCCGAGATGACGTACTGCGTTTTGTCTGCTCCCGGGAACCATCTTCCCGCCTGGTAGGCCAGATGCTGCTCGAGAGTTTCCGTTTGCCGCTCCTGCAGCAGTGCAGCAGCAGGAGCCCCGGCATGCGTACTTTTGCTGTCGCGAGGACCGCCGCCCGTTTCGAAACGGAGTTCTGCTGCGTGCTTGTCAGCGTTGCCGCTGCCCGTTGTAGTTCCGTCCCCGGAGCCCGTCGTGCCGGGTAAGTTGATGGCCATCTGCCCGGAGGGTAATCCTGATCGCCGGCCCTCGGCACGCCCAGCAGAGGCCCCCGCGCGCCGTGCTCCGACGGACAGGCTGCGACCCCGCATTTGCAGCATTGCTATCGCGTGTACCTGGTCCTCGTACGACAGACCTCCTGGGTCGTCCTCCGGATGAAGAGCCTGCTGGTCAACAAAGAAGTGACTGCTGCCCTCCTATCAAAATGAAAAATCCCCCCTCCCCTTATCGAAAGGGAAGCCTGTGACGCTGTGTTATTGCGTACACAGATCAGTCTTGTCTTGCAGTAGAGCACTGCAGGCAGATACAAAGCCTGGAAAGGAGTGGCCTGAGGTAGGCACTGAGCACGGCAGACGTCTGGTCCATTGGCGCAGCAGGATTACAAATCGCCTGCGAAATGCGGCGAAAGCTCTGGCTTTGCTCTTTTGCAAGACAGACTCGATTTGTGACCACAAATCAGCATGACACATTTTGAAAAGCACGCCTTTTCGATATAGGGAGGGGGGATTTTTCCTCACAATACCTCCTGTCGCTCTACTTGTTTACTTTGCCCTCTTGTACTAGTATCTGCCTCCATGAGCGACGAAGACGATGAGAATGCGCCGGGCAGAGTTTGCTCCACCTGCTGGCCCGCGAGCTTGGTAACTCTCGTTTCCATAGTTCGGTCGCCTACTTTGATGCCGCGGACCACAGCGTAGTTCACGGTGCTGTCCTCGTCGTGGCCAGTTGCGCCGGTGGGGTACTGTAGTTTCGCCGAGTTGTAAGAAGGAGGTTGGACGATGGCACCGCGATCCCGGTTCATCTTCCGGTTGTAGTTGTGCACTGTGGCTGTTTGGAGAAAGATCGTCGCAGGTGGTTGTGGGGCAGCCGGCGCTGCAAGACCCTCGCCCACCACTTCCGTTCCGTCGGAGGACACTGACTTCGAGGACGTAGTAGAGCCAGCACCGGATAATTCCTTGTCGTCATCGTCGCCTGCGCCTTGGCCGTCGTCCTCGTCGTGCACCTCCAGCAGCTTTCTTTCGGAAGCCTGCTCCGGAGGTTCGCCCGCTCTACTCTTTGCGTGCTCTTGCGACTGCTCCAGCGCGGCGTCCTCTTGGGCTTTTTCCTCGGCCGGGGGTTGGCCAAAAACTTTTTGGGGCGCCGAGGTCGACCCACCTGCCGCGGGTAGTCCCGCCTGGTCGGGGGCGCGCTTGACCTCCGGCAGAACGGCGGCAGTTCCGGAGGACCAGGGCTTGAAAAGCTCGATGCCGCACAGGGTCAGGTAGTACATGCTTTCCTGGCACACCCTGTAGTGCCGCCGGCGCCGGGTGCCGCGTCGCCGTAGGCTGTTGTGGAAGCACTGGTCCGGCCGGTAGGGCTATCCCGGAAATAAAGACACCCATCCCCATTCAATTTGTCAACAAGAACATGCAAAACATGCAGAAAATCCACGCATTTGTCACGTTGGAAGGCTAAGGGCTGGGCGTCCCCTCGTCGTCGTCCACGTATTTTTTGTCATGTTGGAAGGCTAAGGGCTGGGCGTCCCCTCGTAAACTATTCCTATTTTTTGTCATGCAAAAAATAAAAAGGGCTGGAGATGGGTGGTGTTTCCTCGATAAGGCCTGCGTCACGCGCAGTCGCCCCACGGACTTGCGGTTCACCTTTATGATGGTTCCGCGGCTTGAAATTTGTCCGATCCCCCCCACATCCCCGGGGTTATCCTTCCGCTGCGTCCACCGCACCACTCCCACCGCGTCCTCCTGCGGACCGTTCTCATACGTTCCGGGCGGGTAGCCCCGGATCGGGTCCCCAGGGTAGGCGTGCCCGAAGACCTCGTAAGCCGGGTGCTTGCGCTCGCCGTCGAAGTACATCCCCGCACCCGCCAGGGCGCCGTTCTTTGCTTCCCAGATCGTCAAACTTCCGAAGCTGAGGCGGTCCGTAACACTGGTCCGCCGCCGCCGATGCCACCAGTAGGTGTAATCGTCGCGGTTCCTATCCACAAAAAAACAACCGTCCCCATCCATTTTTTGCATGACATCAAATAGTGGAATTTATGCACATTTTGCATGAGAAATTGGATGGCGATGGTTCTTTTTTTGTGGATAGTTCCACAGCCGCACGGATTCGACGTCCACGCCGTTTTGGTAGCCTCCCTGAAGCTATCCTATGCACATATGTCTGGTGTTTTGTCTGGAAGCAAGACCATGGCACAGCACAGGGAAGAGAACGACTTTAACACTTTGAAGAAAGAAAAGAGAAGAGAACTACGTGGATACAATATGTAGAGAGAGATTAAAAGCATGTTATGACGTCCACCGGTGGCACTGACTACTGCTACTTTCACTATCACTTGCGCAACATGCAAATTGGGTGCAATGAACTTCTGCCCACGGGGTCCCGCAGGCTCTACCAAGGTGCTACGATGGCCAAAGCGCTAGGCACCTGGGAGCCTGTGGGTGCTCGCGATGGGTCTGGAAGAATGCAACTTGTCATGCTGAATCTGAATCAGGCAAAAAACTGTGTTTGCATATGCTAATCGAGAGGCAGTTTCTCATGCAGGATAGGCTTTGGAAAGGTTTTGCAAAATCTGTCATGCTATGTCCTACATACCAGACCCCATGGGTCATGGAAAACCTGCATGACAAATCAGGCAATCTTCCAGACCCAGACATTTTTGCGAGTCGTTCTCTTCCCTGTGCTGTACCAAGGTCTTGTTTCCAGACAAAATACCAGACATTTTTGCAATCCATAGAAGGGCTTCGTCGGTCAGAGTAACCTGCCACCAGGCTCGTCGCATCCACCAGGCCGCTCGCCAGGCATACCCAGCAGAAATGCCTCCCTTTACATCTTGTTTCGTCTGTTCCTCGCCCTTTTTTATGCGATTCTCAGACGTTGCATTGCCTGCCGTTGCGAGATTCGTCATGGAACAGAAAAATTATGAGCGATCTTCGGCATCCACGCGAAGCACAGGCTACTTGCTGACAAATTTTTCGCGAAGTAGGGCTAATAAACAGCATGGAATCTTCGGTGCCGCATAATTTGTCACGCGACAGGTCGTGCAAGTAGCTGCTCCCCCCGACCCCGTTTGCCATAATTCTCGCATGACATCAAACCGATGCAACAGCTGAGAACAATGTAACGTTTATTGCAAACTTGATATTTTTGTAGCCAAGAAATCTTTTGTCTCCCGCGGGGCTGGCGGCGGGGCTGGCGTCCCAAAGTTTCGCCGCGGTGGCGTAGTAATAGTCAACCTTATCATTGTATGGAAGCGTCGGAAAAATCGAAATTGACCATAAAACCGAAAAAATTCTAATGCATAAAAATGTAGGGCGCGAATGGCCTCTGTTGGGGAGCACGCAGGCAAATGAGACCGATGGCGAGCCTATCTAGGGGAAGGCGATGCGCTGCCTCCGGAGTAGCATGACCACAGAAGCAGTCTTCTTTGCCCAAACAGCATGACAGACAGGATTCTGGTGCTCCCGAAATTTGTCGTGCGCCACTTGGAAACTGTAATTGACGCTCCAACTGGTTGTATCGATCTCATGAATCACAAATTATTTTGATATGTTGATTTCGATCCTGACAGCTCCATACCTTGTGCTCCTCGAGCTGGGCCATCTCGTTCAGGTACCCCTTCGGACCGTGGTCAAAACGGAGATCCTTGCACTATGGGATTCTCAATTGTTACATTCGCAACTGTTACATGATTTTGTGATGCTAAACGGACCGAAACCACAAACGCAACCCATATGGCACCTTTCCGCAGATGGTCAGGCCACCGGGTCGCGGAGTCAGGCGGACCGAAGCCATCACCATCACACTCGGGCACATCCTACCATTACGCCAGCTTTTCCTTACTTTCGTTTTTTTTTTTCGGGCTCCCGGCGCACCCCCTCGGGCTAGTAGGTGCGTGATCTCGAAATCATACAACGTGTCCCCAGACCACACGGATCAGAGGCGGTTTTCCGATTCATGCAAAACATGAATTTGTGATGCGACAATGGCAACAGGGAAAGGCCGGATCTTGTTGCATTTCTTGCATTACAAATTCGGCACAGATTATTTTTCCCATGCTGTTGGTTTAGCCCTTCCAAAATTTGTCACGCAGAGTAGCTTCACCGTGTGGACGTTGATGCTCATTTTGCATGACAAATGATCATGATGTACTCAACAGTTGAGAATGTAAGAGTTGAGAACGCCATATGCACTTGTTGTTCCACGCGTCGGTCGTACCCACCGGTTGGACACCAGCGTCCGTAGCTGCGGGGCAATCCTTGGCTTCTAGCCTCAGGGCACCAGTGTGCATGAAAGTGTGCTGATCGTTCCGCTGCTTTCGCCAGTCCCAGTATGCAGGAAAAAACACCCATCCCCATCCAATTTGTCATTGTAATGCAGAACATGCATAATTTGCAGTGTTTGTCATGTTGATGGAAGGCTAAGGGCTGGGCGTCCCCTCGTAAACTATTTCGACAAGCCGCAGCCTGAGGTCCTGAGGTGGGTGACGCGCCCGAGAGCACAGACACCGGCGGAGTGGTGACGACCGGAAGGGTCAAGAGACTCACCTTTTGCGAAGGAAGAAAGACTGCTGAACCCGCACGCGAAGCTTCGGCGGGCCGACACAAGAACCCGGTAAACTCTAGAAGAAATCTTTGGACAACGCGATTTCTATCGAAAGACAAACAAAACAGCATCTGGGACGGCCGCGACGAAAGCTGTGCGGATATCTGGATAGAAATAGCCCTGTACATCAAAAACTTTTCCCAGCACCGAGGGATTAAAAGAAAAGTAAAAAAACGAAGAAAACAGCTACTAAGACACAGTCCCACCTACGTCGAAAAAATCACCCTAAAGGTGGTAGTTGTACCAGTAGTAGCGGTAGCGAAAAAGTCACCCTAGAGGTAGTGGGTTCCAGTGTTTGTCATGCAAAAAATGGATGGGGATGAATGTTTTTTTCCTGGATACCCAGTCGCAGGTCTGCAGGATTTTCTCCGTGTGCGTGCAGTAGTTAGGCCACTTGGTGCTCCGCCCGCGCGCGTAGTACAGCGGCAACTGCACGCGGGCATCCCACTGGGGCTCCCCCGACCGACGCCGGGGGCTTTTAAACTTGGAATCGTGCTCCTCGTTATTCTTCGTCAGACCGTAAAAGTCGTAGTCATCACTGGAGGGAAAGTTGCTGGCTTTCCAAATACTCCTATCAAAAGAGAAAATCCCCCCTCCCCATATCAAAACAAAACTTCTGATGCTGGAGTTGGATACACAAATCAGATTTGTGCTGCAGTAGAGGACTGCACGCAGATCCTGAGCGTAGGCAAGCGCCTTTTGGTGTAGGCGCCTAGCATGGTGGACGGCTACCCTGTAGAAGGCCTGACGGCATTACAAAGCTTCCGCATAACGTGGCGGGACGCCTTAATGTGCCTGCTTGCAAGACAGACCCGATTTGAGGGCACGAATCTGCATCACAAATTTTCACAATGATGCACTTTCAATATGGGGAGGGGGGATTTTTCCTTGCAATAACTCGGGTCGATCTCTTCCGCCACACTGGTGAACCGAAAGAACTCGAGGCCGCAAATAGTCTGGTATGACTGCCGGTGGTTGGACACGATGAACAGCTGGGTGATCTTATCAAGTCAAGAAGTTTTAACGCGAGCGGAAGAATTTGGCTTGCGGGAACGCAGGAGGTGAAGAGGGACGCAATTTCGTCGTGTTGCATGGCGTTACTGACAGACTATGATATAGAAGTGATTTTTTCATGCATGACTGCTATTTTCTACTCTCAAAGCCGGTTCCGTTAAGCGTAAAGATGATCTTTTGTTTGATAGATCTGCTTCGCCCGCGGGAGGTTGAACATGACCAGAGTGGCCGCACCATCCGCGTGACTGACTTTTCCGATTATGGAGTTCTCAGGAGTTACATTCTCAGCTGTTACATAAATTTGTGATGCTAAACCGACCGAAACCACAAACGCAACCCATAGGGCACCTTTCCGCAGATGGTCAGGCCACCGGGTCGCGGAGTCAGGATGCAAGAAGAATGCCAGAAGTGAAAGGAGGAAGACTGCGGCTGCGCCTTTTGCATTACAGATTTGGGACAGATTCTAGAGCTATTCAGCGCGTCGAGAAGTTGATTGTCATGCGCAGAAGGCTTGATCGTGCGAAAACTGCTAGATCGTGTTATTTGCATGACAAAATCATGTAACAGTTGAGAGTGTAACGTTTGAGAGCCCCATACCGATGGTATCCTGGTTCGGTTCCCCATTCACGGTCATGGACTTCAGCTGCCTCTTCGTCCTATAGAAGTGCCAGGATCAAAATCAACAAAATCGAAATAATTTGCGACGCGTGACAAATTTCGAGAGCACCAAAATTCAGTCTGTCAACATGCTGCTTGGGCAAAGAAGACTGCTTCTGTCATGCTACTCTGGCAGCGCATCGCCTTCCCCTAAACAGGCTTGTAATCGGTCATATTTGCCTGCTCCCCAACACAGGACTTACGTGCCCTATATTTCATGCGTTACAATTTTTTTATTTTTGTCGATTTCGATCCTGACACTCCCATAGCCCCCGTCTTCGTCATCTTTCAAGTAGTCGCGCTCATACATCTTCGATAAATATCGATATACTGTCCTCTCACTATACCATTTGCCGTCAGACTCCTTCTTCCATTTCCAGTCCCAGCGGAGTTTGCCGTCGCTGTGTTTTAAATGATCGCGACGCCTTCGCATCTCGGAACTAGCTTCACCATACTCGTTGTCGCATCCTGTGCAAAAGTATCGTATGAACTGCAGCCATTCCCATTCGTGACATTAAATCTAAACTTCTATATCTGAGTCAGCATTTTCAACGTACAAATTCCTCTACCTTTTTTCCTTCTGAAAAAAATCATCAACATCTTTTTCAGGCTAAGGGCACGGTGTCCCCATGTGAAGCAATCTTGCAAAGAGTGGCCGCCAAAGCCATCGAGGGTGGCGACGCGCGGACACGAACACAAGCGAAAAAGGTGACGACCAGAAGGGTCACAAGAGCCTCGCCTTTTTGACAGAAAGAAGCCCGCTGAACCCGTGCGCGAATAAACTTCGGCGGCCGACAATGGTGCCGTCCTTGTGGTGTGAAAGAAACGAACAAAAAAAATCTGACGCCTTTATGCTCGCGGTTGTTCTTTACGTTCCTGCCGGTGAAGATCGCAGCACCTGGAGCCACCACATACGGAGAGGTCCTCGCATACCCGCACACACTGGATGAAGAGGCCACGGCATTCTCGTCGCAGTGGCCACTGTATCCCCGCGGGCTTTCCAAACGACAAACATTCGTGGCCAATGGTAAATGTGCACGAGAGGGCGCTGGCCCTCAAAGTAAAAGCGCCGGCCGCGCCGCGGCCTTGTGAGTAGCCTAGCGAAGAGAATGAACGGGCCACGGCCTCCCGTCTCCATCAAAACCTCGGCCCCGACCCAGAAAGACGCATGCAGCCGACGCGCAAAATGGGAAGGCCGCACCAACGGGCGCGCAAATAGGAAGGCCGCCCCGACGCGCAAAATAGGACAACCGCCGCAATTTTGCGTGCGGGCCCGGCGTGTTCTCGCGGGCGCCCATTGGGGACCATGGGGCCGGCTTGGGGCGGTCCGCGGAAAGGTTGCGCTTCCACCCTAAACCACAACTTTTCCCGGAGTCCGGTCGTGTGTAGGGGGGAAAAGAAGCTGCACAACGCCCAACGGGGGAGAAAAAGACAGCCACAGCTCGTGCATAACGTAACGCCGCATGGTATCGCTGCGAGGAAAATTCGCACGCAGCGATACCATGCAGCACAACCCAATGCCCGATGCTATCGATGCGTGTGTAGGGGAATGGGAATTTAGTAGCTTGATGATAGCATCGCGCAAAAGGTTACGCACGACGGTGCGGCGGCAGCCGCTTGTGGCGAAAAGGGGTTCGTAATGCGGAGAGCCCAGGTTTTCCGCATTTGTAATGCGGAGAACCCGAGCTCCCGCTCCGGGCTTTCCGCATTACCCACAACCCCGAGCGCTGAGAAGCCGCATGTGAAAACAGCCCGCTTTCCGCATTTGTAATGCGGAGGGCTTGAGAGCCGGAGCGGGAGCCCGACCACCTTTTCGCATTTGTAATGCGGAGAACAGGAGGTCGGGTCCTTTGTAGTGCGGTCTTTCTCCACCCGAGGTCTCGGGGGCAGAAAGATCGCATCGAAGTTTGCGAATTTGTGATGCGGCTTTTCTCCTGCGGGGAGAAAGACCGCATCTAAATCCAGCCGGATTTGCGAATTTGTAATGGGGTTTTTCTCCACCCGACCGCTCGAGTGGAGAAGAACCGCGCGTAAAGCAAGTAGCTTTGCGCGAAAAAACGGGCAGAAACCCCGCGAAAAGTGCAGCTTCTACCCCGTCCGGAGCGGGAAAAGTTGAAAGCTGGCGGAGCCCCATTGGCTGCGTCATTCTCGTAGGTCGCTCGTTTCATTCTCGTAACAGTATATGCTCTTTGTGGGGTCAAGTTGTATTTTGTCCGTTCATATGGATGAAGAGGCCACGGCATCCTCGTCGCAGTGGCCACTGTATCTGCGCAGTGGAAGTGGTCGCATACCGGGGAAGCTTTACGTTGGAAATGGAAACTTGGGCGATGCATATGATTTGTACCGAAAGACAGCCGCGCCCTTTCCTGGTATTGCAGCGCGGCGCGTAATGTTGGCATATTTCTGAGCAGAAATAATTGCTAAGAACTCCGTACAGACGCCAGACGCTACTCCCGAGGGAACAAAAGAAAAAGCAAAAAATAAAAAAGCGATAAAGGTATTAAAAATATGACACAGCCTCCCCGAAAACTCCTCTTCCTGAAAATGAAAACTAGAACGCCCCAAACGTGGACCCACCACCCTGCTGCAACGAATGATACATCGCCGCAAGCTGAATTATCTGAACAAGTCGCGACAACCTATGTGGGCAAACATGCACACGGCAACCAAGTGTCGATATTGACGTCGAGAAAAATCCCGAAAAGGAAAACCCTGAAAAGGACAAGGAAGCTCTTTACATTTTATACATGCAATTTCTACGTAGTACGATAGTTTTGCAAGGCATACGTCGTTATGGATTGCACAAGTGTCTGGGTCTGGAAGATTGCCAGGCTTGTCATGCAGGTTTTCCATAACCCATGAGGTCTGGCATGTAGGATATAGCATGACAGATTCTGCGAAGCCTTTCCAATGCCTATCCTGCGTGAGAGACTGCCTCTCGATTATGTCAAAAGTGCACAACCTTTGGCAATCATGTAACACAGTTTTTTGCCTGATTCAGATTTAGCATGACAAGTTGCATTCTTCCAGAGGCCGACATTTTTACATTTGATAGTCGTCGCCCTTGCAAATTCGTCGCCTCCAGACTCGCGTTCCACCGTCGCATATCGCAAGAAAAAAGTGTTACAGTTACACATTGTGTTGCAAGACCGGCAACACAGACAACCTTTCTCATGCAGGAAATGCTTGGGAGCCTCGTTTCTTTCCGTTTTTCCCGTATGATATTCGCATTACAAGTTTTCCTTGCGACACAGAGAAAATTTGTGATGCAGAAACTCCAACAAATGTGTAAGTGTAACACTTTTTTCTGGTGATATCGCATCTCCATCGGCCGTAGAACTATCGTGAGGAAACGTCCCCCCTCCCCATATTAGCGAAAAGAAAATTTGTGTTGCTGTATTTGAGTACACGAGTGGTCGGCTCGTATTGCTAGAAAGCCAAGAGACGCACCTGCTCCCTTATTTGCAGGCAATTTCTTTTGCTGTTTCCCGTTTCCAGTTGCTTCCTGTCATGCTGAAGACGCAGGGCTTGGGCTTTCCCACGCCAGCCAGCGCTACAGTCCGCATCTCTTACCTTCTAGAATGACAAAATGATTTGCGCTGTATACAAATCCCGCATCACAGACTTCCATTTTGATATGTTGAGGGGGGTTTTTTCCTCTCAATATGTACTGCGGTACAATGTCTTCGCGAACTGCACCATTATTGTCTGGGAGGCGATGGTCGTCCGTCGACCTGTAGAACACCCTGGAGTAGTCTAGCCGGTATTTTGCGACATTTCGGTTCGAGATCCGCATGGCGTAGACCGGCACAGGGGGGACGAACTCGTACACGTGCGCGCTGTAGCCTCGGTTTTCCCTACGACAGTGCGAACAGAGCCCCTGGCGCGCCCAGTTGCCCCATTGCCAGTCCTTAGTGGCTTCAATGGGATTGCTCAGAGGATGCCAAGCCCTGCCGTTTCCGTCCCACCACCCGTAGTCGCGTGTCCAGCGCTCCGCACGTCGGCGATCATTGTCGTAAACAGGGTACCACCAGCGTCGACGTCGGCGGTTATTATAGGGACCGTCAGTCCAGTCGTCGGCCATGACATAGAGGTCTAGACCGTGATCGCGTGGCTGGTTATCCGATTCCTGGCGCAGGAGCGACCCCCGAAGTTCGACCTGCTGGGGGAGCGAAACACTTTTTGGATTCCCCTTCTCATCGTCCAGAAGCAACGTTTCCCAGGTACTCCACGCAAAAGGTGACCCGAGATTGGGGCTGCTACTTGCTTTTCGCGGGAGACTTAGCACGTCGATGTCATCATTCTTCTCTCCTTCATTCTTCACTTTATAAAAAACCGAGTACCTCCCGCTATCATACAGGTCTTCGGAATGAATCGGCTCGGCGTTCGCCGGACCCACAAATTCGAATTCGTTCGAATTGCCGCTTCCGGGCCCACCGCCCTCAATTTGCTTATCTTTTTCCCCTCCCCCAGATTGCGGTCGCCTCCGACGCCGACTATAGATCTCGTACCTTTGCTATCAACTGCAAAAATGTCTGGGTCTGGAACAATGCCAGACTTGTCATGCAGGTTTTCCATGACCCACGAGCTCTGGCATGAAGGACATAGCATGACACATTCTGTGAGAGTTCTATCATGCCTATCCTGCATGAGAGTCTGCCTCTCGATTAGGTCAAAAGTGGACAGCTTTTGGTAATTATCGTTCGTTGTAATTTTGGTAATTATGCAACACAGATTTTTGCATCATTCAGATTTAGCATGACAAGTTGTTTTGTTCCAGACCCAGACATTTTTGCACTTGATATTTGTCCGCTGGCTTCGGGCTCAAGTGGCTGTATCCTCAGCTGTCCATCTAGACTTGTTATCACGGGGGCTTCATATGGGGCTCTCAAGCGTTACATGCTCAGCTGTTACATGATTTGTCATGCAGATTGACCATGAGCCGTCAGACCATCAAGCCGCTTCGCGTGACAAATTCTCGAAGGGCTAAACAGCATCTGAATCTGTGTCGAATTTGTGATGCGAGAATTGCAAGCCGGCCCCTTTCCCTATTGCTGCTTTTGCATCACATATTCGCGCAACAATTGAGAATGTAACATTTGAGAACTCCATACTTCGGCCGGTCCAGTTCGGAAAAAGGGAATCGTGTTGCCTCCGAACCCGGGTTCGTAATACCAATGAGCGTAGTATCGCAAGAAAAAACTGCTTCACTGTGAACTTGTGACGCATAGAATGGAACACAGAACTATTTGTCTTGCTACACCTGCAAGACCTTGACTCTTTAGGGGTGTTTTCCCTTTGGAAGCGCGCATGGCAAATTTTCTGTGTCATGTGTAACAAACTTGTGATGCAGATCTTGCAAAATCATCACAGTGAAACAGTTTTTTCGTGAGATATGTAGTGCCACATATGCATTGCAAGTGTGCTGTCTGCGTCTGGAGGAACAAAGGAAACTTATATTCTAATGCTTCTGCTACTGCTTGTGGCCCGTCACAGAAAAATCTGCCTTGCAAGACCAGGAAAAGATGTCCACTTTGGAGCATGCTGTTGGGACGAGGGCACTTCTTATGCGGGATAGACATCGCATTTTTCACATAGGCCCTGCTGAGGCTGGGATGCTAGAGCCTGCAGCATCGTCATCGGTGGATCGGCTGTGCCGACCGGGTAACCCAACCAAGAACGCCTGGCATAAACATACAAAGGACCGACATAGGCGAGTCCTGTTGTGGGGCTATCTACTGGGGACCGAACGAATGGGCCCATTCCTAGACCGAAGCAATTCCCCCTGCAGCATTGCAGACATGGGCGGCCAAGGCCATGCAAAACGTAAACATGCATGACAGATATCTGCATCTTTAATATTCCAGACCCAGACATATTTGCATTTGTATTTGATACCGCACGCCCTCGTACAAGAACTGCCAGGGCAAATCCTGCAGCTCTTTTTTCCCGGGCTGGTAATAGACCGCCTCCAGCTTTTATCGGAAGCAAAAAACTGTTTCACTAGGACGAACTTGAACTTGTGATGCCGAAAATGCCACGCGCAAGTGTTTGTCTTGCTAGAAAGGCAAAGCATCGCACTTATTTACATTTACTCTTGGAAGGCTGGAAGCACGCTGCATGCTAGATGTTGATTGTCCTTTGACATGTGCGGAACAAATTTGTGATACAAGAAGTGAGCAGATCGCGCGAACAAATGCGTATCACAGTGAAACAGAAGTAATAGTTTTTTCGTGCCATAGATTCATCCCCGCGGGGAAGCCGAGCCCCATCTCGTACAGCAACTGATCCTGCCCCGTCGGAAGGACCATCGAGGAGCCCCCCTGCATCACGTCACAGGCGTCTTTCCGGAACAAAGTACAGCACAGGTTGTCGGATCCGTCTTCTTCCAGCATGTCTCCCGTCTTCCACCCTGTCTTGTGGAAGGCAAAGGCCCCACAGGACTTGCCCATGTCGTCCTCGTTCTCCAGTTTCTTGCACAAGTCCGCGCAGTTGTCCAGCGTCACCGTGAACTCGTCAACGGCAACCATTGTATCGGTCGAACTCTGGTGCACTGATCCGGGGTTGGCACTTCCACTTTTGTAGTCAGCCGTGTTTTGAGTGGTTTTAGATGGCAGCGTGAGGAAAGTTTTCCCCTTCTCTGCGCCGGGGTCCGATGGGTCTGCGCCGATATAGTCCTCCCCGGCTTCGTCGCTACCCTGTGCCCGGTTCTCTGCGAAGGCCGTGCATTGCCCCAACCGCACGTAGTTCTTCTTGGCCGCCGCGTCCTTCCCCACGACGTCATCCGCCTGCGCGGAGCACTTGCTCCACTGCGGATGCAGGATCAGTTTGTGGGTTTCGGGCTCGATATGCGTTGTAAATATGTCTGGGTCGTCCGGGAGAGTGAAAGATTTGTTTATGCATCTCGCGGACCACGACACGCACTGTCTGGAATGCTGCACACAGACGATTCACAGGTCCTGCGTGGCCTTTTTGATACCTATCCCACATGAGCAATCCGCTTTTTGGTTCTGCCTAGCAAGAAGTTAGCAGCTTTTGGGGTTCATGCAACAAAGATTTTTTTGCGCTGGAGACTTCGCATGACAATCTTCATCTTGCATTCTTCCAGACCCAGACAACATATTTGCAGGCGATACTCGACTTTCAGTGCGCAGTCCCGGAAGGTGTTCACGTCAATCACGGCCGTCGTTTCGAGATCCGGCGAGTCAATCTGGACCATACGCGGGCAGATGTACCAGTGTATGCCGGCGTCTACGCGGATTTGGTTCACGATTGCCTGCTCCTCGTCCGACCAGACCATTCGGGTGGGCGAGCCGCGCAGGTTGCTGTGGCAGAGTTGGTCGTAGATCCAGAGGCAGCCGGGTCGCTCTACGCACGCTCGGAAGGCCTCGCGGAGGCTGTCCACTACGAGGCATTCGCTCGACAGTTCGGCGTCGCTTTTCACGTACGGGTGTAGAGTCGCAGCCAGGTAGTGGTGCGACGTCACTTCGGTGGAGTACCGGGACTCCTTCTTCAGCAACCCGCACTTGCGGCCCTTCTTGTCCACCAGCATCCGCTCGGACCGGCAGATGCGGAAAGCTTTTACGCAGCCTCGCTGGTTCAGCATCTCGAAGGGTTGGAGCGCATCCTGGTCCGCGGTCTCAGCAACCGCGTCCTTTAGAGTGGCTTGCGAAGGGTCAAACCCCTCCTGCTGCAAACAAGCCGTCGCATTGTGCGAAGAATCGCCCGAGTCTTTCATGGTAATCTGTTCCCACGGAAGGGCCAGGTTCTCCGGAAATCCCATGATTTGGTATGTCGGGGCCATTTTGTCGTCCGTAGTGTACTTGACGACGTTGACCTGGTTCCAGGGGCCCGTCTTCTTCACGAACTTCCCCGTTTCCTCACCCTCGTCGTCCAGTTTATGGCAGCGTCAGAATCGAACTCGTCACAGTTGAAATAGTTTGTGATGCATAAAATGCAACGCAGCAATTGCCTCTATTGCAGAGGACGCAAGGGATGCAGATTGCAAGCCTGTTGCGGGGTAGAAATTGAGCTGCTGAAGCAGCATGACGGCAGGCGTCTCCCTTACCCAAACAGCATTACAAACTGGATTTCAGCTCTACCCAAATTTGTCATGCGCCACTTGAAAACTACAACTAGGCGCCAACACGACAGGTGCCCGCTCTATGCATCACAAATTTATTTATTTCAACTCTGACGATTTCGATCCTGACACTCCCATACAGTTCCTTGGCACTGTATACCGTATCTATCCGGAGGAGCGTGCACTCGTCTCCGTCCGTCCCGGCCGGCGTGTCCTCCACGACGTAGGCGCAGTCGTAGAGCGCCTTGCAGTACGCGGTGGCTGACCGAAAGTCCATCATTCCCGTGTACGGGTCGACAAGGTCGCTTATGGCGTTCTCAATTATTACACTTTCAACTGTTACATGAATTTGTGACGCAAGAAGAATTGCAAAAGTGAAAGACGGGAGGTTGCACCTCTAACATTACACGGAGGCTGCGCCTCTAGCTAGAAATACTGCGAAGAGAAAGGAGTCGACGGGGTGGCGAAGTTTTCTTGGGTCCTAAAAAACTCGATAGAAGTACTGGACCAACTAGCGAAGCGGCCCACTCACAGAGTGCAGGACGTGGCGACTTATGACTTTTCGACTTTATACACGATGCTGGACCAGGATGACTCGCGAGAAGAATTTGATTGGGTTTTCAAGTTTGCCTTCATGCCAAGTAGGCCATGCGTAGCAGTCAGCGCCAAAAGAGTACGGCGAAACAAGGCGGCGCGATGTTCGATGGACTTCGCAACCGATAGACCAAAACCCGCCCGCGGACTCTAGTGGTAAAGTTCCACCAGTGACGGAGTTTGCGCTAAATAGGAGGCAAGTTTTTGAACTTTTCAAGCTGATGACACATAGCGCCTATGTGATGGGGCTGGGCAAATTCCTTTGCCAGCAGACGACCGGCATTCCGATCGGGATAAACCCCGGGCCGCTGGTAGCAAGCTTATACCTGTGGCGCAAAGAGTGTCAGCACCTCCTAGTAAAGCTGCTAGGCGGAACAAGAAGCGCAAGGGACTACGCTAGGAATTTCCGCTATGTTTTTCGATTCATAGACGACCTGTTGACGGTGAACAGTCCGGAGCTAGCTTTTGCCTGAAAAAGTCTACGGGGCGCTGAAATGTGAAAAAGACTCGAAGGACACTAGGCGCCGGGTTAACTTCATGGACCTGACTTGTTCGATTACCAGGGGGGCAGACCGCAGATAAGGCTATATGAAAAGCGGAATAGTTTCTCTTTCAAGGTTTTCCGATTTCCATATATGGCTGGACTCGAACACACATAGAAAGACAGCACTTGCGGTGGCAGGCAGCGCAGTGCTGCGGTTTTTGCGGTACTCTGATACGCTGCCCGATTTTCTTGAAGGGGTGAAACAGCTCGCGGCTGTTTTTGTCGAGACACACATAAGACGTGACCAGTGGGCCCGCCGGAGTAGCAAAAAAGTTCGCGCGAAATTGCCACTGCTACGCGAAACGCAAGCGGATGAGACACCAGCTAGAGAAAAAGATACGGGAAGCCCGGCCACGGGTCGGGCGAGTAAAATTGCTGAAATCCTAGCTAGGCGCTATCCGGTACTAGTTCCGACACTAAAACTAATAAATCCCTTCGCCAGTCCTAGGCTATGTTTATATTTTAAGAATTCCGGGGCACAAATCCGGAGGCGTGCGGGCTACGCATCGCACCCTACAAAACGGCAATGCATTACGAAGGGGAACTTTTCGGAGCGGAAGGCTGGGCGACACAATACAAGGAGGCACAAAATGAAGCTCTACCAGTTAACGCGTCTGAATTCGCAACGGTACGGCGCGGGTGGATTTTTTACCAGAAAAGAAGATGAACGCGCTCCACTCGTTCCAAAATCGAAGAAACAGCGATGAAGAAAAGAAAGAAGAAGAAGATGATGACGATCGAAGGCACAAATCAAATCCTCAGAAAATTCCACTGTAAAGATGTTACTATTTTCAAGCGGCGAATAAAAAGAAGCTCTTGCTTTCGAGTTGTGAGCGCAAAGATGTTTTTGATGTTGGTGCTCAGTTTGCGATTGAATTACGAATGCAGCATCATGCATGTGTGATGCAAAACACGATAAAGCGGGCACATCGGACAAGACAAATGGACAGCTTTCTTCTCAGCGACATTCTGAAAAAAGCTGCAAGGCCGCATACTAGTAGGCTTTACGATTGGAATTTTCGTAAGGTTTAGGTCGACGCTCAAGGCCCCAAGTGTAGCGTTACAGTGCGAATAGAAAGACAAAGAAGCGAAAAGCGACAAGCCTAACCTTTTACGTGTGGAGCGTGTTCACCTCTTGTATAATTACAAGTTCTGCACAGATTTAGGCGCTGTTTAGCTCTTCGCAAATTTGTCATGCGAAGCAGCTTCCACGTATGGATCTTGATGGTAGTTCTGGATGACAAATTCATGTAACAGTTGAGAATGTAACAGTTGAAAACGCCATATCGTTCCAGTTCAGGTTGAACTCATCGACGAAGAAAGGGGACTGCAACACCAGCACGGCTCCTTCGTCGTAGGAGCATGCGCCACTGAAGCCAGGCATCTCGCTCATCCGCGTCCACTTCCAAAGGACGTCCCCGGGAACGCCCGGGTCCGGCTTGGGGGTGGTCGTGGTGGTGACTTCCTCAAAGAAGTCGTCGTTGTTAAACCGTTTCTGGAAGATCCAGCTCCACTGCCCGCCTTCCCCCCCTTTGGTCTTTCCCGTGGAGTCGCTCACGCACACTTCGTTCACATTGCCTTCGGCCTCCTCCTTTTGTAGGTTTCGCCGGTTCATATCTGCGGAACTCAAGCAGAAACCCATGTAGCGTGCGGGACTGTGCGCCTCAGGAGAAAGGCGCGCTAGTTCGAAGTAGTTCATTTGGTTTTCAGTGACGCTACAGGTGTCCACGCAGCTGCCCACGTTCGGGCCCGACCGCAGCGGATAAGACTCGTTGCCCTCGTCGTCCTTGTGTTCGGCGCGCTTCCCTTTCTGGTTGATTTTGCTGAAGTAGGTCGTGCCCCCGCACAGCGAGTCGGCGTGCACCGCCACCGCCGAGGAAATATCGAGGTAGCACTGGGTAGCCGCGTACGCCCACTGGCCCCAGCCGGCGAGCGGCAGCGAGTTCGCGGTCTGCACGCTGATTTTCCCTTTCGCGTGCACACCCACGGGCGTCGGAATTTTCTTTCCGTCCGACCGCATCACGAAGGTGTTTTCGGAGATGTAGTCGAAACACTTGGCCTTCGCAAAACTGAGCATGTACTGCTCGTCCCCAAAGGGGCCATAGGTGAAGGTGCACTCCAGGTTCATGTAGGCAGGGTCCACCTTGTACAAGCGCGCGAGCTATCAAATGTAAAAATGTCTGGGTCTGGAAGAGTGCGCGATTTGTCTGTCATGCTGCTTTTCCATGACCCATGAGGTCTGGAATGCAGGGCCTAGCATGACAGATTCTGCGAGACCTTTCTAACGCCTATCCTGCATGAGAAACCACCTCCCGACTTGGTCAAAACTGGACGACTTTTGGCAATCATGCAGCACAGATTTTTGCATGCTGCAGATTTAATTGCAATCTTCCAGACCCAGACATTTTTACACTTGATACGAATTGCTCCGCGGAACCGAGGTACCCTGCGGCGTTCACGTAGCAACAGTCGGAGTTCATCAGGCACTCCGTGAGGGGCTCGTGCAAACCCTGCGCGGCGTAGGACCGGTCTGCGGCCATCGGCGCAATGGCGGTGAAGTCGAGGTAGTCAAACTTGGCGTAGAAATGGTGGTCGATCCCGGTCTCCACGCGCAGGCAGGACAGATGCGCATCGGCGAGGTAGACCATTTCGTTTCGCGGAGGCGGCGCGAGCCCCGGATCCTGTTGGTGAAGCGGAAGCTCGCCGCCCGTGCACGCGGTTTTCGTCCAAATCCGGCTCTGGTCGAAGTTGCAGCCGGTAACTCCGGGCACGCCGAGATAGGCCTCCTCCAACTCGCACAGCGTGAAGCCGAAGTATTCACAGTGCTCGACGGCTTCGTCGTAGGTGCGCTTCTTCAGCGCGGCGCAGTACTTGTACCCGCAATAGACCTGCATCGAAAGTTTCACACTGTATTGCTCCAGTTTCGTGCTGGCGTCGTCTAACCCCTGGAACTTGTTCCAGCTGCAGCACCGCACATGGGCCGTCGCCTTCTTGCGAGACGTGCATTCGTTGGGGTAGTCCAGCCGAAAGGCGGGGGACCCTGCCGTCGTGAAGACGGTATCCTTCAGCTCGAATTTGATCTCGTTGTCGACGCCAACTACGGAGAGCACCCCGGACCGCAGGGCGTTGCAGCCCAGTCCCTCGCTATTATAGTAGGGGCAGATGATGGACGTGTCCGACGTCATGTCCTCGTAGGTGGCCGCAGTGGTGATGTAGTACTGCGAGGCCTGGTCTGGGTCTAGGTAAACCTCTTGCATTATCCTGAGGGAAAAGAAAAACGTCCCCATCCGTACGCAGCGTTATTAAGACGAGCATTTTGCTACCGATCAGAAAAAATAAATTCAAGTAGTCCACCCGGATGACGTGCTTAGTCTTGCAGTGGAATTGTGTATTTGTAGCTAGTGAGATCGCATAGACATCAATGTATCGGCGTATCCTGCTTCTAGCATGAAAATAAAGATAAACTTCATCTCCCTGATAGCATTTAAAGAAATTCAATGACAATGGCCCCCCTCCGGGGTGGCGAGAGCGCATGCGAGAGACACGCATTTCTTTTCAGATTTGTAGACTTGCGTGATAAGTCTGAGGTGGGGACGCTTTTACACACGATACGCATCCCGGCAGGCAACTTTTCGAACTTCATGGTGAGTTTGAGACTTCTCCCGAGGGTTTGTATCAGAATGAAAAGCGACCCAGCACCGTAATTGGGAAAGTTTTCTACTGCATAAGGTTTTCGTATTTCATAATGAAAAACTTTTCATCTATAGCTACACGTCGATCGACTACAACTCTTCGTTAGCGGCACCTTCGGCATAATTGCAGCACGCATCTTTTGGTAGGAGTTCTGCGCGAGCGCGTGCTAGTTCTTTTACTTTTTGCAGCACATACACAAGCTTTTACCAACATTCTCCTAGATGAAGAACAAGAAGAATCTGTGTTGCCGGAAGATGCAAAACGGGGAGAGTTTCCATCTTGCAATGCAAACGCTTTCCCTGTCTTGGGTAGGAGCAGCTTTCACTTCGATATGTTGGGGCAAAGCGGCTTCTTTCGAACCACCGCCAGCGGTTATTTTAATTGTCTCTGGCACACCTCTCGCCGTCAGAATGATGCTGGCTTCGGTGTCTTGTTGGCCCAGTGCGAATAGCTCGAAGCTGCCCAATGCCTCCTGCGGGCAGACGGTGCTGGTCCAGATGTGACGGCTGTCAAATCCACAATCGTCCTCATCGGGAACCCCGACCCCAGTGTAGATCTCCTCGATCGTGCAGAGTCGCATGTTCCAAAGCTCGCAAAATTGCATTGCAGTCTCCACCGTGTTATCAAATGCAAAAATGTCTGGGTCTGGAAGATTGCCAGATTCGTGTTCGTCATGCATATTTTGCATGAATGATCCAGAATTTCGATTTCTGTAATGCGTGACTTTTAGAGGGCTTCCTGATGCATATTCCGCATGACAAATGCCCTCCCCGCGTAACACAAACTAGACTCCTCTTGCTGATCGTGCAATGCAGATTTTTTTAGACTCCAAAGCTAGCGTCACAAGCTCCAACCTTCCAGAACCAGACACTTTTGCACTTGATACGTGTGTCCGGGCCTCTTGTAGTACCACCGAATTACCGCTGGTCCCCCTGTTACAGCGAAAAGTGCCCCCCACCGCCAAATTTGCAAAAATTTGTGATGCGAAGTTTCCAAATGCAAACTTCTTGTCGTGCATGAAAGGAGCACTAATCCTTCATCTGATGCAGAGTCTACTCGTGTTTCGCATCGCTTGCATGACAAGCACCGCTCTTGCTGGGACCTTTTGCAATGCAAATTTTTGCTATTCACGATCGGAAATCTGTGATGCTGATACATGCAAGAGGGCGAGTGTTTCATTTGGAAAGGTTTGCAATACAAATGCTTTTAAGTTCGGGGGTGGGGGCATTTTTCATTGTAATACCCCCTGCGCCTTCTTCATGCGTCTGATCACCCTTCGCACCGTTGTTGTCCTTGTACATCGGTCCGCGGCATGGATGGCAGTCGTTGTCATCGGTGCACCCGTATTGCGCCATGGGAATACTTGCTTGACTGTCCGAACAGCAACGTACATACGCGGCGCCTCCGCCCTTGAGGCACTTGGAGGGCGCGCTCAGTGTGCTCGGCGGATTCACGGCCGGGGTGCCCCGGTACTGCACCAGGCCCACGGGATTCCCTGCCGTTATGGCGTACCGTGTCGCGAAGTTGAACGTGGACGCATCCGCACTATCCCTCCGGTGTAAATCGTTGCGAAAGCAAAGGGGCACGTACCCACTTCCGGCATCGGTCTCTCCTTCCTTGCGCGCCGCTGCGTAGTTTCCGAGCGAGTCTCTGGTAAACCCGCCATTGTTGAAGTGGCACTGCTTCGTTGCGTAGCTGCAGTAACACCCGGGGGGTCGCTCGCGAATGTACGTGTGGGGGGCACAGTAGCCTTCTTGACAGTCCTGCACCTCCGTGCCGAACGAGCTGCCTTTCCAATCATCGTCAATGTGGTTGGCATCTGGTACAGTAAGATCTCCAGTGTTGGCGTCTGGCAGGTTGGGATTCCCGCCTTCGACCGAGCTGCTGCCGTACTTCTTGAGCTGCCCGGCTGCGTAGCCGCAGTGCCCCGCGGTTTGGATCACCTTAAACCCAGCGAAGTCGCCCGCCTTTTCGCAATTCATGTTGTCTTCGTTGACCAGCCAGTATTTTAGCACGCCGGGATTCGCGGGGAACGTACAGATACCGATAAACTGGTTCAAGACGCACTCTCCGGGTCCGTAGTTATCCAGGTTCTGCGGCGCCATGTACGCTCGATTGTAGAAGGTGCGCCAGTTGTCCTCGCCATCTTTACCGTGGTCGATGCGGAAACTGCACCCGGGTGGCGCGGTAGGCTCATAGTAGACTTGCTTGATGACCCCGTGTCGATCTTTCTTCTCCGGTCGGCCCGGTTGTCCGCACTCCGATGCGCCCATGGCAATCTGCATGACGAACGAGGAGCTTGCGTATTTCCGGTACAGCAGCCCTCCCAGACGCTCGCATTCCGTCGCCGACCCTGTAAAGAGTTCGCCGTCCGGGCAGACCGGGGATCCCGGGTCCCCGAAGAAGACGTGGCCCTCCTCGGCGGACAGCTCGTCCCCCGGAAGGGCCAGTGACTCGTCGGAGCGGCAAACAATCTGGTACATCTGCGCGATGCAATCCGCATACTTAAAGTACCCCATCGGGGGCTCGCCGGTCTTATAGTAGGGTCGCCAGGCCAGATGCGGCTTGTGGTCCCCCTTGCGGTCGTAGGCGCCCGTGCGAACCGAGCACCCCATGGGCACCTCGCCCCAGTTTCCGTCGCCGCACTGGCCCCCTTCGCCGGTCGCGATCTCCGGCGTCACGGGACCGCCAAACCGCCGCCGCAGCAGCAGAGCCTTATCGTCGCACTCCGCCTCGGTCACGGACTCGCCGTAGTCGCAAAAGGCCATACCGGGCGGTATCGAGGAAAGAGAATGCCTCACTGAATACTTGCAATGCAAATCAGGGCGCAGCGAATAGGCGCAGCTTGTGCCCTTGCTACACATGCAAAACAGTCTGTGCCTCTCTAGCCGTGTATATTTTTATCTCGTCTGTTTATTACGAGCACGCAGGGAAAATTTGGTCTTCTGGTGGGAACCAAGTGGTGTAGGTGTTCTGAACTACAAGGCACAAACCTTAGAAAAGCGCTATAGTGAAGCAGGTTTGATTTCGTGCGATAGGTGAGTGCGGAAGGTGAAAGTCGTAGGTGTCCCACCTGTTGGTGACAGATGCGGAGAACATGTCACGGCCGGAAGTTGACGTGCCTTGTCGTGTCTGCTTGCTCGTTGTTCTACTTGTTCCCGTCTTGGAAGTACTTTCAGAACCTTGTTTACTTTGCGAGAACGAAGAGGAAGAAGAAGACTCGGACTTCATGATCTTCTGCTCCGCCCCCGTTTGCATCAAGGCCGCGGAAGCGCTTTTGGCCTCTGCCGGTTCAACAGCCGCTGCAGGGTCGTGACCTGGTGAATGCGAAGTGCGCTGCTTGGCCTCTTGGCGTGACGCGTCGCCGCCTTTGCGCTGCTGGTGCGCGACGACATTCGGGGAAGCGGTTGAGATGGTCGCGACTTTCATGATATTCTTCGGAGTGTAATAGGGCGGATCCACTTCGCCCTCGCGTTTTGGTCGGGCCGGCGTTTCGCGGACCACCGATGCATGGACGCGCGATGTTGACGCGGCGGATGATGAAGCGGAACTGGAGACCAGGAGCTCCGTGTCGAGAGTGGGAGAGGCTGGTGTAACACTAGCATGCCGCATGTTGCCTGCGGCTCCAGAACCGGTACTGGACCGCGAGTGGTGGTCCTGCAACTCGTTTTCGTTGGATGACAACTCGGAATGAGGATCATTCCTGTGGTCAGCACCGTATCTAGTAGTTTGTTCTTTGCGTGGTCCAGCTGCAACAGTTGTCGCGGTCGGCACGGCCGCCAAATCCTCTTCGGGCCGCATCGCGGTCGCCAGCCAGGAGATCGCGAACGGATCGCCCCCCTTTGCCGCCACGCGGGCACGTCGCTGGGCCGCCCGCCTCGACTCGCGTCGCTGGAGCACCTTGGCGAACGCCGCGTCCCTTCGCGCCGCCTCTTCGTCAACCTCTAGCTGGTCGCGGACGCGCGTGTCAGGCGCGGCGCCCGACGACCCGTCGTCAAAGGCGTTGCTGTCTGAAGAGTCTTCAAATGAGTCCCTCACTTCTCGGGGGGCAGAAGAGGATGAAATAGATGTTGCCACCTTCTGCACGACCGGCGGGCTCGTCGACAGTCCGGAAGGGGGGAGCTGCGTAGACATTGCGGAGGAGGAGGCACTTGCACTCCTCGTCATCGACGCACCAGCACCAGTAGCGGATGAAGCGCGCTTCGCTTCCAGTAGCTTTCCCAATAGCCGGCCCCCGCGCCGCGGCCGCCTTGCGACGAGTTCCGCCCCACTAGTCGTGCCCTGAAGTAGATCTGGTCTTCTCCCCTGGGTCGTGCTGCCAGTGAGGTCATTGAACCCTGGAGTTGAAGAGGTCAGCTGCGTGCCTTCTGATAGAAGAACAGAAGTGTCAGTATTGGTGGACGCTGTGGTCTCGGATTGCTGTAGTACGGCACCATCCACCACAAGCGCCGCAACACTCAGGAGTAGCATGCCCGCCGCGGCGCATACCCGATGCAGAAGAACTCGCTTCTTGCTGCATGGCGACACTGCTCCAGCTCCTGCGGTGAGAGTAGCTCCGGGAAGCCGGGGACGTGGGCCGGAACCCGTGGCACGACGGGAGCAAGCCGAAGTGCCGGTAGGACGGAGGCACGGAAGCGCGGTTTGCGGTGTCGTGGACGAGGACCATGATCCCTCGCCGTCGCTTGTCGTCGTAGGAGGCAGCCGTTGAAGTAGAACACTCCTAGTACAGTGTAGTCGCTGCGGAGGCCTATCCAAGAAGAAACGATGTCGCATGTTGCTTTTGCACATTTTTGCAAAGTAAAAAGTTCTCTTCTGCCATGCGCCGGAAAAATGCAGTGCCGTCAATCTTCTTGATAAGCACGTGATTTCATTCTACTGGGTGTAGTGTTTCTGCAATTCGGGAAACATTTGGTGTCATGCCTGACAAATTTCTGATGCAAAACTTGCAAAAGTGTGACTGTGATGGTGTTCTTTCTTGCATATGGTCCACCGTCGACGGCGCTCTTTGTGCCGCGCCGCGATCGTCCACCGCTGGGAGTCGTTCCCGCAGTTCTTGCTGCTATCCTTTTCCCGCCCGGAGAAGTGCGTTTGCCGCGGCGGACCGACATTTTCACCATCGCGAGAGGGGAGGGACCCGTTTGACTTCGGGTCTCCGTCACCGATGGCGCTGGGGCAGAGATCGAAGAAGATGCACTGCTTTTTCGGTTCGGGATTTCCGTCCCGGAAGACGAATCAGCGAACCAAGGAGCTGTGGAGGTAGATGTCGACGTTGTCACATGTTGATAATCCGGGTTGTCCCAGCCGCGGAAATTTGCTCCCGATAGTCGTCGCGAAGTGGCGAGAGAACGTATCCGCAGGAAATTTATTACCGTACGCGTATTGCAAATGCGGTTTCGATATGGCAAACCATTCCTGTATTAATTCAAGCCTATTCAGCTTCAGCATGACAACTACATTTTATATTTTTGCATTTTGCATGTGTACGTAAAATAACACTTGGTATTTCGTAGGCCCAACTTCTACCCGACGGCCCGAGCAGGATGCGCCGCTCTCGTCGTGTGGGCCGGGAGAAAAACAGCCAGCGGGAGGTCCTCGTGCTGGAGGCTCCACTGTGCGAAAACTGGCTGTGGTGCCTCGCAGCGTCATGAACAATGTCCTAGCACTTGATGGTGACGACTCGAGAGCAGCTTCTTGCGGCGCTGTTCCTGTTCGACCAGTGTCCTCTACCGCGCGCATTGCTGTTGCTAGGCTAGCCGTCTTCGGGGTCTGAAGGAGCATCGTCCCGCTAGAGCAAGGGCTGTAACAGGGTAATGCCGAGGACGGGGTTGTCGTGGGCGGCCCCTCTTGATCAGTCACGCTTCTCTTGTTCCTGGTGGTTCTCGCCATCTTCCCCAGGATAGGATTATGTATCGTAAATACTTGATCTGGGTCTGGAAGAATTCAAATCCAACTTGTGACGCAGACTCCGGATTTTTACGCGGAGCTTTGTCATCTTGCATAAACGCAACAAAGCCCACTTGTTCTTGCTGCGTAAATACGACACTGGTAATGCGTGCTACGTTCCAAGGAGCATGCGAAAAACAAAAATCTGCAAGTAATGCTTTTCCGTGCATTGCACTTGCAGATCATCTGGCTCCGTGGTCCACGAGATGCTTGACAAACGAGCGCACTCTTCCAGACCCAAGGGTATTTGAATTTGCACTGGATAAGGAAGCACCAGAGAACTCGATGACGCACTGGTGGACGATGTCCGGGCTTTCACGCCCACCGACTGGAGGCTCCGGCGTGTAGAAGGTGGCGATGTAGTCAAAAGCAGAGGCGTTGCTCCCGATGATGGCTCCGCGCCAACACGACTGTGTCCCGGCGCATGACTGCTGATCCTCGTCTTGCAGGTCATGTTGAAGCTCACCTCCTTGACACTCGTCGTGCGCCTCGAAGCCGCCTCGCCCACCTCGGTCAATAGTCTGCTCGTCTTCCCGTCGGTTGTTTCTCTCGCTGCACCCCCACCCTTGGTGGTGCATTTGGAATCACACAACTTGAAACCACGTTCGCTAAACGAGTCCCCCTGCGGCTCATCAATATCGAGCAGCAAGGGGAAGGGGCGGCGATGCGGTGCTGGTGCTGGAGGCAAATCTTCACTTGTCGTGCGGATTGGCCCAGTGATTTTCATCGCAACTAGGCCAATAGAAGTTGAAGTTGATGCAGTCGCTCCGCGTGATATTGTCGTTGCTGTTTCAGTTTCTTGCTTTTTCTCCGTCCGTCGCTCCTCGTCCAGCTCTGCAATATGTACTACGTCACCTCGTATCCGCTGCAAATCCGTCTGGGTCTGGACTAGAACAAAGACATTTGTCAACAGATGCTGGGTTTTTGATTATATATGCTAGGTCTGTACTAATACACAGCAGAGCAAGAACCCGCTGGGTCTGCAGGCTCGATCCGCGACGCTCAGATCATTTGTTGGCATCTTCGCAACAAGTTCAGTTACAAGAATCCAAACCCAGAGATACTTGCAGTTCGTACCACCATCTTTTGTGCCACGGTAATTATGCATTGACTCACGCTCTGGAGGTCCAATTGCTCGTGCACTTTCTCCACTAAGCTGACATGTTGAGCCACCTGTTGTGGCTGATCCTTTGTGGTCGACGTTAGCATCTTCATCATCCGGAGCTGCGGTGGGCCTCGCTTGCGTCGACACTGCACCGCCATCACCCAAGGTAAAACTTGTCCTACGCATGCAGGTCTTACTCGTCGTATCCATTAGAGCTGCTGCTCGTCCCAATGGGGCTCTTGCAGGCTGCTCCCAGTTTGATGTAGTAGTTGCTTCGCGACCTTCTCGATCTGCGGCAACAGAAAATCGCTTGTAGTTCTTGGTGGCGGGTATCAAGGTCGCCGACGCGTGGCTTGCTTGATGACCGTAGGAAGTCCGCGTCGATCCAGTGCGGAGGGTTGGCCGCCAGAGAAGTCGAGGCTCGGCGACCAAGCCCTGCCCTCCCGATACTTCGCAGAGATTTGGTCTTTTCATTATTTCAGAGGAGTTCTGACAGCGTCGCGATCCCGATCCCGTCTCATATGCAACACCAGCGGTTCCTTTGACGTCGCCCTTCTTGTCCTCCACGGCTTTGCGCGGCGGTGAAGCGGCGGACTCAAAAACATTGCTTGTAGTGCTGTAAGCTGAGGACCAGGAGCGACGATCTTTCTCTGGGGGCTGCATGATCTGAATGTAGCTCAGCTATCGATCGCATTGGTTTTCGTTTTTAACATTATAAGTTCTTGAAGCCTTCAGCTTCACATAGTACAACTTGTCCATCTGTCTCCTCATCAACCATGCGCCGACATCAGCACTCGAGCTCGACTATAATATTTCTTCTATTAAACTATCACCAAAATGACAATAGAGATCAGGACGGCCGCGAGTACGCAAGAGTGCCATCTTCCCGAATAGTCAGCAATTTTACGCTACGTAGAATGGCATCATTTTTTAATAGGCAAAAGACTCTAGCTCGCTAGAGGAACATGATGAAAACATGAACTCCAAAGAAACTACAACCAAGTATAGGCTCATCTAATTCCGGGCGTAGATGAAAAAGCGCGGGCGTGTTCTAGAAGAGTCTTTCTATATATCAGAACAGCAATGCTCGCGAGAGAACAACGCAATTCATTTTTTTCTGCTCCATCCTGGATAGTGCTTCTAGTTGAAAACTAAAACTATGGGGTCCTCGTCGCGCAAACAGTTCTTTCTATGTACAGTGAAAAAATTAAATTTATTATGTGCAAGCGCGACTCCACATCGGTATTGATCGTCGGTGGTGACAGGCAAGACGCAGAAGATTTTTCGCATGCGCGTCTTGTACGTTATACTTTCGGTCGTGCGCAGTCATCAAGTGCTAGCTTTTTTGACAACGCGTGACGAAATTTCTGTGGAACACGAATCGCGCTCGAAGAGTCGTCGCACACGTTGAAGTTAATAAGCACAACGAAGATGAAACAAGTCTTTTCTTTTTTTTCTGCGCCGGCAGTTTTTTCTGTAGCTCTTGTGGACAGTCGCAGCACAGCACGCCGGGAGTACAGCTACAGAACTTGAATACATACTACGTGGAGGACCAGCCCCAGAGTTAAGTATTAACTTTTAGGATGGTCGCACGGTAGTTCTTGTGGGCCGTGTCAAATTTTTAGATCCACGGAGTGCGATAAAACTACTTCAGCGGCCTGCTCTTGTACTAGCACTTCTATTTTTATAAATCATCTTCAGCCAAGTATTTTTCTCGATAGCAAGAACACGCCTCCCTCGCACCTGACTCGCATGCTGAGGACTGGTCGCCGTCGCACCCAGAAGATTTATATGTACTAGACTACTAGTACTATCTATAGCAAAGATCAAAGAACGCTACAGCTCACTATCTCCCCGGTAGGAAATCCCCTGAGAAAAGTGCAACGGGACAGCGGGAACGGGGACAACGGGAAGCGCGAGGCAAGCGGGCAACACGGGAAACAAACGCGGGAAACACCAGGCGGGCAGCTGCCCACCACCCTCCCCCGACGCCCTCCCTCTGTTTGCGAGGGGGCTTGGTGGGAGACAGAGGGCGCCGCCGGCCGCCGCCTCTAGAAGGCTGCCAAGACACAAAGGGGGCGGAGGCGAAAGAGCTCGCCAGCTCACGCGCGGGGCGCAGCTGTGGTCCGGGGGTGCGGGGGGGAGGGTGGTGGGCCCCCGCCCTTGGAAAGCAATGCCCCCCCCCCGGCGCCCGTCCTCTATCAACGCGCGGCGCACGGCAGGGGCCCCAGGCAGCCGCTGCTCTGAAAGGCCGCGCGAGAGAGAAGAGTGTGGCGGCGGGGGCGCCAAGGCGTGCAGGGGCGGGGCGCACAGGCAGGCGACACGGAGGGGCCACACAGCAGACGCGCGGGCGGGGCGTCGCGCGCCAGCGCCGCGTATGGCGCGGGCTGTCCCCTTGCTTCCATTCCCCCTCCGCGGGCGCCCGCCCGCTGCCGCGCTTTGCGAGCGTTGTTGGGCCTAAGGCTTGCCGCCACACAAACGCGCGCCCAATGCGGGCGGGGTCCTCGCGCTTGCGCAACGACGGGAACCACGGCGGCTGTAGCGCTCCGCCTTCGTGTTTTGAGCAAGAACGGCGCAGAAGCTTGGCCCCGCCCTGCATTAAAAATTTTTTTTCCCTTGCCCACCGTCTGGCGTTTTTCTTTCCCCCCTGTTTACTCGTTCACCCTCCCACTGCGCGACATAAGCTGCGGCCTTGTAGCAAAGATGAAAGAACGCTACAACTTACTGTCTCCCCGGTAGGAAATCCCGTGATAAAAGTGCAGCTTCTAGGTCGCACTACAGTGAGCCGCAGTCGCAACATGATAAGGACTTCCGATATAGTACCAAATATAGCCGCCGGGGCGGAGGTAGTGAGGTCGTGGGCGTTTTCTTGCCGGCCACCGCCTTGGCCGCGGCTTTGCTTTTTCTGGGCTCGCCATACCGCCGTGAGTAACGTTAGGCCGCACGGTATGGCGGCCGCTTGATAAACGTCGCAAATTTTGGCAAATTTCCGAAATTCCTTTCCGAAGGCCAGCCCCAATGCTATGGGGCCGATCCGGGTGCCACGGGGGGCGCCCAAAAAGCGAAGAAAAATCGGGCCCATAGCATGCGGATTGGCATTGCGCCTCTTCGGCGCTTTTTCTTTTTCGCGTTTTTATTTTTCACGCCGGCGCTTTTTGCAAAGCTTCCCAGGCTCTGAAACCGGCGAACAGGCGGCCGCTTTCGCGGCCGCCCAAAATGCTCTGAAATCGCGGCCGCGCCATGCTGTTTCGCTGTTCTGATTTTGGGCGCGTTTTTTGCGCGCCCCTTTTTGGGCGCCCCAAATCGCCAGAAACCAAGGCGGCGGGCGCCTCAAAAGGGCGCCCCTTTTGCCGGCTCCCCAGCGTCGTTTTATCCAGTGCGAATCGATAGAATTGGCTCGGGCTTGTTTGACGGCAAAGCCCCGCCCGCTTGATAATTGAAAATGTTTTATGTCCAAAAACACTTCCACCCGCTTGAAAGCTGACGGCCGTTTTGCTGTCTGGCTGTCAAAAAAACTCCCCGGCTAGAACCGTTCGGTGACCTCACTACATACGAAATCCTCACGGACGAGCTGGTGCTGGTGGCTTTCGTTCTGCTACAAAAATAAACATCTCTACATGGTAGTGATAGATGGTACTCCGAGTCACCAACTCCAGAAAGTGCGACTACAAGTAGCGACCCAACAAGCTTGCTCGTACTTGTTCTCTACGCGACTCGCAATGGACTGACGACTGCTTGACGCTGTTACAAGCAGCGAATGCGCATCATTCTTCTGACTTCCAGGCTGAGTGCAGATTACGAAGCTGATGTCCAAATGACAATAGAAGTGCGGGAGCGGGAGCCACAAATAAGCCTTTCACTAACTAAGACTATTCGAGATACTAGAAAATTTCTTGGAACAATGAGCGCCAAAATAATACCATGGGCAAGTAATTGAAAAAAAAAAAAAAAACGCATCGAAAAATATACACACTGTTGGCGCAACGTCAGTCAGGGCCAGTCCGGAAAAAAAATACTTGATGCGTCCTGTTTATCTACCAAAATAAGTAAATGAAACTCAGCTACAAAATTACGAAGAAGTGGCCGCTTACTGCATCTTGCAAAATTGTACACGACCGTAAAAATGAATTTCTGTTGCTATTGGTTCGTTTAGAACGACATGAATAAATAAAAGCATTGCTTTCATTTACTTATATTCCATATTATCAGATTGACGGTGACGCCTGCCCTGCAAAATAGGGTCTGTAGAGTGAGTAGCTTGGGAGTGCAATCAGTGCTTCGCCAAAGCCTAACGTAGCACAGAGCCGTGTCAAGCGACATGCAGCAACCGCGCAGCAGGATAGCAATGACGGAATGCATCTGAAGACCCGGCTCTTTTCTAATCTTGAGTGCGTCGGCGGCGTTCCCCTTCCGCCAAAAAAAAGCATGGGGTGCTGGCAGACTGCGAATTCTATCGCTTCTTTCAAAGTGCGCCGTCTTCGAAAAACCAGAGCCACTTTTACGCGTATCTATAATTCTCGAGATAGATGAGATTATAACGTATTTGCATTTAGCTTATCCACGACTGCTTCAGTTTTGATTGGTTGATGTACTGAAAAATACCCTGCCAGTGCTCTAGTGCTTGCTTTTCTTTCTTCTTGATGTTGCAAAAAAAAGTGAGACGCCAAAAGTATAATATGCTTATAAGCACTGCCCTTCCTTTATTTATTTAAAACGACGCGCGCAAAAATTGTCCAGCTTTTCCTGTTTAAGTACTTGCGACAATTGTGGCACATCAGTCGACTGCGAACGGAAATCGATCTTCATGGTGCGCACTTCCTATCGCGGTGATTGCGGTATTTCTACGGGTTTGAAAATTTCGATTCCGCAAATCGTCATATAGTAGGTGTCTTTGGTGCCCTATCCAAAAAACAAAGTGTAAGTGCCACAGCAGGTACACACTTATAGTAATTAACTTCGGCAGCACAGACTTTCTTGGCATGACAGAAAGAAAATGCAACTAAATGCAGATGCTCCCATGAGAGATGGGGAATAGAAAGCGCATGAGACAACTAATGAGCTCCTGAGCACATAATCTAAGCAGCGTGACAGACCTTCGCTGTTTTGCTTGGCCTACATAGACGATAAGTATGTGTAGTAGCTGTGGCGCTTCTATTTTCTCTGCATATGCACACGGTGTAATGTCGCCGCCGCGAGTGTTCCTCGTTTGCATAAACCGCGGCGTCTCTCTCTCCAGCATCCCACAGCCGTATACATTGCGAGCATGTATGGGTCTGGAAGAGTGCAAGCTTGTAATGCTGATTTTTAAACACAGCTGCAGAAATCTGTCTCACGTAGTCATCGTGAATGTTGTCGCATTTTTTCACAAAGACAGGGCACTTTTCATGCGGGCTAGGCATGGAGAAGCCTCCGCAAAGTTGTGGCGCTCTACGTGTATTGCAGTTCTCGCTACGCATGCAATGGAAACAACACAAAAGTTTCCTGCATTCTTCAGACCCAGAAAACAAAGCTGTGGTTGATACGCCGGCATCGGATGCAAAAGTATCGCGCTCGCACCAATTGTGATGGCGGGTATGCGCTACAAATCTCATTCTAGCGGAATACTCGCTTCCACGCTACCGAGCCTATTGCTCGAGTGAGTGCAATCTACTTTAAGTATTATAAGGGTACTTGCAATCTACTTCAAGCATGAAGATCGACCCCGGAGGGCGACATTGGTAACCAAATGCGTCGGCGAAAATGTAACCAGCGCGAAAGCCAAACCAGCCGGCCCGGCGGAGAAAGCGCGGCCCTAGGGCCGCGCTTTCGCCGCGCGGCTGCCAGCGCCATTTCTTTTGAATTAGAATCCCACTTCTTCCTCTTGAGCAGACTAGGGCCCACGTGTGTCGCTTCCAGAACATGGCCGCGGCCGGGCGGGATGTCAGTCGACGCTTCTAGTTTTAGTGTGTAGCACAAGTTGAAAGCAAACACGACGCCCATTGGGGTCATCGGGGGCTTCCGGGTTTCTATTCAAAGTCTATCGCAGGAGCCTGCGGGCCGCCGCGGGCTCCACCACTTCCCCGCGGCCCGCGAAGTCCGGCTATTTCGCGGCGGAGCATTCTTTCTAGCCCCTGCATGACAAACTGGCCCCTGGCCAGGAAGGTATGTGGCCGAAAGGGGCAAGCCCCCCCCCCGGACCCCCCCATCCTCCATCGCCGCGGGGCATCCTTTCTACCCCCTGCGTGACGAACTGGCCCCCGGGCCAGGAAGGTACTTGGCGGGGGGGGCCCATCCTCCTTCGCCGCGGGGCATCCTTTCTGCCCCCTGCGTGACGAACCGGCCCCCGGGCCAGGAAGGTATGTGGGAAACCGCAAACCAAAGAACCTTGCTGGGCCACCAAAGTCGGCCACTTCAGACCCGGGGAAGATGCCGAATTTCTGCCCACAACCCAGGGCAAGTGGGAGCTTTGTGACATACCCCCGCCCCTTTCTACTGCACTTGTTTTTTTTCCCAATCGCGATGGTATGGCGAAAGCGCGCGCCCCGCCGGACCGCCCGTGGTGGCCAGCTTCTAAGCCTGCCAAGGGTTCTCGACTTTTGCTACTTTTTCCTTTTTTTCCAAGTTTTTAGATGACCGAAGGGCTTTGCACATTTTCGCCGCCCGCATCTGACGGGCAGTTTTGAAGCCTGCGGAGGGATTGCTCTTCTGCGCATTTTTTTTTCTTTTTCCATTTTTCAGGTGGCCCGAGCGACGTGCACACTTTCACCGCCCGCAGCTGGCTGCCAGTTTTGGGCGCGCGCATTTGGTTGCCAGATTATCAAAAGAGGTCGACGAAGATGGGGGAGGGGACGCGGAAGGCCTTTTGAGAGGGGGGCCCAGAAGGGGTGGCGCCAGTATAGCCCGCCGAAGGGCCCACTCACAGCCCTTCTTGGTTCGGGGCAAGAGGGTGCAGAGGTAGAAAGAGGGCCAGCGACAGGGAGGCACCTGCGGAGACCTTCTCGGCGACCTGTCGGCCACCACCTTTGCCGGCCTCCATTCCAGAGTATACCCGGACCATTTTTAGGCGCGCACCATGAGAGAGGTAGAAAAGAGGGCCAGCGAAAGGGCGGAAGTCCCGCGACTCGCATGGAAGGGGAGGGGCCGACTCCGTATCGGCCCTGCCTTAGCACAGAGCGAAACACTTGAGCGCCCAGAGTTTTTATTTGCCGCCTACCTCGCTCCCCCGCACCACGTCCCGGGCCCATCGCTCGTGCCCACTATCACACGTCCTTCTGTCATACCCAGGGACGGGGCACAACAACAAAAAAAGGAATGGGTGGCGTGTGAGAATAGGCCGAGAGTGATGTGGGCAGTTGAGTAAATAAGAAGCGCCTTGGTGGATGCGCTGCCTGCGGCGTCCTCTGTTCGCCCCGAGTGTTCGTGGCAGCCACCTCGTGCGACGGGCGCCAAAGACGCGGAAAGCGCGCAGACACCCTCGCGGGGCCACATGGTGCAGCCAACCGTCGCGCGCCCCTCCAATGTGTTGCGCGGATCTCTCTCGCGGTGTTCCGTTCGCGTCGCAAATGGTTCTGACCCCGTCGTACGGCCGTGCGCCCACGCGCTAGCCGGAGCATGGCTTGGTCCTACTGGTGCTATACTTTTGCAGATCATAGCCGGTTTCTATTGGCCTCATCCCACTGGTCGTGCAGACAGTGGTCCGAGCGTATGGAAGCGCCACGAACGAAATCGACAAAGTTCAAGCGAGCAAGCATACAATAGATGCCAGTCGTGCCGCCTGTCTCTAAGCCGAGCGCGACAAATTTTGGAAGCGCCTGCGGCCAATTTGTCACGCAGCTTAGGTCAAGGAAGACTTTATCATGTCCAGTCGCAGCTCTATTTCTAAGGCTAAAGAGGGTAAAGCCCGGCGTTGTTTGCCTGCTCTCCATTAGTGCAGGCCTACCGTTTCACCTGCTTGCTCTTGGGTTTTATCCATTACAAATTTTTTGTACTTGTTTGTCGTCTCGGTTCTGACACTTGCGTACGGCGGTAGGCCTGTGTAATGCGAAGCCTCCCAACGTTCGTGCGGTCCACCTTGACAACCGTGCCGCGACTGGAAATTTGGCCAATGCCGCCAACGTCGCCATAGTTTTGTGATTTCCACGCGACGTGCTGCTTTTGATCACTTGCGTCCAAACCCTCCAGGTCGTCTTCAGGTTTAGCGTGCCCGAAGATCTCGTAGGCCGGCAGCCTGTTGTTTTGATCGTAAAACAGCCCGGAGCCGGCCACTGCACCGTTTTTTGCCTCCCAGATCGTGATGCTTCCAAAACTCAGTCGATCGCCCAATGAGGTCCGCCTGCGTCGCGACCACCAGTCAGCTGTTTCATCGCGATTCCAAATGCGCACAGAGTCTACCGAAACCCCATTCTTGTAGGTGTCGCCATTTCAATATGGTGGCATTATATGCAGAAAAGAAAATCCTACTACAGTTACACCTGGCGACGCAGAATAACCAAGCACACAGGTAGCTGCATCATCCGGGAAATGCTAAGGGAGGCAGTTTCCTGCACTTTTTCCCTTATCATAATCTCTGCGTGTGCACTAAAGATTCTTCCTTTCATGCAGACCAAATATGAGCGCGCTGCAAAATCTGGGTCCTGCAAAAAAGTGCAGCTGTGTAGTTGTCAGTTCTTCCTGCGATACGTCAGGTGGGGATTCTAGTAAGCAACGACGAGGCCGCGGCTTTTTCAATATTCTATAGAAAGATCTCAGAACTGCACTGCAGCATTCCTATTATAGTTCCTAGCATTGAGCGGGGGAAGTTTTGAGGTTTTGCAGAGAACCAAAAAAAGGGAGACGAGAGGGGACCCGCGGGATTGGTTTCGCGTTTGCGATTTTTCGTTTTTTTTTTTTGGTTTTTGGGTTTGGCAAGGGCAGAAACGTCAATCACGGCTGCGCGGTGAATGGCCAAACTTGCAAGCACGTCTGCGCGGTGAATGGTCAAACTCCAAACACGGCCGCGCGACGAATGTTCAAACTTGCAAGCACGGCTGCGCGGTGAATGGTCAAACTTCAAACACGGCTGCGCGGTGAATGGTCAAACTTGCAAGCGCGGACGGCTGCGCGGTGACGGGTCAAACTTTAAACACGGCTGCGCGGTGAATGGTCAAACTTGCAAGCACGGCTGCGCGGTGAATGGTCAAACTTCAAACACGGCTGCGCGGTGAATGGTCAAACTTGGAAGCACGTCTGCGCGGCGAATGGTCAAACTTCAAACACGGCCGCGCGGCGAATGTTCAAACTTGCAAGCACGGCTGCGCGGTGAATGGTCAAACTTCGAACACGGCTGCGCGGTGAATAGTCGAACTTGCAAGCGCGGACGGCTGCGCGGTGACGGGTCAAACTTTAAAAACGGCTGCGCGGTCGGTGAATGGTCAAACTTGCAAGCACGGCCTTGCGGTGAATAGCCAAACCTCAAACACGGCTGCGCGGTGAGTGGTCAAACTTGCAAGCACGGCTGCGCGGTGGATGGTCAAACTTCCAACACGGCTGCGCGGTGAATGGTCAAACTTGCAAGCACGGCTGCGCGGTGAATGGCCAAACTTCAAACACGGCTGCGCGGTGAACGGTCAAACTTGCACGCACGGCTGCGCGGTGAATGGTCAAACTTCAGACACGGCTGCGCGGTGAATGGTCAAACTTGCAAGCACGGCTGCGCGGTGGGTGGTCAACCCTCAAACACGGCTGCGAGGTGAATGGTCAAACCAACTTGCGAGCACGGCTGCGCGGTGAAAGAATGGCCAAACTTCAAACACGGCTGCGCGGTGAATGGTCAAACTTGCCAGCACGGGCTGCGCGGTGAATGGTCAAACTGTTGAAATAGAAAAACGGCGGAAAGACGGAAAACGTGCAAAGCCCAAAGACACAGGACGGAATGAAATCACAGCGAATGGCCAAACTTTCGAGCGCGCGAGATATGACAAAGACCGGAAACGGATGCGCCGTGGTTTTGCAAATTGACAAAAGTTTTCAAGTTTCGAACGAGAGCTGCGAAAAGTTTCAAAGCTCAGCGCTGAGGCGGGATAAACACAGAACACGCGCCGAAGCAGCGGAGGGCGGGTGCTGGGGGAGGGCGGTGGGTTCCAAAAACCAAAGACCAACGAACCAAATCCGCGCGCCATCTGTGGCCAAGCGCGCCTCCTCTCGATTCCGGTGATTGAAACGCCAAACGCCGGCGCCCTGTGATCCGTAGCGAGCGAAGGGGCGAGCCCCTCCACTTCAAAAAACGGACCCGCCCGGGGTCGGGCGGTTGCTCCCCCGCCTCGGCGGGCCGCTACGGTGGAACGAATCCCCACGGGCTGGCCGCGCGGGCGGGCGGAGCGAGTGGGATGGCGAGGGCTTTGCTCTCGCTCGCCCTTTGTTCGCTGCCCGCGCCCCGGCGGGCCGCTTCTGGGGGCGCGTAATGCGCTACGCCGGGCCGGCCTCGCGGGCGAGCGGAGTTCCTATGCGTTCGCTCCATCCGGCGCGACCGGAGCGGGCGTTGGTTTTGCGCGACCCACCTGGTTTGCGTTCGGATAGGGGCCGATCCGCCTCGGGAGCCGCCGCGGCGGGCATGCTGTCACACGCCTCGCCGAGCAGCTGCGCCGGGCGGCCACAGTTGTTTCGTTCTTTGCCCCTTCCCTCGGCGTTCTTTGATCCGTTCGTAGTGAGCGAAAGGGCGGACCCCTCCACGTCACAAAACGGATCCGCCTCGGGTCGGTTGCTCCCCTGCCTCGGCGGGCCGCTACGGTGGAAGGAATCCGCACGAGCTGGCCGCGCGGGCGGGGGGGAGAGAGTGGGCGTGCGGGGGTTTTGCGCTCGCCCGCCCTTGATTCGTTGCTCGCGCCTTGGCGGGCCGCCTCTGGGAGCAGGTAGCGCGCTTCTCGGGCTGGCCTCGCGGGCGAGAGGTGTTCGCATCTATGCGCTCGCACCACCCGACGCGACCGGCGCGGGCGTTGGTTTTGCGCTCCATGGTTTGCGTTCGGATGGGGGTCGGTCCGCCTCGGGAGCCGCCGCGGCGGGCGTGCTGCCACACGCCTCGCCGGGAAGCTGCGCCGGGCCGCCGAGGTTGTTTGCCCCCTCCTGCGGCGTTCTTTGATCCATAGCGGGCGACGGGGCGAGGGGGCCCCTCCACTTCAAAAAACGGATCCGCCTCCGGTCGGTTGCCCCCCTGCCTCGGCGGGCCGCTACGGTGGAACGAATCCCCACGAGCTGGCCGCGCGGGCGGGGGGGGCGAGTGGGCTCGCGTGAGTTTTGCGCCCGCTAGCCCTTACTTTATTCGTTGCTCGCGCCCCGGCGGGCCGCCTCTGGGAGCGCGTAACGCGCTACGCCGGGCTGGCCTCGCGGGCGAGAGGAGTTCTTACGCGTGCGCTCCTTCCATCCGACGCGACCGGAGCGGGCGTTGGTTTTGCGCGCCCTGATTTGCGTTCGGGTGGGAGTCGGTCCACCTCGGGAGCCGCCGCGGCGGGCGTGCTGTCACACGCCTCGCCGGGCAGCTGCGCCGGGCGGGCGAAGTTAGTTGTGTTGCTTGCTCCCTCCTTCGGCGTTCTTTGATCCGCTCCGTAGTGAGCGACGGGGCAAGCCCCTCCACTTCAGAACTACGGACTTCAAGCCCGCCTCGGGTCGGTTGCTCCCCTGCCTCGGCGGGCCGCTACGGTGGAACGAATCCTCACGAGCTGGCCGCGCGGGCGGGGGGGAGAGAATGGGCGCGCGAGGGTTTTGCTCTCGCTCGCCCTTTCTTCGATACTCGCGCCTCGGCGGGCCGCCTCTGGGAGCGCGTACGTAGGGCGCTGCGCCGGGCTGGCCTCGCGAGCGAGAGGAGCTCTTACGCGCTCGCTCCATCCGACGCGACCGGGGCGGGCGTTGGTTTTGCGTGCCCTGCTTTGCGTTCGGATGGGGGTCGGTCCGCCTCGGGAGCCGCCGCGACGGGCGTGCTGTCGCACGCCTCACCGGGCAGCTGCGCCGGGCCGCCGAAGTCGTTGGCTCCTTCCTTCGGCGTTCTTTGGCCCGTAGTGAGCGAAGGGGCGAGCCCCTCCACTTCACAAAACGGACCCGCCCCGGGTCGGTTGCTCCCCTGCCTCGTCAGTCTGCCGGCCCCGGGCAAGCGGGCGGGTTTTAAATGCGAGTTAAAAGGCACTAATCCGAAAACGCGAAGCCCTGAACGACAACACCAGGGGCAAACGCGAAACCCTAAAGCCAAAGAAGGCGGACAAAGATGGCGCATTAAAATGGCCAGGGCCCATGCTGCCGAAAGACCCAGGGAAACCCACCACACAGAACCCAGCAAAGCCCCAAAGCAGCCCGGCCCTACAGGCAGGGAGAAAAAGGAAAGGCTCACGCTACTCCCCGGCTGGGAGGTGAATCACCAAACGGCCCCACCGGGCAAAGGCGGCACGCGAGGCGCTGCCCTACGCGAAAATAACGCGAGGCAACCGGCCAACCACAAACAAAGAAAAAACAGGCCGCCACCCCTCCTTCTCGGGTTTGCTACTTCCACGCCTGCGGATCCCGGTTTTTGCCTGCCGAAATAATCGCGCCACACACACCCCCCGCGAAGCGGAGGTGACGCCCCCCCCCCTGCCCTCGCCATGATTCCCCGTTGAGTTGCTTTAAAATCGGCGTAGTTTATGTTTTCAATTAAGTTTAGTTTTTGTTCAATATTTGCATTAAAATTTGCTTTAATTTGTTACACACTGAAATCCCTAAGGATTTCAATGAAAACAAATTAAAGCACATTTTATTGCATTTTTAATGCAAAGGTTATTGCAGCGGTTATTGCGAAGGTTACTGCTGGGTTTATTGCAAACCCAGCAGCCCCGCGCAACAACTGCCTCTCCCTGTCGGCCCGCAACAAACGGTGGCGCCCCTCCGAAAAAACCCCGGGCGCGGGACGGCGCCAATGCCGGCTGGGGCAAAACCTGCTGAAACACCAAAGCCACCAGCGCCGCGAGTCGCCCCTTCCCGAACACGGCGAAACCACATCGGCCGGCCGAAGACCCCACCGGCCCACCTGCCATCCAGATAGAACCCGGCGAAAACAACCCGGGAACTGGAAAGAGAAAAGACACGCGGCGCGCGTACGCCTGCGAGGCGGGCAAAAACTCAAACACAACACCCCGGGGCCGTGGGGGCACAAAAACGCAAAACCGGCGGCGCTCGGCCCTCCCTTCCTCGACACCGGGGGCCACGTACGGGAAAGCGACAAAAAGGGGCCCGGAACAGGCAGGCCACGAAACCGACGAAACAAAACCCGCTCCGGCTTTTATATTAGTGCTCTTTAATGCTGATTTTAGTGACCCGAATTTGCCAGGGGCTGGCTGCCTGAGCCTCGGCGGGCCGCTACGGTGGGGCGAATCCTCACGAGCTGGCCGCGCGGGCGGGGCGGTGGGTTAGGGTCTTCGTTTTGTTTCTCCGCGCCACAGCGGGCCGCCCCCGGGAGCGCGCGAAGCGCTACACCGGGGCAGCCTCGCGGGCACGAAGTCTGCGCGCGTCGCCCTTGCTGCGCCCCGGCCTTCGCTCCGCGGGTCACCTCGGGGGCGCGCGCGTCTTCTCCGAAGAGAATCCGCCACACACCTCGCCGGGCGACCTCGGCGGCGTCGGCATCTGCGGCCCTTCGGCCGCTTTCGTCTTCGTTTTCGCGGGTCTTCGGCCTCGCGCCGTGCTTTCTTCGGCTCCTTTTTCCGAGATACGTCGCGGCCGCGCCTGTATTTTTACCCCGCCCAGGAAGGCGGCGCCGATCTCGCTCTTTTCATCGTCTTCGCGCTCGTTCCTGTGTTTTCACCCCGCCCCGGGAGGCGGCGCCGCTCTTGGCTTTCGTTTTCTTCCTGCGCGCGTTTCTGTATTTTCACCCCGCCCAGGGAGGTGGCGCTGCGGTCCCTCTCTCCATCGTTCGCTGCCTTCCTTCGCGCCCTATCGGGCGGCTTACTTCCCTCCCCCCCGCCCCTTTCTTCTTTTTCGGTCTTCCCCCCCCTTCTCCCCTCCCCCTTTTTTCTCTAGTTCTCAAAACCTCGCACGACACGATTTGTCTCCTTGTATGTTATCCAACAAGGAGTGCAGAATCATACGGCGCCAGCAAGGCCAACAAGCTCAAAGCACATACGGAGGCTGCCGCGTACACATACTGTAAATTTACTGGCCAGCCCCCTGCAACAGAGATATGCGCAGCCAACCTCAGTGGTACATACATAGATATGCACATCCAGAGTTTGCAGTCAGGGTCAGGGAATATGTAGCACTTTATTTCGAGCACAGACAGAAAGGCACTCACTTCGCACATTTCGCGAAGCGAAAGGCAATTATATGATGCAGAATTATAATGATACTACGTCGAAGTCATCGAGTAACGCTAAAGCGGCCCTCCTCGAGTTCAGATGCACAATGGCCAGCATTCGTTTCCTTTTGCGACGCAGGCCTGCGTCGTACATTGCTCCTGAAGTGGAGGCTGAAGCCCACGCTGGGCTTTTGTGCAATGCAACCAACTCAGTTGCGACTGCGAGTCTCAATCTCTATCAATCCAGCACGCCACTTCGACCATTTCCCACCAGGCACCTCCATACGAGTGCGTCCGGCGTCAGAGTCACCTGCCACCACGCTCTTCGCTTCTATGAAAGAGTGCGCCGCGGTGGTCGGTGTCAGTGCTGCAGCTGGCAGATGATTTTACATTTTTGGTCGGATCTATTTATACAAAGATTTATACTTTGTTCTTTCGTGACCGTCCGTGGCGAAAAATGCGTCTGCGTCATGAATCACACATAGTGCAAAATCAACGACAACTACACGCAACAGTAACAATTTCGTCCCAACAGTGGATTACTCTGCTGGTGCATCAGATTTGCATGGCGCAAGCTGAACCTGCGCACATGCAAGTAGTCTGCTTGAAAAGGGTCGGCTTCTACTTCTGTCACACTTCCACCGAGCAGCAGCAGCACTGGGGCGCTTCACTTCATAGCTTCCACCAGGACGCTCGCGTCCACACGTTCATGTACTGCGTCCCTGCAGCCGCTCCGGTTTGGTTAACGCTTTGTGCTTCAGGAAGCATTTTTGCGGCGGCGGTGTAAAAGGTTTCGCGGCCTCCATCAAAACCAGCGTAAAAACTCGCGTCGCCTAGCTTCTTTGGTTTCAAAAATGCTTTTTGTCCCAAATCGTACCTGGAACTTTCGCAAAGCCCTGGCCCCTCGTCACCATTATCCCACACGTTTTCTCGATAGCGCACGGAAGGAAAAGTGCTATAGCTCTCATCATCTATCGACTCGCCCTCACTTCCGAAGGCGAGCGACCCTCGTATGGCGTTCTCAGCTGTTACATTCTCAACTGTTACATGAATTTGTCATGCAGAACTACCATCAAGATCCACACGAGGAAGCTGCTTCGCATGACAAATTTGCGAGAGCTCAACAGCACCTAAATCTGTGCAGAACTTGTAATGCTAGAGGTGCAACCTCCCCCCTTTCACTTTTGCAATTCTTGCATCGCAAATTCATGTAACAGCTGAGAATGTAACAATTGAGAACGCCATACCTCGGCGGCGACCAGTGCCTTTCTCTGTGCCAAATATCGACTGCAAATATGTCGGAGTCTTATGGATGAATGCAGCACCCCACGTCCCGAGAGGTTGGCATTGTCCGGGAAGTGCCTAAAAATCTAGAATATGAATCGACCCTTTTGGTGACATCAAGAAGAGGGCAACTTTTGCTGTCCTTCCATCATCATCATCATCATCATAACATAATCATCATCAGAACACTGAGTACCGACAGGGAGGGCCCTGCGCTAGTCATCGGTGGAGAGTTTTGTGTGATCTAAAACGCGCGCCACAAGCTTGTATACTATACTTTGAGACCCAGCAGCTGACATATTTGCGACGCATACCACAAGCGAGACATCGCCCCCCATGGTGCCCTTCAAACTCCGCGTGCAGGTATTCGCCGTCCCTTTCGCCCTTTGCCCATCCTTTGTGACAGACTTGCCAGATGTGCTCGGTGTGGGAGCAGTAATTTGGCCACCTGGTCGACTGCCCCCGTGCGTAGAAGAGTGGGAGCCCTACCCTCCCACGCCATTGGATTTCCCCCGCACGCCGACGATTCTGCGTGTATCCGGACCCACCCTCGCGCCCGACTATTCCAGAGAAAAAAGCCGGCATGCCATAGTGACAATTTGCACAGAAAGTAACTTTGTCACCTACACCTGCAATCGGAGCATGCCACTCTGCTGCGCGTACTCTGTCTGCGGATAGGTTTTTGCATAATGCCAGAAGCTGTGACACTCCAGCTTTTTTCTGTGCGATACCGACAATACCGTACTGATCCTGATCGTCCGCTGTCGGAAACTCGCTTGCTTGCCGATATGCATTGCAATATTACAAGCATCACGCTCCCGGTACTTGAGCTCTTTAATAAATTTAGTACATTCTATTCGGCGCGTTCGCCTTAGCAGTCGAAATTATTGGAAGTAATCCATTGCAAAGCATATCTTTCCTGTTCTATAAGTTAAGATGTCGCACAGAATCATGACCACATTTGCAATTTAGTTTTCGCGACAGAGCGCTACTTGTTTTGCACAGGATAGCCAAACACTCGGATCAATTTCCTCCACGACGGATGTCCAGCGGAATATGGAAGCGCCAGGCTGAAAATCAACAAAGAGGAAAGAACTTGGGACGCATCAATTGGACGTCGGTTGGGCCCCTAAGGCTTTTTCCGAAGGAGCGCGGTCACGCTGTTCAGTGCGCAAAAGAGCGCGCTCTTCATGCTAGCTCGCGCGTTATGAACAGACAAAATGCAAGACGGGGCACGAAAAAACCCAGACATTGGCGTGGTGTCGCGGTCGTTTTTTTCCCCATCTGGCCAATTCTTGTCCAAAAAGGCAGCGCTTTCGCCCGATCTGGCCAAGAAATGGCCAGAAGGGAAAAAAGGCCGGGACATCGCAAGAATTCTTGGATTTTCTCGTGTCCCGCTCCCGTTTTGCATTTTGCCCATTGTATCGCGCGCAATCGGAAGTCCTAATATGAGCCTCGTCAGGCTTACAATCATAGTGCCTCAGTTCCCCCTCATGCAACGCGAGCAACATTCTGCGCGTCGCATAATTTCGTGCAAAGCCATCGACGTTCTCGCCTAATATTTCTTGCAGATTTTATCGAGCCTGATATTTCCATACGGAAGAACTGGAGGCCACAGATGGTTATGTATTGCTGCCTGTGGGGGGGAACAATATAAATCCGGCGGATGCTATGCGTTGCAGATTTGTCTGGGTCTGGAACAATGCCGAGCTTTGGTGGGCTGGTCGGATGACGTGCGTCGCCGACGCAGATTCCGCCCTCCATAGAGCGAGGTCCGCTGGAGTCGGCGCAACACAATGCCAGAGGGGCGCGATGGATCGAGGAAACTCGTCACGCACCTTCTTCATGCCACCACTCGAGGTGGAGGAGGAGGTCTCGTCTGGAATAGAAAATTATGTGTCGCCTGTTTTGATGCCAATACTTCTCCATGCTTATCCCGCATGTGCGGTCCGTTCTTCATGTGACAAAAATTGGACAAGTCTTGCTGTTCACGCAGCGCAAAGCTTTCTGTCCGCTAGATGTAGATTTAGTGTCCTCAGACGTTGCAATTATCTATGTTCCAGACCCTGAATAAATATTTGCAATTCATAGATGCGCTCCTGTCGTTTCAAATTGAAGAGCACCACGACACCACTTGCGGGGACCGCGCCAATATCTTCGCGACCTCCTTTATGAAAGCGTCAGGCTTGACGAAATCGGCAAAGTTGGAGAAATAGCTGACAAATACAATGACATAAAAGCGGGACCATGCTGGCACAAAGTGCCTGTCTTTCATGGAGAGGAGGGGAGGCTGGTTGTAAATCTCTTTGTGGTCGTGAAAAAGACAGCCATACTAGAGGAGCATCATGACGCAAGCAGCGTTCTTTTTCCCAAATAGTGCGACAAATCGGATTTAGATGCTGCCAGAATGTGTCATGCGCGCCATAGAAATTGCGGGCCCGAAAAATGGTGTCGGTTTTATGCAGGGAAAATCGTGCCAACTTTGTTGATTCCGAGCTTGGCGCTTGCATACCCTTCGCCGTCGACAGTCATGTCGGATAGGTGCTTCCGAGAGTCCGGTACGTTTTGCTGGTATCTATCGTCCACCACGAATCTGTATGAACTGCAAAAGTAACGCACTATTGTAGGTTGCATGAAAAATGTCCTCAGCATGAGAACATTAATTTTGTAACGCTGATTTTCCTTTGGGAAAAGATTTGTAACGTCACAAGACTTGCATTTAACGAGTGCGATAATTTTGCAGTGGATAATTCGTCTCGGTTCCTGCCACGGTTCGCGTTGCCGCCGACATACTCGTCTGCAACATTATCATAACCTCCTATATTCACGGAATCTAGCTGGACGTAAACCTTTGCATAATTCAAGCGCTCCTGACAACAATCCCCACGGTTGTGAATTCTCATGCCATATATCGGCACGGGAGGAACGAACTCGTACACGTGCGCAGTGTAGCCCCGCTCTTCCCACTCCGAGTGAGAGCACGTTGCAGCTGCGATCCAATTACCTTCCGAGTCATCAACTGAAAACTTATGATCGGACTCCGGGGGGGAGTTTAGTGGGGCCCATCCCGCCCCAGTGTGGTCCTTTCCCCAACTATCGCCCAAAAAAGCTGCTACTTCACGCACTGTAACGAACTTGCGTGGAAGGCTTGCATCATATCACTCCCAAGTCCTGTGCTCCATAGGTATATGACGACGCTGGGAGTAAGTATTTGTCTCAAGAGGCTTCTGGCTCCACTTCCCAAGTCAGCGCAAAATTCTCGAAAATAAAAGCGAAAGGCTATTTTTTCGTTTCCTTTCGAAGCAAGGCGCCGCAGCAGCGAAGAGTCTGGCGTCGCTGTCCGCCGTCGATATGCGGGGTAGGGCGTGCGTTTCTGTCACTGCAAGGCCCGCCAATGCAACATCACCGGGCTGGGCGGACGCAAAGCTTCAGCCCCTGATATCGCATAGACCGAATGAGAAAAAAACCGAGGCAGCGGCCCCTTTTGGGCAGGGTGGGCGAGGAAAACGAGGTCGGGCGGGCGGCCTTTCGAATTCCGGCCCGGGTGCCAGAGCGCGAATTCTGGAAGCGGAAGCTCAAAATTCCGAAAAACTTCTCAAACTTCCGCAGCAAAATTTTATGAATTTTAAAAATTCCGAAAAACACCTTGGCCCGCGGCTGGATTGCAATTTCCACTGTGATTTCCCTTTGCGCTGCTGCGCCCCCGTTTTTGTTTTGTTTTTCTTTTTTTTTTCGCCCGGAAAATCTTAAAATAAGAAAATGAACAAAAGCGCGCTGCGTTTTCAAACAAAAACCCTTTGCGTTTTCAGGAATTTTTTTCGCTCGCTCGGAATTTTCAAAATTTATTTTGCGCAGGTGCTACTGCGGAATTTTTGGGCTTGCGATTTTTCCGTGTGAGCAAAAAAAATTGGCCGCGCGCCAGCCGGCGCGCGCGCTTTTTCTGTTTTTGTTCTTTCTTTTCGCGCGCGCTTTTTCTGTTTTGGTGTCCGGCTTTTTTTTTCTGTTCGAGAATGTTCACACGAAATTCCTCAGACAATTGCGCAGAGCTCGTCGGAGCGGCGTCATGTAGAGGAGCAGCTGTGGCGCCAGAAGATAGTCACCCGACTGTCGGCTGCAACAACACCCAAAACGGTCTGCCCATCCGTCGACCAATCGACGAAAGAAATTATGTATTCCCGTTTTTTTCATTTTTCTTCTACTTGGGATTGGAACCCAAAAAGTTTTCTTTTTTAAAAGTAGAACAGCGTATAAAACATGCATAAAAATAAAGACTCATAGGAGCGGCTCTTGTTCTGAGGAAGTGCGAAAGTCAAGAGCCTGCTCTTCGTCCCTTCCACCGCGGTTTAACGCTTCCAGCATGCGTCTTCCGGACTTGTTCCTCTACTCTGGGGACATGACATCCACTAAATGAAATCTTTCTACTCTGGGACTGGGGTCTGGGGACTTCTTCCACTACTAATGAAATTGAAATCTTGCCACGGACACATCCTCCAGGAAGAAAACGCGCGAGCAGGCCACGCGCTTTCCTGTTGCATTTACCATTCAAATGAGTGAAGCAGTTTCGTCTTGCGATACCAAGTGTCGTAACTCCAATCGCCCTCCCCCCACCAGTAACGCCGCCGGCGAGTGTACGCGTCAGTTCCTATGTCTATCGAATCGCGACGGCGAGTTGGGTTGCCAGACCAACCTAATTGCGACGGATTACTTGTACACATGTACACATGTAAGCGTTGCGCGCGTGCTTGCTCGCGATTTTGTGCATTTCGTGCAGCGCACGCACATTTACTCCTTCCCCGAATACTGACCCATGCGCGTGTGAGCGTGCACGCGTAGAAAGGAGATCGTCGCGCGCGCACAACCGCAAGACGCATAAAATCGCACGCACGCACGCACGCAAAATTCACAGCCGTACTCCCGGCGGCGAAAGGCAAAGGTTCTGCGCCGGTCTTTGTGCCAGTACGCGATCCTCCGGTCTATTTCGTCTACCTTGGAAACCACATCGCCGTAATCATCGCGCTCAATATGGTCGTCGTTGAGGCCCTTCGACATTGCCACGTTGTCTAATCTTTGGCGGATGAGAGAGCCCCGGATCTCTACCTGCTGGTGCATGTGTATGGTCGCCCCATTATACGTGGTCTGTGTTCTGCTGCTCCATTCGTACGCTTTTTCGTCCTTTTGCACAAACCCCGTTTTGGTGTTGTCGGTTCCGACTTTTTTTCCCGCTTTTCCATCGGCCGCGTATCGTATGATTGGGTTCGCGTTAGCGGGGCCCACAAGCTCCATAACGCCTAGGTTGTTGCCGGAGCGCCTCCGGCACTTATTCCAGGGCGGCCAGGCTTCGTGCGCACTCTTTCCAGTTCTGTGGTCTGCGTCGGTGATACGATCTTCAAGTAGGTTATGCAGCACGTCGTCTCCCACATCCGAGTAGTTGTAACCACCCCCGCTGTTGAGCGCCTCGGGATGGGGTCCCCACTGAGGAAATACCACTTCCGGGTCCGGGGGCTGCAGTCTGAGAAACCCGTTGTCGGGGTCGACTGCGGGCAGTTCGGCGGGGCCGGTTCTCGGAGGTCCGGCCGGATGCTCCGGGCCGTACGGTGTCCAATGCACTGTGTGTCGCACGTGCTCGTACATCATTTGCCAGGGAACATCCTGCAACTCTTTCGCCCCTTGCCGGTAGTACAGGGCATCGAGAGCCATTCCGATTGGAAATCCCGAACCCATTTCAAACAACATTTGGTCGGGTGCTGTCGGCAACCTCATCGCGCTCCCGCCCTCAAAAATGTCGCATGCGTCCTTGCGAAATAGCGTGCAGCACTCAGCACCAGAAGGTTTCGGTCTACAATCTCCCTGCTTAGTGACTCCGCCGTCCGTGTAGTATGAACGTGCAAAATGCAAAAGGGGTCAACCTAAACAGAGAAGTTTTTTCGTTGTTTGGGCAAAAAAACTTTTCATTTTCGGGCGTATTTGCCGGCACCAGCTGCCCCTTCTCCGCGCGATAGTGGATCGAGTTGCGCGTGTTAGGTTGCGCAAAAACAAGACTGATTGTCGTGTTAGAGGTGGTCGCAGGCCTTGCGCAGTGCCACAGCTGGCGCGATCCCGCAGCGCGCATCTGCGTGTGGTGCGGCAACTTAAAGACGCAACTCGCTGGGCGGTTGGGATGACGCATCTCACTCGTGGCGCGCCAGCTGTGCCTCTCAAGCAAGTCAAGCGTGATGGCCGCTGCAGTTGCATCAGCCTCCTGATCTGATTTTCGAAGCGCCCTCTCGCAGAGACCGGCCAACCCAATCTACCGCAAAGCAACTCCAGCGAGCTCCCTTGCGGAGTTGCTCCGCGGGTTGCCGGGGAAATGTCCAGAGCTATTCTCGGACGCGAGCCAGAGTGCATCCACATGCGGAAAAGGGTTAATCCTGGCCCGGGGTTCGGACATCCCGGAGCTTGCCCGGCACAATGTAGCAGAGGTCTCACCTCTCCCTTCCCCGTTCGCCGAATGCCGCTCAATGAGAAGAATCTTCTCACTTTGGCGATTTTTTTGCCGGATTTTGCCAAAACTTCGGCAAAGTCCGGGTTTTTGGCGAAGTTTTGGCAAAATCCGGCAAAAAAATCCCCAAAGTCAGAAGTTTCTTCTCATCGAGCGGCATTCGGCGAAGAAGGAAAGGAGACGAGAAATGTCGGCTCCAATGTGTCGCGCAAGCTCCGTGATCGGCGTGAGCCCCTGTCCAGGCTAAGCGCCCTCCCACATGCGGATGCGGCCTGTATTGCGTCCGGAGATGATCCTGGACACTCTCAAGGAGCAACTTCGCGCGGGCGCTTTCTGGAGTTGTTTTGCGGCAGACTGGGCGGCGCGGTCTCTGCGCAGAGGATTTTCGAGTGTTAGCAAACGCAAACGCTGGCGCGCCTCCAGCTGCCAGCTCCTTGAGAAACACAGTTGGCGCGCCTCGGCGGAGGTGTGTCACCTCAACCGCCCAAGCAGTTGCGCCGTTATATAGGTTCGCGCGCCACCTGTTGAGACACCTTCTAGGAGCGCTTCAACTGCAGCACCGCGCAAAGCTAAAGCCTGCGACAACCTAGATAGAGCGCGGCAGCCAGATTCGTTTTTGGGCACCTTAATACGTTCGCAGCATTCAATATTGCGCGGTGAAGGGGCACCTGGCGCGAGCAAATACGGCTGAAAATGAAAAGTTTTTTTGCCCAAACAGCAAAAAAACTTCTCTGTTTAGGTTGACCCCTTTTGCATTTTGCACGTTCATACCGTGTAGTAGCGCATCACTTTGAAAAGTGCCCCGTTCCCCGACGTGCGAAATGTGTATCATCCAAAATTGCCAGGAGGAAAGGGAGACCTTCTGTCCTGCACGAAAATGCTAGGCGCTCCCCTCACCGGGATTGCCACTGTCAACGTGCGACGTGGTATCTTTTTACATGGCAAGGCCCGCGGCTGTTGCTTGGCCTTTTTCCAGCACAGATGATGCTCTGCTGCTTCGGAGATCTGTGCTGCTGCCATTCGCAAGGGCAACAACATTGCGAACGTTCTTTTCGAGCTCTGTTCATCTACGAACGCAATGCGTTGAGTTTGGGGCACATGCACGGGCGCGCCCGAAAAAAACAAAGACAAAGGACACCCGAGGAGTGCGGCGCGTTCTTCCTCATTCGAAAGGTTTGCAGCCTGGACGCGCACGCGAACACCAGGCTCCACTAGTGAAGAAAGCACAAGACGAATAGCAAAGGCGGCGCGCCGCGCCTTGCTCTCTCGCACTGAGCCTCCCCTATGCCGGTTTGCAAGACAAGCGCCGGCCTGTGGCTTAAAATCGCCTACACGGGCCCAAGTTTAGCAATTATGTGCCGCAAAAAGACGCCGGAACCATCGAAATGGGCGCCGAAGTGGAAGCGGGCCGCCAAAGACACTGAGATACGGGCAAGCAGGGCAATCAGAAAGAAGAAAAGTAGCGCCCTTGTGCGTGCTCCGGGGCAGCCATTTGCTCGGGCGCGGCGCCACAACGGGAAAACAACAGAAGCCCTACTGCAGGGCTGTCGCGTTAATCGGCTACGCCCGGTCTGTGCCTTGAGCGGAGCAAACACCCTGGTGCACACCGCCGGAAAGTGGGCAGCTTGGCCGCCTTTGGCGACGGCCTACAACAAAACTAATAACGGAAACAGCCCCAGCAACACCAACTGTGCGCGTCTTCGTCTTACTATCTCGGCAATGTATTTCTCCCTTGCCTCGTGCTCTTTCTTGAGTTCCGAACGAGCGTCGCAATGCACCAAAACGACACAAAGCGGCCGAGCACTCAAGCTTTTCTGCTAATTGCGGAACTTCATCGGGGGGGGCTTGGTGAACATGACAAAAGGCCGACGCCGCGATAGACCAGCACGCAATGGACCAAAAAAGGGGCGACGCTTTTCAATGTGATAAAACACCAGATCTTCTCGTGTTCCGTTCCCGGATCCGGATTGCAGCATATTCTGAGTCAAAGAGCCCCCACCCCAGAAGTACACTTGTTACGTATATTAATTCCGCTGCCCATGACGTCTCTCAGGCGGCCCCGTATGAGAAGCATTCACATTTCCTGGCGGTGGGTAGTTTGGAAACCTGTCATGCGCTCGTCAGAACAAGAATAGAGCGGATTTTGATGTGAAGAGGCGTCTGGCCAGGAGTTAGGTAGCACGACCACACTGCTCAGCCAAGTTCGCGGCGCATGAGCCCTTCCGAAAGTTCTGGATGTTTCTTGGGGCGTTCTCATTTTCACTATGAGGAAGGGACGTTTTTACCCAGGCTACGGCAGTAATTATGATCCTTGTCTTATAACAGGCCCAGATGTCGAATTCAATGAATTTTGAAAAAAAATGTTTATCTTTATTTGCTACCGAAAGGGCCTACATAGTTACATTACAAATAGCTACTAATGAGCTTGAGACTAGCTAGCTCAGAGTCCGGCTGCGGCCTTGCGGATGCGTGTACAAAAATAGATAGTTTTTGAAGGCGCTCTCGATAGAGAAAAAAATTTTCGAAAGCTGTTGAATTCGACATCTGAGCCTGTTATATGCCTGTAGGGACGGCGCCTTCCTCAATCGATCGAAATTTGTCGAGCCCATTGAATGGGGTCGCGACGTAAGTGGTATGTGCGCTCCAATAATCACACTGCTGTCGTGTGATCTCTCCGCTGGTGTCATCTACACCAGTATCTGCGAAATCCTGGCACTGTGAAAGTTTCAGATCGGAAAGCGACGATGTGGAAGTGGGCACTTGGGACGCACAAAATGCGAACCGCGCAGGGCTTGCGTTGTCTCGCAGAGAAGACAAATGAGGCAACTGTGTGCCTGTTTATGAATAGCGATACAGATGCTGATGCAAACGAAGGAGCACGATAAAGGAGCCCCTTTGTGCCCTACACGGGAGAACATACTGGATCGAAAGACTTCCAAAATTTGTCACAGGTCCCCTACCACTAGTGGGCCAAGGGGGGCCAAGCTGCGCAAGAGAAAGTCGATTTTTTGCACTACAAATTATTTCCATGATTTTGTCGATTTCCAACGAGAGACTCTGATAGACACCCCCTGTAGTGTACGCCGAAGCCACTGTAGGCGTACCTCTCGTCACTATCCTACAAAAAAGCACCCTCTCGCGCCAGACGACAAGATGAAAAAACTCGTGACGAAAGTTCCGCTTTTCACAAGACAAAAGTTATGCTTTTGTATCTGTCGATCTTTGTTCCTCATTACGAATCTACTTGATCATACTTCTCTAATCACAACTGTGACTGTCCCATATTTCGTCTCGTGACAGTCGCCATTTTGCATGACAGGTCTTCCCCCCCGCACCTCTTCTGGATTAACACAAGCAAGTTCTTTGCGCCACACAAACAACAGGCGCGCTTTTTTTTAGGATAGTCGCAGTTATCGCTGTCCACTGCCGATAACGAAGAAACATCCCGCTCCAGCATATCGCCATTTTTCATGGAGTTCTCGAGCGTTACATTGGCAGCTATTACATGAATTTGCGTCGCAAGAATAAGAGAAGTAGGCCGTCTCTGAAAGAAAAGGGAAGCACTCTGTATTTTTTGGGCAGACATATCACGAGAAAAAAGTGTTTTACAGTTACGCATTTGTTGGAGTTTCTGCATCACAAATTTTCTCTGTGTGGCACAGAAACCTTGTAATGCGAAGATCATAACAAGGGAAAACAGGAAGGAAACGAGGCTCCCAAACATTTCCTGCATGAGAGCGGTTGTCTGTGTTGCCGGTCTTGCAACACAATGTGTAGCTGTAACACTTTTATTTTCTTTCGATAAGACATGCACGCTACCTAATAAAGCGCGTCGATCGAGGGCGACGACAAGAGCTTGTAGTTAGAGCTTTAACACCCGTTAGCATGAGAAGTGGCGAATTTGTGGTAAATTTTCAATAGGCGTGGCCCTGTGGGGTTAAATTCCGGTCGGTTGGTTGGTGGGTTGGTCGGTTATGGAAGTGACACTTTGAGCCGAATCCGCTGCGTTGTGTTTTGTGTTTTTCTACTGACATTCATCCACTATTACTGTTGAAGCTGCCGACCTACCCACCTACCTGGCGTCTTTTCGATTCGTTGCACTACCGTGATCGCACCGACCCACCTACCCACCTATCCCGCTCCACCCAGAGGAGACCGGTGGCCACGCCTACCGACCTACCCACCCACCTCGCTGGTGGGTGGGGCGAGCGTGCGCTGCCTATTGGCCACGTCTACCGACCTACCAACCGACCCACCAGCCTGGTGGGTGGGCGGGTCGAGCGTGCGCTGCCCATTGGCCACGTCTACCGACCTACCGACCCACCAGCCTGGTGGGTGAGCAGGGCGAGCGTGCGCTGCCTATTGGCCACGCCTACCGGCCTACCCACCCACCAGGCAGGTGGGTGGGTTGGGCGAGCGTGCGCTGCCTAATGGCCACGCTCAACGACCTACCCTCCCACCCACCCACCTGCCTGGCGGGCGGGTGGAGCGAGCGTGCGCTGCCTATTGGCCACGCCTACCGACCTACCCACCCGCCTCGCTGGTGGGTGGGTGGCGCGAGCGTGCGCTGCCTACTGACCACGCCTACCGACCTACCCACCCACCTGCCTGGTTGGTGGGTGGGACGAGCGTGCGTGGCCTATCGGCCACGCCTGCCGACCCCTCCCACCCACCTGCCTCGGCACGGGTGCGCATACGTTGGCCCCGCCTACCGACTTGCCGACCCACCTGCATTGGCACGCTTGAGCATGCAGGTGCCGCCTGCTGGCCACGCGTGCCGACCTACCCACCCACCTTCCTTGGCAGGGGTCAGCGCGCGCCACCCGGTGGCCACGCCGGCCTGCTGACGACCTCCCCACCGACCCACCCTCCTACGTACCCGCCTCGGCGGGGGTGCGTGCGCGTTGCCTGGTGGCCACGCCTGCCGACGAACCCACCCGCCCACCTGCCTGGGTCGGGGTGGGCGTGTGTTGGTTGCCTGTTGGCCGCGCCTGCCGACCTACCAACCCACCCACCTGCCCTGCCGGGGGTGGCTGCCCGCCCGGCCGCGCGCTGCCTGGTGGCCTGGCCCGGCCTGCCAACCGACCCACCCACCCGCCTGCCTGGCCAGGGGTGCGGTGGGGCTCGCAGCGTAGTAAAGCGACGAGATTCGAAAAGTTTCGCCCGCTCGGCGTCACAGCGCAAACTTGCGTGAGAAGGAGTAGGGTTCACAGAGTTCCGGGGTGGGGTTCAATTAGTTTCGGGCAGGTAGCGTAGCCTGTGTCGCGATGTTCCCGGCGGGCAGAGGTCGCGCCACTGCACGCGCGAGTAGGAAGCGCGCGACAGCCCGGAACGTCCGCAGAAAAGGGTGGGGATCCTCCGCAGCCCTGACTGGAGTCGCGTCTAGTAGCAGGAGCAGCAGCGCCCGACTGCGCGTACGTCTAGGGGTGGGGAAAACGACCCCACTAAAGCCGCCGTAGATTCGTGCCCGCACCCATGGGAAGCGTGGGCGAAGCACAGCTGGTTGCGTCTCAGGTGCTGCTCGACACTGTGCCGCTGGCTCGGCGACGGCACGGCTTAGTAAGGCAAATATAGGGTCAGGAAGTATATGCAGAGTTTCATCCAGTTCCAGCGGGACCGGGAGGAGACCCGGGGTAGTATGCTCTGCGCCAGAGTTTTCAGCTGGGTCCCCAGGTGGAAATCCAGCTGGGGATGCTCCTCGCGGGCATTTTCAGCTAGGGGCGCTCTTCGCCGGCTGCGTTTTCAGCTAGCTATGCCAGATATCACGGTCTCTGAGCAGTTCCTACACAAGATCGAGCGGCCCGCTTCTTACTCGCACTCCTAGCCTATGCGTCCTCCCGTCCGGTCCTCGCGTCAAGAAGTGCACGGAAGGGTGGGTCGGTAGGTTTTCTGGCGCCACGCTTCTACCGTGTCGGCCGGTGCATGAACGTCACCTGCCACCACAGACGAGGCAGTGCTACCACTAAGGACCACCGACCGACCGACCTACCGAAAAGCCTGAGTGGACCAGGTGCGCGAGTTTTTTGTTGTGATTCCCCAACAAAAGCACTTCCGTACTTCAATGGGTAGGTAGGTAGGTTGGTAGGTGCGAACGTACGTAGACCGACATGTTGTTAGCACCCCGTAGAATGCCTATTTCAGTCCCCTCATCATCCTCATTGCACAGCGCGTGTTCCATTTCCCAAAAAATCCCCTTCAAGTACAGCTGCACTTGCGTCGGGCCGAATGCGCGCAACTGGTGTCAGCCGCCGGAGCCGTCCGATACTAGCGGGTCCGTTTCCCGAATTCTCGAACTCGGTTCCACTTCCACGTCACATGTCCATAACCAACCGACCAACCCACCCGGCGAAAGGTACACAGGTCGAACAGAAGCTGCAACACATCCGGCATCCGCAACCAAAGTCAGTGTGTCCAGATATCAAAAATTCGGCTCAAAGTGTCACTTCCATAACCGACCAACCCACCAACCAACCGACCGGAATTTAACCCCACAGGGCCACGCCTACTCTAAATTTTGCATGGCAAATTGCAGATGAGTCCGCCAGGACGTTGTCCTTCTTGTCTTTCTGGGAAATGGGTTCTACTGCACACCGCAGAAGTCAAGGCTGATGCGGCGGGCAGCTTCTAGAAGACATGGCCTGGGTGCCGTTATTTGGCCATGTCTATTCGTCTCCCTGTGCTCGCATAAAAGCACTGCAGCAGCCGCGGCAAAGTAAGACGCCAAAAAAAAAGCGCTGCGAAGCGCATGCAATTAGGCAAGAAGGCGCGGACCAGGCCGAGAGCTTTGGCAGGAGAGTCTATCCGGCAGGCGCGCGAACTCTCCAGGCCTTTTCGGCAGAATATAGACGGGCTGAGGGCAACAGAGGGCGCATGTCTTTTCCCCTCGGCCCGACTTCCCAGTGCCTACCTGCGCACTTTTTTGAGCACTTTTCTGCGCTAGCGTTTGCTTATCACGGTCGAAAAGGGGCGCCCGGTGAATTTTGGGGTGAATTTTGAAAAAAGTGCCGGCGAATTTAGGCCTGCGGCGCATGTTAAAAATTCGCTAGCGCGTGAGAAACTCCGGATTTTCAAAAAAGTTTCGCAAAAAGAAAAAGCCTTAAAATTCACCAAGAGAATTCTTGACCTGGGGGTCACGTCGAAGAAGACTGGAGGACCCGACCAAGATGAGGCAGGAACACAGCTGGAGAAGCAAGAAGATACAGAGAAACGCAGGCGATGCTAGAATCCATTGCAACATGTCTCCACACATCCAAGCCGGGCCGGCAGCGACTCGTGAGAGCTACCCATTTAGATGTTGACCCAGTGCCCCTCTCCGGTTGAGGCTTCGGCCCCCTCCCTCTCGACCCACTATGGACTCCGCAGAGGCAGAGGTGTATTGTGAGACCGCCACAAACACAAGCCGTCTTTGCTTCTTGGCAACGCACCAGCACCAGTCGAGGTCGATCGGCGACGACAAAATGCAAGCAGCTTGCTCCTGTGGTGTGAGGGCTGAGGCTGACGCGAATCCTGCATGATGGCAAATTATGTAATAGCAAAGAACAATGCAACGTCTAAGAGTGTCATACTTTTAAAACCCGACTTGTGGATGGCAAAAGCACTGCAGGACTTCTCGGCATCAAATACAAAAATATCCGGGTCTGGAAAGAAGCTGACTTTGTGTTGCAGCTGTTGCCTTACCTAGACGGTCCGAAGGCGCAGACTGATAAAATGCGATAGAGTTACACGGTTTTCTAGAGGACTCTGCATACCTATTGCGTATTGTCAACAAATACCGATTAAAAATTCTGAAGGAGAAGGACTCTACTGAATGCCTATACAGAAACGAACTATTCGCGTGTTAACAAAAGAGCAACCTTCGCTCCGACTGCAAGACGCATTTTTGTGCGACTGACAGAAAGCATCACATGTCCTGCATCTGACCCAGACATGTTTGCAATGCATAGTCTGAATCTGTCGACGATTTGTAGAACTCGCACGCTTTGGCACAGGTTTGTATCGCAAGAAAAAAGTGGTTCTCTGTGAAATTGTGAAGTCTTCATCCACGATGCATTTTCTGCATTTTCTAAGAAGATGCAGAAAATGCATCGTGGAAGTGTTTGTGGTCTGGCACACATGCTGCAAGACCGTTCATTTTTATCCGCCCTTCACTCCATAAAGAGGCTCGACGCGTGGCAGATTTCTTTATCATCCAACGCAAATAACTTGTGTTGTAGGCGACCTTGCAAAGTCGTTCAATACGCCAGAAGTGAAACACTTTTATACTTGTGGTATTCTGCAACGAAACTTTAAAGTCCTTTGCCGTCGTATGGGAGTGTCAGGATTGAAATCGACAAAGTTGAAATGATTTGCAATGCATAAAATCGACACCAATTGGAGGCCCAATTTTCCATGCCTTGCAATTGATGCATGAGAAATTATCTCAACTTTGGCGATTTCAATCCTGAAGCTTCCATACGTCGTTTGTCCTCCGGTCTCCGAACCATCGGGGACCAATTATGGTGCTCTCAACTGTTACATTCTCAGCTGTTGCAGGATTTTGTGATGCAAGAATTGCAAAAGAGAAAGGGGGGAGGTTGCACCTCTAGCATTACAAGTTCTGCACAGATTTAGGCGCTGTTTAGCCCTTCGCAAAGTTGTAATGCGAAGCAGCTTTCTCGTGTGGATCTTCATCTTCATGGTAGTTCTGCTTCTGCGTGACAAATCACGTAACAGCTAAGAATGTAACAGTTGGGGACGCCATACCAATGTAGTGTCGGCAGCAAACTTGTCGAAAAACCCAGATTCCTTCCCAAAGTCTCCGCCGAGAACAGTATCTCCGCTGACTGCTGTTCGATTGCTTGCAAGGTCTCCGCAAGGTCTATGGCGTTCTCAAACGTTACATTCTCAACTGTTACATGAATTTGTAATGCAAGAGTGGCAAAAGTACAGGAGGAAGATTGCGCCTTTTGCATTACAGATTTGGGACGGATTATAGTGCTATGTAGCGCGTCGAGAAGTTGTCATGCAAGGCAGGCTGGGTCGTGTGAATAGTGATAGTGTTTTTGCATGACAAATCATGTAACAGTTGAGAATGTAACGTTTGAGAGCCCCATAAGGTCCAAGCCGGAGAAATCCTCGAATCCAAGGGAAAAATCGCCCTCATACTCAAAGTCATCGCGTACATACTCGATATAACACAATAAACGCCCTCAAACAGAATGAAACTGCTTTCGCTATGGGCAGCAGGGCGCTTCCGCGTTTCCAACTTCTCAAGCGCTAGGGCTGCAGCGCGATCATCTGTCACGTGTTGACTCTTCTCCCAGGTGGGGCTTGTTTGGCATATCGCGCCAGGATATTGCACAACCCTATTTCCTTAAGCGCTGCGCCCCCGCCCGATCAAGCTAAACGGTTCTCCCTACGCCGGGGCCCGGGGCCACGCGAAGTGTGGCGGCTGATGCGGTGCCCAGCTTTTCAACTGGGCCCGCTCCGGGCTGTTGCGGGCTCTGGCGCTGGGGGAACTTGCGGAAAGGCACGGGCCACCACTTCGCGAAGATGGCTCGCGAGGCTTCGAAAAGCTGTAGCCACAGCTGCGCCACACGCAGCTGGCTCGGGCACGGCCCGAAAACGAGGCACGCCGTAACAACGGGCAGGCCCCCCTTCGCTGCCAGCTAGGATACCAAACCCGGCTCACCCAACCGCCACGGAAACAAGCAGGCTACACATGGGCGAAGCGCAACAGGCGGTCCGCTTCTGCACGGTTTCCCCCGCGAGTTAGTTACCCACCAGGCCCCCGTGGGCAAGAAGCAAAAAGAAAAAACAGCACGCCGGAAGCCAGCAGCGCATGAGCCCCCTCGCTGAACTATGACCCGAGAGGCCGGCGCGCGCGGGGTCTTGTCGTGGGCCAACGCCTGGCCTGCGCTGGTCCATTGCGTAAGTGGGATGCCTTTGCCCGCGCCAGACCACGCGCCCACTCGCTTGGAGAATAAAAAAACTCTCCGGGCGCCCGACGGCGCCCGAACTTTTTCGAATTCCGGAGCCGGAACTAGTAAAAGTTCTGGCCCCGGCCTTTTTCGAATTCCGCAGCCGGAATTCGCGAATCCACTTCCGAAGCCGGAGAAATCCTCGAATCCAAGGGAAAAATCGCCCTCATACTCAAAGTCATCGCGTACATAATTCGTGCCCGTAATTGCATTACATCTTGCCTCGAGGCACGGTGGGAGCGACGGGCAGCGATATATTACGGGCACCAAACCTGTCATGCTCGTGCGCACCCGCCCACATCAGAGACGTGAGACGTCTGCAACATGCCGACTCTGTAGACCGCCACGTACCTGCTCAGGCGCAGATCTAGAATAGGTAGACAGTGGCTTCGAGGCAAGACAAAGCTCTTGACCACATCTTGGCGGTACAAATAATTCCTCTTTTCAATATGAGTGCTGGGGCGATTGTGTTACGTTTCTTCTACAATATTACCCCCTCCGCCTCCACCACTACCTATGACGACATCGGCCTGCGTGCTGCACATACTCCACGCTGAGTGGAGAATCAGTTTGTGGGTTTCCGTATGGAATGCAAATGTTGCAAATGTGTGGTCTGCTGGGTCTGGAAGGATACAAATTACTATTGAAACTGCAGCAACTGCCCAAAAGTGATCATTTGGGGGGTGTTCCGGGGTATGTTTCGACCCCTGTTCCGGGGTATCAATCACGAGCTGAGTCGGCCATTTCCTCATGCACCCCCCAAAACATACCCCACACCTGACTCCGGAAAAGTGACGTCCGACCCGGGACGTCACTTTTTGCGAGTCAGCTCCGGCCCCGAACCTCACTTCCGCAGAGTCGCTCCCGGGGTATGATCTGGGGTGTGTTTCGGGGTGTGTTCTGGGGTATGTTTCGACCCCTGTTCTGGGGTATGTTACAGACGCGGAAAAGCGACCCGATCATGCAAAAAGTCCTGTCATGATCATCAAAAGTCCTGTCGTGCAAAAGTCCTGTCATGCAAAAATCCTGTCATGCCGAAACTCCTGTCATGCAGAAAGTCCTATCATGGTCATGCAGTCGCAGTGCTAGTCCTATCATGCAATAAGTCCTGTCATGCAGCAGTCCTGTCATGACCAGGCAAAAAATGTTGCAAAAGTGAGCCGATCACCGAGTCCATTTTTCCGCGTCAAGTCTTATCATGGTGAACACCTGCGCGACCATGATGGACGCCAGGGCCTGAATTCCTGCCCTCGCACGACCTGACTACGCCGCCAAGCACAGCCAACCAGCAAGGGGCGGCGCGACGGCGAGGAACAGGGCCAGAGCCAGAGAGACCGAGGGCCGGGGGGGCGGCCTGCCCTCGCACCGGCGGACTACGCCGCCAAACTAACAAAGTCAGGCAACAAGGGGCGGGGCCGGGGCTAGATGGCTGCCTGCGCGAAAGGCCTGGGCCAGAAAACCTCCCCTCGCACGAGCGACCTGGCTACGCTGCCAAACAACGCCAGCGTCGCGAACCATCAAGGGGCGGGGCGACCGGGCGATGGCGGGCCGTATCTATGGAGCAAGGCCAGAGCCAGAAGACCTGCCTTCGCAAATGTGTGGTCTGCTGGGTCTGGAAGGATACAAATTTGTGATGCAGAGGCAGATTTTGGAACGGTTAGCAAAAGATGCGCGGCTCTTGTCTCCAGGAAAAGCCATCTCTCATGCAGACTCGGCATGGAGAGGCACTCGCAGAATTTGGCACGCTCTTCTTGCACTTTAGACCTTTTTTCAGATGTAGAAACTGCATATAAGTACTTTCTCCGTGATCTACACTTGCTTGCAGTGGATATTCCGGCTCCACTTTCAGGGCGCAGTCCGTGAATTCGTTCACGTCTATCACCTGCGAAAGCTCCGGATCAGGAACTTCCATCTTAACCGATCGCTTATCAAGTGCAAATAGGTCCCCTGGGTCCTCTGGAAAAATGCAACCTTTGTCGCACGATATCAAAATCTACCATGCCTGCTGAAGAGCAAAAGTTGCCCGCTTCATCTTGCCAACGAAAGCGGGGGTCGTCGGTCACGCGGCTTACGCATTGTGGAACGACCTCCGAAGATGAACTTGGGACACTCAGGCTTGCGGAGGGCCAGACCTTCTGTGTCCCTGTGCAAAGCTAGCAATTTATTTCTATACAGTATGAAAATAGAAACACTGTAAAAAAGGTCTGCGGTTGTCATATTCCAGACCGAGACATATTGGCAGGGCGTATCGCGGGCACACGTACCAGTGGATGCCGGCGTCGACTCGCAACCGGTCGGCTATGCAAGCGGCAGGCTCGCCGCAATCGACAAAGTTGCAGCAATCTGCGGCGCCACACGTAAAACCGTCTCCAGTTATTCCTGGGCCCCTAATTTTTGAGCGGCGCGCGATAAATAATTTTGGCAGCACCTATATCGTGTTTGTCGTCCTGCTGGCGCACAGGTGGCTGCTTTTCATTCTCGTGCTGCTTCGACAGCTCTATCGCTAGCCCTCAACAGGCTTACAATCGCGCTCACTTGCCTTCTAGGCAAGCCAGGCAGTACTTTTTGATTCGCTGTTTCTTAGGTGTGTGCTGCAAATCGTTAAAGTCGATTTCATCAACAAGCCTGGCGCTTCCATATCTTTCAGGGCCTGGTCATCGTCGGACCACTATAACGGTACACAGCATCCCCCTCCCACTCATGTGCCATGCTAAATTGCAAAGCCATCTGCTGCCTCGTCTTGTCTGTGCCTCGCCTGTGGCACTGTAGTTTCTTGCATTACAACTTTTGGAAGCCCAAACCATGCTACACTGAGCTCGTCATGAGCATATCAATATCATCCACAGCATCCATGTATTGGTGGTTTCATTACCGTTCGTGCCACACAAATAGGGGCTCGGAGAAGGAGTTCTGTACTCTCATAACCACACGGTTTTCGTTGGAGACCCACGCAGGATATGGATTAGAAAATACCCGGGCCTGGAAAAGCAATGCAAGGAGTTGCTGTATTATTTAAGTCTTAACGCACATAATTTTCTACCTATACCGTGCAAGACTTCTTGTCTCCGTCGCTCCTCCACAGGAGTAGAAATCTTCGCACTACAAAAAACGGTTAGCATTTGTATTTTGCTAGTCACGAAAGCGAGATCAAGTTCTTTTCCGGATTTTAAGGAAGCATGGCGTCTAATCTGCACTCTTCCAGACCCAGACGACGTATTTGCTTTTTATACAGGGCGGAGTGGCACAATTGGTCGTAGATGTAAGCACAGCCGGGTTTCCCTACGCAGGCATGAAACGCTTCGCTATCCCGGAAAAAACAACCATCCCCATCCATTCTATGCATGACAAACACTGGACTCTATGCATATTTTGCATGACAAACTGGATGGGCATGGTTGTTTTTTTGTGGATATTCGCCCAGGGAGTCGTAGACGAGACAATGCTCGTTCAGAACATATGGAGTTCTCAAATGTTGCACTCTCAACTGTTACATCAATTTTTGATGCAAGAACAGAAACACTGAAAGGGGCAAGCTTGCACTATTCGCATTACAAATTCGGCACAGATTTCAATGTTGAATGTTGTTTAGCCCTTCGAGATTTTGTCGTGCGGAGTAGCTTGGTCGTGGTGTGGCTGATGGCGATTTTGCATGACAAATCATGTAACAGCTGAGAATGTAACGTTTAAGAAGTCCATAGAACAGACCCGGTCCTTATGTACGGCTGCAAAGTCGCGGAAAGGTAGGGATGATGCCCGGTAGCGAGTTTCACATCAATTTCCTTCTTCATCAGACCACACCGCATGCCGGCAGGATCGGCAATCATGCGCTCCGATCGGCAGATCCGAAAGGCGCGGAGGCAGCTGGCTTTATTGTTGTCTTCAAAGTCCGAATTTGTATATCTGTGGCGCACCTCCGGGGGGCCATCCTTGTTGCGTATATCGCGCTTTAGGCACTTGGTTTCCTTGTCCTCTAGTTTTACGTTGCCCGCGTCATCGACCACTTCCGCTACTGTTTCCCAGGGGAGCATCACGGACTTTGGCAGGCCAACTATCCGCTCGCCAGGTACGTCGACCGGCGCGTATTTCAGCGCATTGACCTCGTTCCATGCTCCGTTGACCTGTTTCGGGTCGGTCTCGAGCGCTGTCTCTTCCTCGGGTCCATTAGTGGTGCTCATCCGCAGCAGGTTGCACTGGTCCTCCTCCGGCCCGGATCCGCCCTCAGTGGTTTCCTCCACTACGTACGCACAGTCGTAGAGTACCTTGCAAAAGGCCACCGCAGTGCGAAAGTCCATGTTGCCCGTGTCCGCATCGACCGCATCCTCCCAATGCAACCCGAACTGCATCTCAAAGAAGGGAGACTTCAACACCTCCACCGCGCCCTCATCGTACGAGCACCCGCCACTAAATCCCGGCATCTTGGTCATTCGCGTAAATTTCCACAAAACCGGGCCGGGCACTCCCAAATCCGGCTCCGGGGTCGTCGTGGTGGTCAGTTCCTCGAACTTTTCGTCTGGGTTGCCGACCTTCTGGAATACCCAACTCCACTGCCCGTCCGGGTCTCCGGCGGCCTCGGCGTCGCAGTTGCCGGACCCTTCCGCACCTCCTATCCTTTCCCACTGCTCCAGCCGCCGGCTCATCTGCTCGGAGCCCATGCAAAAGGACACATATCGGGTACCATGCGCAGAAACCGTGCGCGCAATTTCAAAGTACGACTCGAGAGCACAGGTGTCCACGCAGCTGCCCACATTCGGGCCTGGGCGAACCGGGTACCCGCCAAAAGCCGCCCGCGAGCCCTCCTTGTTGACCTTGCTGAAATAAGTCATGCCGTCGCACATGTGGTTCGCATACACTTCCATTGATAGTGCCGGATCTGCCCAGCACTTCGTGGCGGCGTAAGCCCATTGTCCCCAACCCTCCAGGGGCAGCGCTCGGGCGCTCGCCGCCGTCACCAGTCCGGTCACCCGGCTGGTTCCTGCCGGGACTTGCTTTCCGTCCGCCCGCGCGAGGTAGGTGACCTCTGAGATGTAGTCGAAGCATCGCGCCTTCGCAAAGCTCACCATGTAGGTTTCATCCCCAAAAGGGCCATATGTGAAGGTGCACTCCAGCCTCATGTAGCTAGGCCGCACCACGTAGCTTCGAATGAACTGCTCGGCACTCTGCGAGTATCCGGCCGCGTTCACGTAGCAGCAGCTTTCGTCCTGAAGGCACTTCGAGAGGGCCTCGTTGAGCGCCCCCGCTGCGTAGGACTTGTTGGGGCCCTCGGGCGTGTAAGCACTGATGTCCACGTAGTCGGTTTTTGCGTAAAACGCGTGGTCCACGCCACTCTCCGCCCTTTTGCAGGTCAGGTGCGCATCTGCGAGGAAGATCATCTCGTTCCTCGGAACGGGGTTCGCGTCTACATCGTTCAGGTACCAGGGTAGCTCCGCGGGGTCGCAGGCGGTATTGGTCCAAATTCGACTGGCATCGAAGCCGCACCCCGTGTCTTGGCTAAACCCCCCCTTGACCTCGACTTCGGTGCACAGCGTAAACCCGAAGTACTCGCAAATTTCGATTGCGTCGTTGTAGGAACGCCCCCGCAAGCCGCTGCACCCCTTCGATTCCCGTTGCCCTGCGTACAGCCGCATGTCCAGCCGGACACTAAACTTGACCGTATCCGTATGGAATCGTCAGGATCGAAATCACCAAAATCGAAATCATTTCTGACGCATAAAACCGACGCAATTGGAACGCAGTTCCTAATTTGCGCGTGACAAATTTCGGGAGCGGCAAAATCCCGTGCGTGGTGCTGTTTGGGCAAAGAAGACTGCTCCCGTCATGCTACTCTGGCAGCGCATTGTCTCCCCGCAAACAGGCTTGCAAATGCAATCGGTCGCATTTATTGCCTGCTCCCAACACAGGCCATACGTGCCCTACTCCTACATTTTATGCATTACAAAATTATTTTCGACCTTGTCTATTTCGATCCTGACAGTTCCATAATCCGCCGATGCGTCGTCCAGACGTTGGAACCCGTTCCAACTACAGCACCGTACGTTGGCCGGCTTTTGTTCACGGTTCGTACATATCAACTACACAAGTGTCTGGGTCTGGAAGGTTGCAATCTGTGATGCTGTCTTTGGACTCGAAAAAAATCTGTACCGCATGACCAGCAACAGGAGCCCAGTTTGTGTTACGTGGAGAGGGCATTTCTCATGCGGAATAGGTATCAGGAAGTCCTTTCAAAATCTGTGATGCTAGGTCATGCATTACAGGCATCATAATCATGGGCTGTCATACAGAATATGCCTGACACTCCCGGACCCAGACACATTTGCATTTGATAATACACTGTGGGGGATAATCGAAGGACTCGCTCAAAGCACCAGGCATCGTGCGCACGCTGGCCTTCTGTTCAAACTTGAGCACCTGGTTCGGGCCGACAACCGAGACGACCCCTTTGCGGAGAGTATCAAATGCAAAAATGTCTGGGTCTGGAAGATTGCGAGATTACTATCTAAACTGCAGCAGCTGGTCAAAAATGCAGGCGAGGGGTATGCTCGGGGGTGTGTCAGGGGTATGCAAATGCTCCTCAATCACGAGCGGACTGCAATTTTTTGCCGAAAAGCCAACAGGTGGGGCATAAACATACCCCAGACACACCCCAGACAGACCCCCGAACATACCCCAGGCAAAAAGTCCGAACATACCCCAGACACACCCCGTGCAGACTTTCGGACACACCCCGGGCAGACTTTCGGACACACCCCGGCCAAACTTTCGGACTTTGCCATGTGAGGTTTGGAGCCGAAGCCCAGTCTGTCACGCGAGACCGTGCGGCCAAGGAAGGGGCGAAAGCCCTAGGCCAGCGCGGGGACTCGGTCCCCGCGTCATGGCCTAGGGGCCAGCTGTAAGCGCTTCCCGGACACCGTGCGGCCAAGGGGCGAAAGTCCTAGGCCAGCGCGGGGACTCGGTCCCCGCGCCATGGCCTAGGGGCCAGCTGTTGGCGTTTCCCGGGCATGGTGTGGCCAAGGGGCGAAAACCCTAGGCCAGCGCGGGGACTCGGTCCCCGCGTCATGGCCTAGGGGCCAGCTGTGAGCGCTTCCCGGACACCGTGCGGCCAAGGGGCGAAAGTCCTAGGCCAGCGCGGGGACTCGGTCCCCGCGTCATGGCCTAGGGGCCAGCTGTTGGCGTGTCCCGGGCACGGTGTGGCCAAGGGGCGAAAGCCCTAGGCCAGCGCGGGGACTCGGTCCCCGCGTCATGGCCTAGGGGCCAGCTGTGGCTGTGCGCGCGCTTCCCGGACACCGTTCGGCCAAGGGGCGTGCGAAAGCCCTAGGCCAGCGCGGGGACTCGGTGGGCCCCCGCGTCATAGCCTAGGGGCCAGCTGGGAGCGCCTCCCGGACACCGTGCGGCCAAGGGGCGAAAGTCCTAGGCCAGCGCGGGGACTCGGTCCCCGCGTCATGGTCTAGGGGCCAGCTGTTGGCGTTTCCATCCGTCCCGGGCGAGGTGTGGCCAAGGGGCGAAAGCCCTAGGCCAGCGCGGGGACTCGGTCCCCGCGTCATGGACTAGGGGCAAGCTGTCGGCGCTTCCCGGACACCGTGCGGCCAAGGGGCGAAAGCCCTAAGCCAGCGCGGGGACTCGGTCTCCGCGTCATGGCCTAGGGGCCAGCTGAGGGCGCTTCCCGGACAACGTGTAGCCAAGGGGCGAAAGCCCTAGGCCAGCGCGGGGGCTCGGTGGGGCCCCGCGTCATGGACTAGGGGCCAGCTGTGCGCGCTTCCCGGACACCGCGCGCGCGGCCAAGGGCGGGGCGAAGCGAACCCTTAGGGCAGCGCGGGGACTCGGCCCCCGCGCCATGGCCTAGGGGCTGGCTCGCAGCACTTCCCGCGACGCCGTGCGGCAAAAGGGCGAAAGCCCTGCCTAGGCCAGCGCACGCGGGGACCCTCTCTGCCCCCGCGCCATTGCCTAGGGGCCAGCTGTAAGCGCTTCCCGGACGCCGTGCTGCCAAGGGGCGAAAGCCCTAGGCCAGCGCGGGGACTCGGTCCCCGCGCCATGGCCTAGGGGCCAGCTGCAGGCGCTCCCCGGCGACACCGTGCGGCCAAGTTAGGGGCGAAAGCCCCAGGCCAGCGCGGGGACTGCTCGGTCCCCGTGTCATGGCCTAGGGGCCAGCTTTGGGCGCTTCGTTCCCGGACAACGAACGTGCGGCCAAGGGGGCTAGCTACGAACACTCCCCGGACACCACACCGCGCGGCCGAGGATGGAAGGGGCAGAGAAAAGCCCCAGGGCAGTGCGGGGACTCTGTCGCCGCGTCATGACCTGGGGGCCGGCTCCCGGCCCGGCACGCGCCAGTTAGTTTCTTCTTTTCTTTTATCTTTGCGCGCGGCAGGCTAATGAATCTAGTGCGCGCAAGCAAGGGGGCCGCGTCCGCAGGCCCGTCGCGGGTCAGTGAATGCAAGGCGCACCGAGATACCTAGCTGCAGGCGACCTGCCTGGCCAGTGCCACCGCGCAGACAAATGTAATGCCGGAAGGTCGCCGCACGGGGACTCTGTCCCCGTGCTCGGACCTTGTTTGTCATGCAGCTTTTCCATGACCCACGAGGTCTGGAATGCAGAACGTAGCATGACAGATTCTGTGCGAGCGCTCTCATGCTTATCCTGCGTGAGAAACTCGCTCTCGACTTGGTCAAAACTGGTTGACTTTTGGTAATCATGCAACACAGATTTTTGCATGCTTCAGATTTAGCGTGACAAGTTGCATTCTTACAGACCCAGACACTTTTACATTTGATAGAGCGCGGCGCAACCCAAATTCATTGAGTTGTAGTAGGGACAAGTGATTGGTGCGTCACTGGAGTAACCTGCCGCCGTTGTGATGTAGTACAGATTTGCCTCCTCGAAAGGGATGAAGACTTCTGCGCCGTTGTCCGGAAGCTGGGTGAACACCATCTCGAACCTGCGGCTCCGAGGGAGCACGTGTGGGAAGATCACATCAAACGAGTTCGGGTTTCCCCTCTCCAATGTAAATTGTGTCACATAGTTGTTCTCCTTCTCCCCGATCGTGAGCTTGCCTTCCACTTCAAAGTTGCCGGTGAGTGGCGCTTCACTTTGCCGCAGCGACACTTTGCCAACACTTTCGGATTCGCACATGGTCTGCGTCCATATGTGCCGCCCATGGAATCCGCAGTCATCGTTCTCGGGAACTCCACGTCCGTCAAAGAGGTCGTCGTCTGTACAAAGGCGCAGATTCGTTCCCTCGAAGGTCTGCGCTTCGCAGTAAGCCTTCGCGGTGTGCAACGTGTGCCCGGGTCCCATGCTGGTCCAGGGAAAGGTGACAGTGCCGCTGGCCTCGGTGTTTTGCGCATCACTGCTGGTCAGAAATTGATCTCCGTTGGTATCATCATAGAAGGGTCCGCGGCACCGAGCACAGGTAACGCCGTTGTCGTCCTCCGTCTTGTCGTCGCAGCCATACGCAGACATAGGCACGTGGGTTGCGCGGTCAGAGCAGCAGCGTAGGAAAAATCGGATGCCTGGATGCACGCATTTCGCGGGAGCTCCCGGTCCATCGTCAGGCACCACCGCGGCGGCGCCACGATACACAGCAACTCCCACAGGCGAGTATCGTAAGGAAAATCCCCCCGGCCCGAAATGACAGAGCACGCCTCTGAAGATCTGCGGCGCCCTTTTGTGGTCGCAGATCGCGTGGTGCCCTGTCTTGCAAGAAGGTAAATTGTCCAGATGCAGCGGAGCCGGTGCATTAATTCATTCATTCATATGCAGGGGATTTGTTGTGTTGTAGTTCAAATGCTGTTGCGCCGTCCCCCCGCCCCGGCGTCTGCTCTCATGCTAAGCGTCTACGCGAAAATGACCCCACCCCAGATTCTTATCCGCCTGCATCAGTACCCCACTTCTGCGGAAGACAAAGCTGCTTTCTGGACAGAAATCGCGGCGCATCACAGATTTCGCTTGAACATGGGGAAGGGGGGTTTAGGTTTTTCATTTTGATAGCGAGCCGGCCGTCACAAGATACTTAGCGTTCGTCGCTGTCGCCGCAGCTGCACCCGCAGGCAAGGTGTCGTCATTCAAAAAGCACAACGGAACATACCCTATGGCATGCCACGCCTTTGGCTCATCACGGTCGAAGCCACCATTATTGAAATGGCACTGCCCGGTCGTGCCCGAGCAATAGCAGCCCCCCGGGCGGTCGCGAATATACGTGTGCGGCAGGCATCGATCCCGCTTACAGTTCGCCTCGTTATCGTCAACGCCGTCCATTTTAGGCTCCGTTAGAATCTTGTTCCGAAATTCTTCAGGCTCAATTTTAGGTTCCGTGTTTTCTGTTTTTATCTCCTGCGCCGCGAGACCGCAATGGTGGCTATTCGTGATAGGGCGCCAGGCTCGTCCCGTGAGTGCGGCAATCTCCTTGCAGCTGCCGTTTTCTTTAGGGTTGTTGCCGGCGGCGAGCCTGTACTTGCTGTGGAAGCGTCCGTTAGGAAATTCCCAAACTGGAAAAGCAAGTAGGTTCTGACTTCCATGAAAAGACACGCGCAACGATGCAAAGCGAGCGACCAACACGCCCACCGCCGAAGCGGCTGGCTGTGAAAGAAGGAAGGCACGAGGGGGCGAGACAGACACGGAATGGCGTTGATGCTGCTGGCAGGCAATCACGATAGAAATCCGCGGCGCGCTTGTCCTCAGCAGCAGCGGACAGATTGACTTCTCTGAGCCTCAGAAAAATTTGCAACGCGCCTCCTTAACATGCATGACGGGCCCAGCTGGCGCCGTCTCCGGGTTTAGGCATCATAAACAAGCTGGACACGGCGCGGAACTGAGTCGACCCCCGCGCGGCGACCTATCGCTCGGCGCAGGTCGGACATGGCGGCGCCCTCTGGATTTTTGCGAACTTGCGTCCTCTCCTCGCCGCCTGGGAAGGTGATGGCCCTGGCGTGCGTAGGGCCTGCGCCGTTTTCCTTTTTAGCACATTGAAGAAACCGCTCGCCGCCGCTAAAGGCACCCCCTTACAGAATTCAGGCACAATTGCCCACAACAGGGCCGCCTGCAAGCGTGTGGCGCCGGCATCGGCGCTCAACAAAATGCGCCCTGCAGCTTTATTTCCGAGTGTGCCCGCAATTGCTTTGCGTTTGCCCCATGAAAAAAATGGCGACGCTAGTACAGGCAGCGGACTACCAACCTGTGCTCCGGGGCGTAACACTCGCGGCATGGAGCATACTCTCACGGGCTGGGGCTCTGTGTGTGCACCCGCGGGCGGGGCGCCTCCTGAAAGGCCCTAGGGCAACTCCGTCAACCTTGTCCATCGAAGACCACAGACACAGCAACAGCCGCGCCAGCCTGGGTGAATGCACTATGTGGGGCTTTGCCTTCCGGCGGACTTTGTGCCAAATCCGATCATGGGAGCCGGGCGCCATCGTATGGCACACCCGAAAACTACATGCCCCGGAAAATATCCTGCGCCAGAACGAACCCAAAACCGAGGCCGGCAATATATACCCTGCGCCCAACTGGCCGCGCCTTTCTCGAGTTTCGTTCGGCATGACAAATAGGCCCGAGCGGCAAAACAAAAACCCGAAACCTGACCGCGCCATGCGGGATATGCGGGCGAGCGTTTTATGCGAGGGGCTGACCGATATGACTGGCCGCGGTCTGCTTGGCGGCCCGCCGATTGTCCCAACGCACCTGCTTTCCCGCTCGGCGTTGGTTGAGCACCGTGTGCCTCGAGGAAGGGACGACGCAAAGCTGTGGAACCCCTCGGAGAGACACTTTTCCCGGGCCGAAACAGCTCGCAGCAGCTGCGTCGCAACGTCTACGAACCCGCCACGGTGCCCTGTGCTTGGTAGTTTTCCTTGCACGACCGGAAAGTCTTAAAGCTGCGCCGCTCTTCGTAAAGTTTTTCACGGCCGGAGAAACTCAAGGCGCTGCCACCTGCAGCTGTCCAGGAAGGCCAGAAGAGCTCAGAGCCAGCTGCGTCACACCTTGGGGTTTGCCAGCTCGTTTCACTCAGAATGGAAACCCCAAATGCCAGCTGCGTAATTTATTGTCTCATGGTTTCTACAATCCGAAAAATCTTGAAGCTGCGCCCCTCCTTATCTTTTGATACGAGTTCACAACGCGTCCAATAGCAATAAGCCCTCGTTTGAAGGGCATGAACAGCAACACAAGCAACGACAGAATGAAACGTAACTTCCGCATGACAAATCCGCTCGCGGACTGTGATCCTGTTTATGGTTTGTGACTCACACACGGCCCAAAGGCAAGACATGCGTTTGTTTTTGTATTTTTGCATGTCTAAAAATAGATGAGGGTGGGCTGGGGGGATTGCGCAATTTCTCCTCATTTCCCGGACACACAGCTCCCCCTCGCCGGTTCGAAATGGCGGCCTCAATTGGTGCTGTCGTCTTGGAGTCACCAACTTTCTTGCTTTTTATTTTGAGGATTTCCTACCTGGCGTGCTCATACTTGATTCTCCCCGGATAGCCCGGCATCGAACAGACCGGCATGAAACTTTGCGGCACGCAAGTCCCGTCCGCGTAGGCTTCGAAGTTTGCAGGCTTCATATAGGCCCGGTTGTAGTAAGCCCGGTAGTTGTTTGTGTTGTCACCCTCGGCCCCGACCCGCATGCTGCACCCGACCGGGAACGTAGTCGCGGTCGCACACTCTGTTGCTCTATGGAGATCTCAAGCGTTATGCTTGATACCTTTTCACATGAGTTTGGGTTTGCGGCGCAAAAATAGCAGGGGCGCGGGCGCCGCTTGTACGTCTTGCATTTTTACGAAGCAGATCTTCATTCTGTTTGGCGCTTCAACATACAAGCCGCGCGAAGCAGCTTGATCGTGTAGAGGCTGATCGTAATTTTGCAACATGGCAAATCATGTAACAGCAAGAAAAATAGTGCTTGAAATTTCCATATGTTCCCAAATCAAACTGCATGGGCCAGCTGCTGGTTGCGTAGGCCCGAAACAAAGTCAGCCTATGCATTGCAAAAGTGCCTGCGTCTGGGTCTGGAAAGTAGTTGGAACTTGTTGCATTCATAAATGCCAGTCTTTCTTCGTCTTTACATTATATATTTTTTCTGTAATATTTGTACTGTTGCAGGACCAAGAAAAGCCACAGCAAAAACATAGCTTCTGATGCGCATTGTGTGTGACAGAGCCTTCCGCAAATTTGTCACGCTAGTACGTGCTTGCATTCGAAACTGCTTTTATCATCCACAGTTCAGGACCGCAACTCTCCAGCAGCTTTGGAATATTTGCATTTGATACAACCCAACGCGTTCGCAATCCAGGGACGTACCGGAGAACATTACTCCGTCGGGATCAGTATGCGTTCCAAATATTTATCGGCCGCCTGAAAGACAGCGAAAGTTTGTCATGCAGTTTTTGCTTCTGCATCAGGCTCTGGAAAAATGTGCACGGAGCATCACAAGTCCTCTCAAAGCTTCTCCATAGCTAGCCTGCAAGAGAAATGGAAATGCCTTCTCGTGAACATAAAAATCCGACATCGTTCGCTGAGTATGCTGCAACACAATTTTTTACATGCCTACTTCGAAATCCGCATCAAAAGTTTTCGCTCCAGCAGGCCCAACCATATTTGCCTCGCATAACACGCCATGGCGCCTGGATCCGCGAAAAAGAGGTCGCCGTCTTCTACGTTCAGAAGGTGGACTGGCTTCCCATATGAGGGTGCAAAAGCCTCTTGCTCCGCCTGTTTTGCCATGCTGCAAATTCGCATTTATCTTTTTTGTGTGGCCCTTAACTCCAGACCGCTCGTCTTGTACTTTCATTTCAAACTGATTTCAAACTGAATTCAAGAAGTTAACTCTTGCCCTGGTGTTGCGGTTTGCACGACATCTAGACATCATTCCGAAAGGCCAAACAGCAGCAGAAAAATGCGCGTTTCGTGTTGGGAAACTATGGGAGGGCGTCCCTGATGTTTTCAATTACTTCTACAGAATTTTAGCCGCGTACTCGATGAATTCTAGGTGGCGAATTTGGACGCAGTGATGGCCTCGAAAGACAGCAATAAGGCCTCCTGGGACGGAATCGTGGTGAGGTTTGTCATCACCTGAAGCCTTTGGGTTCGAGACGGCAATCGCGCTCCTTGTCATGCAAGAAAGGCTCCGCCTTCGCTTGTGCTTGTCTTGCTTTTCATGCCCTTCAAATGAGGGGGAGGGGGGATTATGCACTCTCATATCCCTGCTGCGCCACTCATTGACGCTTCGGACCGGCAAACAAGCTGGTACTGCTGCCCGATGCAATCGGCGTAGGAGTAGTATCCTTCCGGCGGGTCTCCCCCCTTGTAGTAGGGTCGCCAGGTCTATGCATTGCAAGCGTGTCTGGGTCTGGGAGAAATGCAGACTTTTTGTTTTTTTGATGCAGCGCAACTTAGACCACACAAAAACCTGTCACGCATGCGCATGACTGGAGCTGGACAGCAAAAGTTGCTCACTTGATGTTGCCAACGAGAGAGGGGGTAATTACTGTCATGCGGATTTATTAGGCATTGTGAAGCTTTCTCAAAAAGAAAACCTGCGGCACTAGACCTTCCATGCCAGATCTCCTGTGATATCATGCAACAACAAAATGACATAAATCGGCATTCTTCCAGACCGAAACACATTTGCATTTTATAAGCACTATGAAAGCGCCAGAGTCGAAATCGACAAAGGGGAAGAGATTTGCGACGCGGACGCATGGGTGCCGGGCTGCACAGAATACCTGTTCCGCAGGTATGGCAGGCGACGCTGAGTGCGGGAGCCTCTTCAACGGGAGCGGCTATTGCTAGAGGTGCGAAGAAGCGCGGCAAAAGCAGTCGAGTCTTCTTTGCCCCAAATAGCATGACAGATATAGATTTCTTGAGGTGCTTACAAAATTTGTGACGCTACGATGAAAAGTAGTTGGTCGCCCAACTCCTGGTATCGAGTTGGAGTTCATGCGTCGCACGCTACTAATTTCAACTCTGTCGATTTCGGCGTCGGCCATGAGACTCCCATAATGCCTTGTCGTAGGAGTGCTGGCCGTTGGAGTCGTAATGGCCCGTCCGGTATCAAACGCAGCATATGTCTGGCTCTGAAGCCCTGTGATGCTGAAAACATCGGGAATAACATAAGACAAACCTCGTGTAATTATGCACTTGCACAGCCGAGCATGGCAAATATATAGAAGTATTTGAATGCGCTATGTGTATTTCGCATGGCAAAGTGTTTCTTGTTCTTTCTCTTTGCATAACAAGGCCGCACTATGGACATGCATCAAACCTTTTGAAGTCACGTCAGAGAAGCATGGCAGACCTTGCAGACCTAGACACATTTGCGATTCATATCCGGACGGAGCAGCCCATGGGGACCTCGCCCCAGGCCCCGTCGCCACAGCATTATTCTACACAAAAGCATCGCAATCGTAGTAACTGCAATCATGCAGCAGGACATAATGTCCTGCATGATTGCAGTCCTAGTAACTTGTAAAATATTATTAGGATTTGGAATAACGACGCTAGAATGTCCTAAGACTCCCTGTTAATACAACTTGAGTTCCTGAGATTCAAGATTTTTTAAATGACTTAGGAACTCAAGTTGTATTTGTAAGCGTGAGTCAGCACTACCATCTTAGAGGCATTTGTTATGTATATCTTGCAATCAATATTAGCACGACACTTGTAGTTTATTTGCAATGCATAAGCGTCCGCCTTCGCCGACCGCAATATCCGGGATTACCGGACCCCCAAACCTCCCTATGAAAATGCAAAGTGCCACCGCAGCGTCTGCTCCGCGAAAAAACTGGAAACCTTTTGTCTTGCATGAATGGACACGGAGGGCTCTTTCCGCTTCAAGAGATTCCAGGCGTGCAAAGCAGCGCTCCAACGGCAGTGCCCGCTTTTCGCTTAGCAAGCCTTGTCTACCACCACGCAGTCTCTGGCCAATGCCCGGTGTCGATTCTTTGCGCTGCTGTTTTTCTAGGAATAAATATACGCAAAATCGGAGAAAGAGAAAATATAAATAAGTCGGTCCCCGTACTAATTATATATTTTCACTAGTGTCCTCGACCTATCTCCTGCATTGCAAATCCTTACCCGACGATCTGGAGCGGCAAGGCACTTTTCGATCCGATACTGCGGCGCAGCAGGGTCACGGCGTGCTCGCACTCCGCTTCCTTCACGGGTTCTCCGTGGTCGCACGTGGTCACTCATGCACTACAAATATATCTGAATCTTCTGGAAAGTTGTCATGCTGACTGCTCGTGTATGATAATAAACGCACTCGTAACGCCCGAGTCCGACAAGGTTTTGGAAATGACTATAATCGTACTAGACCATTACGCCGGCGTCCAGGACGCCGGCGATGGGGCGTCTAGTAAACTAAGAAGCATCATCCAAATAAACTACGCACTGGGGGCCGCTCCAGAGGGAAAAAGAAGCCGCCCAAGCACAAAGCCGCTCACCTTCTGCAACGCAGATTGGGGATTTCTTTCTCGGGAGCAGTTTGGACCTTTTACGCACCCTCCTGTGGAAGCCAAGGCTAGGGCGTAGAAGCTAGGAACCACTGCTCCCGTCCGAGAAAGTGAAAGAGGCCAAGGCGCAATAAAGTTGCATCCCTGCGACAGAGCTCGAGGCTGTCTCTCACAGGAGAGGTCTTGCGTTTCTAAGTCCCCTCCTGTGGAAAATGCCTGAACTCAAGTCGGCGCCTGCTTGAAAAATGCAAGCGAACCGGGCCCGAAGTGAACATAAATCCTATCGGACTTGTCCCGGCGCCCGCTTGCATTTAGACGCTGGGACCGCCGTGCGGCTCAATTGAGGAAGATTGGCCCGGCGTCTGCGCTGGGAGCAATGGCTGGCCCGGCATCTACCTAAAAGTAGGCGGGCGCACCCTTGGGCCTTGGCCAGCCCTCGGCCCGCTTGCAGTTGATTCTTTTCGCTGTTTTCAGCTGAATTCAGGCAGGCGCGTGCCCCGGCGCGCATCTGAATTCAGATGGGCACTTAGAAGCTCTTCTCAGAAGCTTCTTGCAAGAAGCTACCTAAACGAAAAAAATGCCTACAGAAATTTCTAGGCCGGGTCACCATGCCAGTCGTTTTCTTAAGTGCGTTCTCCTAGAGGCTTCCCCTAGGAGCTCACTTAAGGGAAGCTTCTAGAAAGCTTCCTTCCTAGAATTCATTTTCTAAGGAAGCCCCTATAGACTATAAGGGCCAAAAATCCGAGTAAAAATACTCTAGTGTTATTTTATAAACTGCTCGTGTATGACTATAATCGTACGCCGCCGAGTCCGACAAGGTTTTGGGGCCACTAGGGCACGGCGCGCCGCGGTCGGGCCCCCCTTGCGCGGGCCGCTTGATAAGTTCCCCACCTGCAAAAAGGGGGGCCCGGCTGCCCCGCTGTGTTGCCCAGGGCTGCGGCGCTTGTGCTCTAGCCTCCAAGCGTGCTGGCAGTGTCGCCGGGCGGGTGTTTTCCGCGAAATTGATATCCGAAATGCCGCCGGGCAGTTCTTGCAAGGAATCCCGCGAATTGGCGGAGGCACGCTAGGGGGTGGCTTGGGAGGTGTAACCAAACCGCAGGCACCTTGGCTGGGATGGAGCCACGCTTTTGCCCGCTTTGCAGAAATGGGGCTGATTGAACAGGGCGAGTGTCGCGCGATTGGGGAATTGCGGTCGGCCGAGCAGGGGTCGTGGGCGGCGGCCGAGGGGTTTTGCGGCACCTCGCCGGGCAATCAGGGATGGGCATTGCGCCCGATGATGCCGCCGGACCGGGGCACAGGAGCATGGCCCCGGGACATCTGGTGGGGCGCAAGGCGCTCGCCCATTCCATATCACGCCGTGCCTTTGGCTTGGCCAGATTCGGCCGCGCCTGCCGGGCCTCCGCCTGCCCCGACGAAATTTGGAGCGGCGCAGACCTGGCGGGACTGGCCCATTAAGGGGTCAACGACGGGCCCGGCTCCCTGCCCACGATGCCCGCCCTGGCGTGTGCGGGCGTTGAAGTTGGCGCGACCTTTCGCGCCTTCCGCAAGGGGTGCTGCGGTGGTGTGTTGTGTTTGACTTTGCGGCAGCACGGCAGAGCAAACTGGGTGAGCGCTGCGCTGGCGTGGGTCTTACGCCGTCCTGAGTCCAGAAGCGTGCTGATTCGGCTGGGCTGCGAGGCCCACGATAAAGCCACCCAATATTTTTTTTATTTTCGCAAAAGTAAGCTTTTGCCGCCGCTATAATGACTATAAACGCACTATAATCGTACGCCGCCGAGTGGTCCGACAAGGTTTTGGAAACAAGCTCCGCGGTGCGTATTTTGCATCAGAAGCTGCGTTTTTGCATGTATAGCAACAGCTGGGCGCTCCAGCATTTCTCTGCGTCTTCTGCACCATGCGCCACAGACTCTCCAGCAGCCATGTCCCACTGGCACTGCCGGTCTCACAATCTTCCAGGCCCAGACGCATTCGTATTTGATATCATTCCGGGTGAGTGCGTGATATGGAAATCATACAGGTTCCAGTCGTCGGGAATAGACGCCGAGAAGGCGTCTCGCTGTGCGCTGCTGGATTTTGTCTCTTTTTGTTCTTGCTGTGCCCCAGAGCTAGATTTCGAGGAGGACATCAGTGCTGAGCTTACGTCGGCCCTTTGTTGCGCGTGTTGATGCTCCAGCAATCGGTGTTCTGCTGCTTTATTTCGTGCTTCCCCACTTTGTGCGTTCTTTTGATAGTTTTGCCCTTGGAGATCCTCAAGGACCCCGGCTTCCGCCCGGCCTTTTTCCGTCGCACCTTCCGACGCCTTTCGGTATTCGTGCTTCGCCGCGCGCATGTTTTCATTTTGTTGTTGGGCAATGCTGTGCATATGCTCGGCCTGCAGGAGCACAGGTTGAGGGAGGCCGTGATCGTCCTTATGGAAGTGTCAGGCTTGAAATCGACAAAGTTGAGCAAATAGCTTGGTCATGCATAAAATGGATACCAGTTGGAAGACCAATTCCCGAGCGGCGCATGAGAATTTTTCGGAGCACCGAAATCCAATTGGTCATGCTGTTTGGGCACAGAGTAGTGCTTTTGTCGTGCTCCTTTAGCAGCTCTATCCCAAACCCTAAATAGGCCCACAATTTGCCCCACTTGCCATCCCGGGAAGACAGGCACTTCATGCCATGCATTTTATGCATGGCAAACCATTTTAACTTTGACGATTTCATCAATCCTGACAGCTTCATAGTCCCGGCGTCCTCCGTATGAAAATGCGAAAGAGTCGCACACATGTCTGGGTCGAGAGAGATCTGCAGGGGTCGTGCACGAGCTTCATTAGCCTCACTAGCTCTCAGAGGGCCCCATAAAAGTCAAGTTTTGAGAAGTTTTGGGCGAATAAAAATGCAGCACAGCAGCTACATTTTATGTAAATGTAGCACAACGGGTTTCAAGATGAAGGCGTCTCAAGATAGTGGCTCAGGCCGCAGAGGAAGCTCCCTGTAGTTCTTCGCGTGGCTACAGCAGAGCAATTGTTTCTGTGCACACTTCACAGGTTTTCAAGTTACAACTGACCACAGAGAACATATTCGGCTCCATGAACATGCCCATCCTCCATGACCATGTCCCATGTCCTTACGGCCAGCAGACCCAGACACATTCCTTTACACTGCGTACTCCGCGCCGAAGACTCCGGCTGATGCCTCTCGATGACGAAGCAGGGCCCGTCTTATTTTGCTGGGAGTTCGTGTCCCGCCGCCTTCTTGGCTTCGCTTTCCACTTGCCTCCGGCGGCCGTCGACGCGGAGGCTCTTGTTCGCGTGGGCCAGTTTTTGTAATCCTCGTCCACTTATGCATTGCAAATATGGCTCCTGGGTCCGGAAGAGTTTTAACTTGTGATCCTAAATCTCGAGCAGTGAAAATCTGTATTGCATGAGGGTCAAGCTAAGCTGCGGCTGCCCATTTGTTGTCACACAACGAGCGAGTGTCTCATACGGGGCAGGTATGGAGAAGCCTTCACAAAATTACCCTCTCTTCTGTGTATTCTACGTGCGCATTTCAGACCATCTTTCTGCTGCTGCTCCACAAGCTGCATGACAAACACGCGGCTCTTTTTTTTTCAGACCCGGAAATATTTGCAGCGAATACCAAGTAGGGGGGTACGATCTCGCCCTGGCGACGTGCCAGCAGGGCCTTGCTGTCTTTGTCCTGCTGGTGCCGCTGGCCGGCAAGCGGGCTGAGCGGCCGCTATCCTGTGGAAAAACTGGACCCACAGCATTGCCGTGCAGCTGCAGACATGCACCTAGAGGGACATCATTTGCAACGCTCGTCCCCATGAGAAGCATTTCTCGTCGAGGTTTGGCAGCATGTAGTCATGCCTTATTTATAACAGGATCAGACTGCACCAGCATAGGAGAGAAAAAACTTGTCATACGTGAGTCCCAAAACGCTAACGAAAACATCTGGAGTTGTGTGTGATCTAGCGCATTGATTTTTACCGAAACTGAATTTGGGGCGACGACGTTTCTCGTCAGGATAGCCGCGACTCCATCCTCATTGCGGTGGCCAACCATGAGATGGCCATAGGATCGCCGCCGAGCACAGCCACGCGCTTCTCCCTCTGCGCTAGCCTTTTTCGCTCGCGCCGCTGCAGCTCCTTTGCCATGCGAGGACTCCGCCTCGCGATTGCCTCGTCGATCTCCAGCTGGTCGCGCACTCGTGTATCAGGCGCGGCGCCGTTGTATGGAGGCCTCAGAATGAAAATTCGAAAACTGGAAATAATTTGTGACGCATGAAATGCGACACCAAAGAGTAAAAGACTGTACTAGCACGACAGACATGTTTGGAGTGCCCGAGAAATTTGTCATGCGCCGACTAGAAATGTTGCTTCAAGCGGACTTTTTTGCATTACAAATTTATTTTCACTTTGAGGATTTGATTTCCCACGTGAGGTTTTCATACGCCGGCAGCGCTGTCCTCCGAGAAGAGGTGGAGCAAACTCGCTCCGCCTACTGGTGTTCTTGGAGCTCCTGGCGCTGGAGCGCCAGCCGAAAAGCTCGCCCTCGTCGAGAACGCGTCCCCGCTGGTGCCAGACGAAGTCCTCGTCCGAAGTTGCCTTTTCCATGCAAGCAGCTGCCCCAAGCCGCCTCGAGGCCCCCTCCTTTTTCGTGCTGTCAAGTCCTGGCTGCGCAATGCGGTGCCTGATGCGGTAGTTCTTCGCAGTCTTTCCATTTTGGCAGCGTCTTCGAAATTAAATTCGTGGCGATCGTCGTCCTCTCGACCACCGCCAGACACATCGGCATCTGCTGTCGTCTGCAGCACGGCGTTGCTATCAGGCAAAAATAGTTCGCCATAATCATCCATCAGCTTCGCCAGTCTTGCATATTAGAAAAACGCCTGCCATGCATCGAAATGCGTCTTGACAATTGAGCCTCATGATGCGATCTGGGTTCGTTCTAGGTGTTATATTTCATTCTGCATATATACAAGGAGAAGCTGTGACGCCAGAAATCTTTCTGACGCAAAACTACCTGGAAAATAGTGACTCTGGCAAACCTTTTCCCTCGATAGGCTTCCGCGAAGCTGTAAAGCAAGCTGCCGCATCAAGTGCAAACATGTCTGGCTCTTGAACTTCTAGCACTGCCGCTTGAACTGAAGTAACTGCGACGCACAAGCGCCAGAAGTTGCCGGCGGCCTCTTGCTACGCAAAAGGCTAACTTCTCATGTGCGATACGCCTCAAGGAACCCTCGCAAACAAAATGCGATGCTTTTGCGTGCATTCCTGCCTAGTTGTATCGTCTACGAGTTGACGAATCACAACGACGCACGATCTTGCAGACCGAGACATGCTTGCAATGCATATGCTCGCTTATGCATTTCTAGTACGTGGTCTAGGCCTCCTGGTGGATCAGGATGCTCTGCTGGGAGAGTGCGAGCGCTTGTTTCTCATGCTTCCACTTCTGGATCATGCAGGGACAGGCGCTCTACTGTGCGTCGGAGCATTCTCGTAAGATATTGACTTTTCGGCGGATTATAGTTCTCAAAGTCTTTGCTTGTCCCGCGACATGAGTTCAGTAGTAGCCTCGGAGCTCATGCAGCACAGATTTCGTGTGATCCAGAGCTCGTGCCCGCGCACGATCATCTCACGACCTAGCAATGTTCCAGGCCCAGCCACATAAGAAGTGCACTTGATAAGGCTCCGAGGGAGCAGCCCCTGCCGGCGAAGACTGCGAAGCGACAGAAAGGCCGCGCCATTTTGGTCCATCCAGTAGCACTACAAGAAATCGCTTAGCGAGGACCTCGGGCGCAGTGGTAACGCTGCTCCTGACGCGGGCACTTACATTTTTTTCACCACTTAAAGCAAATCTCGACTATATTTAGATTTACCAGCAACATGCTGCATTCTCCCGCTCCCGCTGGCAGAGTTTCAATTTAGTACGTATCCGCTTTCATAGTACGCTAGAGCTGGAGCCCAAAGCCAAAGAACAATCACTACACAATAGCAGTTCCTGACTAACTAAGATCATGAGAGGCCATAGGGTGTAGGGAGATTTTTTTTACGCCACGCTAACTCACTCTACTGGCTGGGGCGTGTGCCTGCCTACCAACACAAGAAGGGCCGCGCGAGATTTTTAGTGCAGTGTCTTTCCGCTCTTCAGAAAATTTTCTGCGACAAGAAAACGCCTGGCGTGCGGAATAGGAAAAGGAATGGCCGGCATTCCACATGATAAGCGCGAACCTGTCGAACCCTCAACAGGCAACCGTCTGCCGTGCAACAGTGCCACTCCACGTTTGTAGCGCTTCAACGGGACACAGTTGCAAATAGCAGCCCCCTCTTCAGCGGGGGGAGTGAGCTCAGTCACGAGGCTAATAAGGCCCAGGCCCGGATGGAATCTAAACGAAGCCGACCCTTTCGGGCCGAACTTGGGCAGCCGGTGAGGGCGGAGGAACAGCGGAGCGCGGATCGAAGGCGAGACGGACCCGGCGACAGTCATCCCGCAGCGGCGGTGGCTCACTTCCTCAGACCTTTAAAAACCGCGGTCCGAAGTTGCCGCCCGCTTGGGTTCGGGAGACAAAAACTTCCTACCTTCGCCGCCTGCTCTGGCCCCGCCCGGGCGCCCAGCAACGACGGCCCATGGCATTAGGCCTAATAGGCTCCCACCCGAAATCGGGCCCGTGGCATGCGGATGGATTTTCACTCTTTGGCGGGCCGCGCCACCTTTTTTGCTTTTTCTATCAATCGAAGTAGCGCAGCACCTCCTGGCCTTCGTCCTGCGCCTGGGCTGGCATGGTGGCTGGACGATGGGTGGCGGCCGGTTTTGCGGCCTTCGAATGCTGACCACAATGGGGACCCTGGCGCGCGGGCTCGCTCTGTTTTTCCCGCCGCCCATTTTTTTCGCCACTCTTGGGGCCCCCCAACCTGGCGGAATCCGGTGCGCTGGGCGCCTCAGAAGGTAAGGCGCCACCATGACTGGCTCTTCTTTCACTCTGCGTCGCTCCCCCAGCGGCGATCGGTAGGGCCCGCCGGGGCGGGTTCGGCGCCGACACAGCCAAAACAGTCCGAAACTTGTCAAGGCTTTTCTTTGATGTGCAAACACGCTCGCGGCGGCTTGAACACTGCCGGCCGCTTTTAGCGGTAGATGGGAAAAAAAGCCGACAGGAGAGATGTAAGCTCGCGGCGTCACAACTCTCAAAGAAATCTGCCGGGCGAGGGGTTGCGCGCTACACTAGCAGGAAGACCGCTATTGGAAATAGGGCCGCTAGTAGATATCCTGCTAGTGGGTTTCGGGTACTCAGAACGGGCCCCCGACCACTAGTGACGCAGCCGGCTACCAGCGCCCTCCGCCAGTGGAAACATGGGCGCAGAGAAAATCAATGGCGCGAGAAGTCAGCGTGGCCGCAGCAAGACGGCCGCGCGCTGCCCGGCCCCCGGGTGGCCTTCGGGCCTCGATTTTTCACGTATTTTTGTAGAAACTGCTGGGCTGTTGCAAAAATTGCAAGGATTTCTGTCCTTTCAGCACTTTCGGCGCACGACCCAACTCCGCGAGTGGTTCGTGGCGCGTCACGAATGGCCCGCGGCGCGGCAGGCCAGGCCCTGGCCCGGGGAAGTTAAAAAAGCTGCCTTCTTCGAGCTTCTGCCGCGGACAAACTCTCTCTGGGGAGAAGGCGGCGAGGGAGTTTTCCGGCTCCGAACGAAGCCCGCCCTGTGTGCGGAAAACGTTTGGACGCCGCCCAGCCACCATGAACGTTCGCCCCAGCCCGGTCCTTTATTTGTGCCTTGCTGGGGCGAAAACGACTCTGCTTTTCGTGGGCGGAGGGCTGCGATTCGTGGGAGGGTGTGTCTTATTCGTGGCAAGTGGTGTCTTTTTCCTGAAAAGTGGAACGCTTTTCGTGGTTGGATCACGTACGATGCACGATTTTAAAAATAACGAGCAGAAGCCTTCCGATCTTGGCCCGATTACTCCCCTTGTCGGCCTTTTGGTTTTTAGGGCATTCACCCGCGCCGCCCCCCTTTCCTCTCCGCCCGCTTGCTGCGCTATTTGTTTTACCTTGCGCCGGCGTCCTTTCTAATCGCCCCACCCCGGTGTGCCCTCTTCGTTCTGTGTTTCCTGTGGTTAGCCTCCCGGGCGGGCTTCGCAAAGGTTCGGGGAACGCCTTCCGGCCCCCCTGTTTGTGGAGGCCTGGGCAGTGGCCACGCTCGGCGCCCCCTGCTGCCCTCCACGCTTTGCCGCGTTTTCTATGCGTGATTTTCGGTCGGTCCTATGCGCGGTGCCTGTGAGCGTTGTCTTTGCTATCCGCCTGAGGTGTCAGCATGCACGCTGTCGGCGTGATACATAAGTGATTTTTGGGCCATGGGCTTTCTCCTGCGGGGGGTTTTTCCCTCGTGCTCGTCCCCCGCTTGCGCCCCCGCGTCGCCGGGCCGTCGGGCGCGCGCCTGTTCTAGATCTATACTAATGCACTAGCCCTGGCGCTCCAAGACGACGCTGCTTGTCGTGCAGCAGTGCCGTTTTCTTCTTCGGGGCCCAAATGAATCGAAGCAACATCGCAGCCTTGGCTTCCAAATCAATTTCAATGGAGCGACCACAGCAATACGCTTCGAGCCCATCGCATCCAACGCGCTTCGTCTTGTCTGTAATTAAAGAACGGGGCGGCCGCTCCAACCAAACCTGATACAGCTTGAGGCAGTCCAGCTGGCCTCGTGTGCCATGTGCTTTACAAGTTGCTGTCTATCGCCTTTTTTTCTTGAATTGTATTGCAGAGCAGATCACTGGCGTTCTAATACGCGAGAGCGAAAGTGCGTCGCTCGCTTCCTTCTATGATACCCGGCACGTTGCAAAAACCACATCAGTCGCAGGCCCTGCGGTCGCCGAAGACTACCACAAGCATCAACATGCGCGCCAAACACAAACCATGAGTGAACAATTTGCCTGGGCCTTTCCTTGGGCTCTTCCTGTAAAGCAAAAGCAGGCTGTGGGGCCGGCCACAGCTTCGAGCAGTGGGCCCCTTTCTCGATAACGAGAAGGAAGGGCAGAGCAACGGTCGGTCGTCCGACTGTCCATCCCAAAACATAGCCGATCGACTTCCGCTCGCGGTCCGATGTCAAAAATCCGACATCAAGAGCGGGGCAACAAGTGCGTCGTTGACTCGCGCCCGCAAGTTAGCCTCACGGGGTGCCGGCCGGCCGGGCGGTCAACTCGCGGCCCGGGAGCCCAATTCGCGCCCTAGACGCTGCTCAGCTCCCCAACCCGCTCCGCCCAGAGCTCCCGGCTCTTTTGAGCCGTCTTTTTGGGAAGCCACTCTGCGCAAGGATGGATAAGAAAAAAGGCGAACGCAACATTTTGCCAGGAGCAAGACACACACGAAAGCGCGCCGGTCCTTTCTCTGCCTTTCGTACTTCCTGAGGCAGGAGGATAATCGAGAAAACAAAGCAGTAGAGAGGGCGCGCCCATTCTTTCAAGGAAAGGAACTACAGCCGCCGCGCTGTTCAAAAGACGCAGGGGCGGGCCCGCTGCACGAAAAAATATCCGCATGCGGTGCCGAAGTAGTTCCGCGATCTGCTGCGGTGACACTCCGCTGCTTGACTGTGGAATAGATGATCTTCGGCGAAACAACTGCGCTGCGTGCTGCTCTCCGGAAGGCGGCGACCTGGCCGCATTTGCGGTGGAGAAAAAAACGCAATAGCTAGCACAGAAGCGGGCGGCGATGTTTATTTCGCTTGCGGCTCATTGCCGCTCGGAAAAACCGACCGCGACAGAACCTGAGCCCCCCTTTCAGGAAAAACCGACACAGAAAAGAAATCGCGCAAGAATGTCCGGGCTGTTTGCTTTGGTCGCTGTGAAGGAGCATCTTCCAAGCGAAGCGAAGCAGCGCCCAGCGCTGTCGCTTTGGTTGGAAAAAAAAGACAAGGCGCAAAATGCGCCGTGGTGCCGGTTGTCCGATTCGAGCTCGGGGCCCGCGATAACCAGCCCCCCGATTTGGGGAGGGGGGCTTCGGGGGCTAGGGTCTGGCCGACCCTATCGAGAAGAAGCCCGATTTGATTAATCGCGCCGGACCTAAATCAAGCGAAAAAGGCGCAAGCGGTATCTGCGCCCTACTCGTACTAATACCATGCTGTACCCCAGGCCCAGCGACGAGATGTCGACGCTGCGCAATGCTTCTAGGAGGAGAGTTGAGCTACTACTGCTTCCGCTTTTGAAGTTCCGTCGTAAAACGTGATGACAACAATAAGGCACTGCGTTTGCCGCCGGTCTTATCTTTACAAATAGACTACTCGCAAAACTTAGGGCGCTACGCTCGCTGATCGCTGGGCCTAGCTGCGATCGTAGTCGCAGTGCAGGCGTTGAATATATAAACAGTTAAATAAATCTCAGCGGTAGTATGTAGTGGAGCAAAATCGCTAAAAGTTTCTGTCGCGTCGTTAGCATGAAAAAAACTACTGAAATCCGAGGAGCCAAACCCTTCCAAACAATGGGCCCCCGGACGGTTCGCGCCGGACGACTTTGACGCCGCTGGCCTTCGAGCGCTTTAACATATGCACCTGCTGCTTTTTGTGCGGGCGCCTTCACGGACTGCACGCGCCACCCCTGCCGCCCACTGAGACAACCATCGCAATTGCGCGCCTCGGAATCGCGCTCCACACAAGGTCAGCGGAACTGTGGAGGGGTACAAGGCTGCACACTGAGTGGTGGGGTTAAACTGGACTAGAACCCTAAAACTCTCATTCATCATCATCATCTTCTGTATATGAGCAAACTGACCCCGCATCGTAGAGGGAAGCTATTGCGGTTGGCACGCCCGCGGCTTCTAGGTCGGCTGGATATGGAGGCGCCAGGCCCGAAATTGACAAAGGTGGAACGGTCACAACGCAACTTCAACTCTTTGCAACGAATAGTATCTAGCAAAGGACGCAAGCATCTTCAGGGAGAGCAAATCAGAGTCCTGCTAGCCTAAGGGTAAAGAGTTGGGGTGCTCCACGGCGTGACACATTAAGGGAGCTTCGCCCTACTTCTGAATTCATTGCCCTGAACAGAGTGACAAACTTGCTGCAGGCGTTGGGAAAATATGCCAAGCGCCGAGCAGACGGCGGGTGCAAGAATTGGCGTCGGCGCTTTTATGCGTTGCAACGTCTTTCATTTTCGTCTTTGTCGATTTCCCGCCTGACGCAACCATACAGCAGTCATGGTGGAGCCTAGGTGGCAACCCCGACGCCGATTTGCACTCGTGATCAGGTTGTCTTTCACCTTGGGTGCGGGGTCCGACCCCGCACCGAAGGTGGGTCCTGAGGGTAAATCGATGTCTTCGTTGGCTTGAATCACTTTGTCAATCAGTAGCGACAGTTGAGGCGAGTCTCGAGCCGCATTGCGGCAGGTCGGGGTCATGATCAAAGTGTCCAAATTGGGTTCTCCGGGCTTCTATTGGCTGCAAATGTGTCTGGGTCTGGAAGGTCCAGCGCGTTGCAATGCTCGACTTAGATACCGCGCATGCTTCGCGAGCAGCACGCCCGTAGTTGTCTCTGTCATGCATGTTCATGTTGCGGCCCTTATACCTATTCGTCAGCCGAGGACGCAGTTGGCTGCGCAGCGCAGGGCTGCGTCAGGAAGATCAACAATCGCGACGATTTGGGCGCTGCTGTCTGTATCTGTCTGTCATTGTTACATAGTAAAAGTGGTAGCAGACAACTTTCCAGCAGATCCAGACGCATTGGCCTGCGGTTGATAGATTCTGGTAGAGCTCCGCTTCATAGTCCCCCTGCGTGTTTGCCATGCAACATTTGCCATCCGGTTTCACGTGTTTGAAGGTGAGGCGCGTGTCGTCTTCCGGATCGCTGTTCCACGGGGCTGCAGGGTTGTTCGCATCCGCCCAGCTACCGCCTTGAGCAGTTCCGGTGCCCACGGGCCACTTTGTGTAGTCCTCGTTCTCCCGGCCTAAAAAGTAACAGCTCCGGGTCTCGTTACCCATCCGATCCTGGTCACGGTTCGCTCCGCAGACGGCATCTCCAGCATTCCAGTAGGCCTCGAAGTAGTCGGCGCCATCGGTTCCGTCGGTGCCGTCGTGCTCGAGCCTTTCCTTGTCAAGCGTATCGTGTCCCCTTCCGTCGAATTCCGCACGCGGAAGCCCATTTTCGCCGAAGTCATGCGTTCCCTGGTTTCCGGAGCTATAGTCACTGGCATCGGGCCAACCGCTACCCCACGCCGAACCGCTCGCAATCTCTGGCCCCACTCCTTTATCGTTGTATGGGTGGGCCCCCGGCATAATTGCGTTCCTATCGTACACAAAGCCGAGGCAATCCTTGAACGCGGCACATAAGGCGAAGCACACGCGTATAGCGGAAAAAATGGCACTCGTACTCAATATAGCGGAAAAATATTCGACAACCTTGCCGCCCCTTCCCAGCCCAGCGATCTCCCCTGCCCCCGCCCCCGCTCGTCCACCCCCGTCTTCCCCGTCGTCTACGCCGACCTTTTCTACTTTATTTCCGAGCGCGTCTCTATTTGTTCATTAGTGCGAATGTGGGTCATAAAGTAGCTAAGCTTGTCGCGGTCCAGCTAAATGCGTTAAAATAGCCAGCGCGTGAGATGTTCGGTCAGTCAGATGATCAGGCGCGCGGGGTCCCCCGGCTCGGTCCAGCAGCGCCCTGGGCGCCCAACATGCAGAGCCTGGCGAAGCTACGCCGGTCCGCGCTGAAGACACAAAAAGCAGAAACATACAAGCCAGGATGTACGGAATCACATCTACGACCACATGTCACATTTTCAACTAGCTACCACCGCGACAAGCTACCTCGATTAGCCTATGGACATTCTCTCACTTCTTCTCCACATATGCGACGCAGAAATGGCAGGGCCGCTCTCGTCCTATCACTGCAGCATCACATCCAGCTAGGTCGTCGGCCGCCCTCGGCGGCCCATAAAGTTTCGCGATTTCTGGAGCCGAGTGCCAATTTTACCGCTATAGTGCGGTACGAGACACAGACTCCATTTGTGCCGGGTTTCAGAGTGTCTTGGGGTGATTCTTTAGCCCACACATTGGCCTCGTCGGCTCGTGCGCGCCATACGTCTTCCTCAAGTTGCCTATGAAAGGACAAAACCACGAACACTAGCCAGGTGCTGCGCATCAAAAGAGTGGCCAGCGACTTCGGAAAAAGCCCGACGCTGGCATGTGCTTCGTGCGTCTGCGAATGTGTGCGCGGAAAAAAGACACCAAGCCACACCGCGCACCTGCGCACGCGAGAACACCAGTCGAAGAATCGTTCGAAAGTGCCCAGCCAGCAGCCTGCATCTTCGTCCGCGCGCGTGCTTAGATGCGCCAAGCACTTGCGGGCCACGCCGGGAAAATGCCCCCGCTGTGTGCTGCCGGGCTCCAAATGATTTGCCACCCAGCAGTCACTTAGTTCCGAAATTGCGCTCGCAAGGCCTGCGGGGGCCAGACCCGTATCCAGCGACTTTCGGCTAACCCGTTTGCTCCGCGCCTCTCCGTCCGCCAGGGATCTACCGGCCCCGCAGTGCTTTAGAAACTATTCGATAGAAGCTACGCGGGCGCCGGGCGCGCCGAATCTGCTGGGCTAACCCCTCTGAGCCTTGCGAGCCGGTGGGGCGGGCCCAGATCGGAACCGGCCGGAAGTCGCGCGCCCCAGGCGCGCACGCACACAAAGGAGCCGGCAATAGGCCGCGCCGTTTCTTTGGGCCCTCCCCGCGGGGCGGGCATGGCATCCGCCGGCGCCGCCCAAGCAACTGCCATACACCACAGCCCGGCCGCTCGCGCCCAACTGATCCGGGCGGCGCCGCCGTGCTCTGGTGGGTCGCAGGAGCGCGCTCGGTTCGGCTTGTGAACTTGGGCGACCGCGTCAGGGCCCGCAGAGTAGATCTTCGATAGGGCCTACGGCGTGGGCATGGATGGGGGCGGGGGCCCCGGCTTTGCCGAGGTTCCCGCGGGCGCGCCGCGTTCTGAAGCCACTGCGCCCTCACCGTTTGCGCGCCCCGGGCCTGCCGGCTGCAACTTTTTTTGCCGTCATACTCGTCGGAGCTATGGGGAAGGGCGCCAGCATTTGCAATGTGCTCGCGACCCTCCTCCACCTCGCAAAGCCGACATCCAAAACACCCCGAGGTCAGACCACGCCGGCCCATACCTAGCACAGGCCGAGAGAGAAACACCTGGGGGGCTGCGACCGGACGGAGCAACGTGGCGCCATTTGGCGACAAAACCCGCGAGGGCGTGCCGCCCGTTTGTAAGTTTCGGCGCCAACTTCGCCGGGGCGCCTAATAGCAGGCCAGGTCATGACCTACCAAACTTGCAGGCGAGGGCCGGCAGGGCAATAACTTTGCAGGGGCACGACACACAGCCAGAACATGGCGGCGCCTGGCCGATACAGCCCCCGCCGCCCCTCTCTGAGCGGCCGGGAAGGCTGGCGCCGGGGGATTTCGCAAACGCTGGGGGCGCGTGCGGTTTCTTCGATGGGAAAACGGGTCGAGGTGCCTGCCCGCCAAACCAGCAAAACTCCGCACGCCAGGCAGAAAACCCACGCGAGGCACAACCAAAACCCTTCCGGCCCTTCAGCACAAAAAAAAAGACGAAAGGGGCGCAGCGCTGGGCAGAACAAAAGCCCCGCGCGCCGGCTGAATTGTCGACGCTTGGGGGAGGGCGTAAAAGCTTTCATCCCCGGGCGCATTCTTTTTTCTTTGCAGCAGCAGCCGACGCGCTGGGCTTTAGAGATATTATTGCAACAAGAGGCAGGGCGGCCGAACGAAAAAGCTGCGGCGTGGCGCCCAGGCATGGCAGCCACCAAAACCGACTAGCACGGCTTCCAAAGCAGGCCAGACAGAAAAGCCAACAAGCCAACGTAGCGGACTGAGCACCTCGCTGTCGCACTTACTTCCGCCCCCAGTGGGGGCGGCGCCAATCGGTAACAGCTGCCAGACACCGAAGCAGAACGTTCTGGAGCGAGAAAGCGGGCCCGGGGGGAAAACTGAGCGGGCCACAGCTGGCCAGATCAACGCCCCGCCCCCGCGCCGGCCTTTCCTGCGAGTATTGCGCCGGCACGAGACGGGCCACCTGGGGGATCTTCACCCTCTGGCGCTTTGCCATAGCCGTCTACGCTGCCAAACAAAACAAGCCCCGGCAGCTGCTGGCATACCGGAGGACAACTGGCTGCAGCGCGCGCGTCCAATGGAGTGAAAAAGTGCGTGGAGGTGTCAGCCCCGTTTGTATCTTCCTAGCCATTTTCCGCCCAAAATGCAACGCGAAGAAATAAGCAACAAAGACGCTGCTGGCCTATACAAAAACGCACGGCCGACCCCATTTCCGACGCACTTCATTAACTTGCCCAGAATTCTCAAGCGCCTGCTGTCGAATTCCCAAGCGCGTAGGGCCGATTCTCGAGCGCCTTACGCCTGAATCCCAGGAAGCGCAGCCTCCAAATCCTTGCGAGCTTGACCGTGGGCAAGAGTTACGCCATTGCTGCCGAGAATCTCAACGACCCCAAGAAGTCGGCGCGGAGAATCCCAACGGCAGCGCCCCCCTGCGCCATCGGTTTTTTGCGCTTTGTGCTCTTTTCTTCTTGCTCTCGATCACGACCCCATTGGTGACCTCCCGAGCAGAATGCGCGAGCGTCCCTCCTTGCATGCTTGGAAGCTCTACCTTGCGCACGCGGGAGATCGGCCCTGCGCGCTTGACAATTTGGCCCCGCGCGCTTGAGGAGTCTGGGCAAAATAATAAACACAGCCGGCCGGTTTTGTATCGGAAACAAGGCAGGCCGTGCGCTTTTATTTGAAGACGAGCAACGTCCTGCCTATCTCTTCGACGTGCGTTCTGGGTGGTGTAAGTCCCGAGCGCATCAAAGTAGGAGGGCGACCCGGTCGGGGCGGTTCTTCCTTCTTGGGTATCCGAGTGGGGCCACCCGTTTACACTTGCGCCAAAATGGCCACGGTCCGAACGTCTTGGGCGTTTTGCACATTGCCACAGGGGTGCGGTTTCTTGTACGAAGATCATCAGGCGGACCGGCCTGCGTCGCTATCTTATCGCATGTCGGCAGATGGGGAATGGCTAGAAAGATACAAAGAGCTGACACCTCGGCGCGCTTTGTCATTCCCTTATAACCGCTGCGACCATCTACAACGCCCCCAGCTGCAACAACAACACCGGAAGCCAACGGGCGCAGCCCTCTGCTTTTTTGGTTTTTTCTGCTTCGGAGCGGAGGCGCAGCCGAGCCGGTAGGCGTTTCAAGGCTTGCTGCAGGCCCCAGAAATTGCAAAAAGCAGCGCAGGCCGGGGGAGGCGGCGCGGAGGCGAGCCCGGGCTTCTCCCTTGACTGGGTAATCAGCAAGGGGCCTCGAACTGGCAAGACGGCTGACCCTTTACGGAAGATAGAGGCCACCGGCCGCCCCCAGAGGGGGCGCGCAGGCCGGATTGCAATGGGCAAGAGCCGGAACAACCCTGCAAGCCCGGAAGCACCTTAACCCTACGCAACCCGAGTTAGAGAAACAAAACACGAGACCGGAGAAGGGGCGTAGCTGCTGCCGATTCAAAAAACCTCGACGCGCTTGGTCCTTTTCCATCTAGCCCCCGCAGTAGGCTGCTGATTTTGATTTTGTTGGCCGTTTTCATTTCACACGTGTCGGGTTACGAACGGCGTTCGCGCAAAAGGTACGCAGGCAAATAGGTACAGGAAAAGGGCTGGCCTCGCCTTGAACTAAATAAGAAAGGCGCCGAAGGGTCGTCGCAGATCTTGCATCAGAAGGCATCCACATGACAAAGACAAGCCGCGGCGAAAATAAAAACTAAAGGAAGCGAAGGGCGACCGCCGCCAACTTGTCTAGGGGCCTCACAAGGGGGCCCCTCAGCAGTATCGGCGCGGTCTTCATCTGAGGGGCAAGCACCGCGATCCGGCCGCAGCCTCCTCCTTGTTCTTGATTTGGTGTCGCGTTTATTTATGGCAAAACCAAAACTGGGTGGCGCAGCTAGTTCAAGGCCGGGCCAAGCTACTTACTTGCCTTAGAGGGATGCTCTCGCACCGCCGTCGCCGCAGCCTGCTGAAACCCGATGCCGCCGGGGCGTTTTGGCGACACTTTTTGCGCTGGCTCCTTAATAGAAGCGATCGAAGTAGAAGGCTTTTGGCTCGGCAACAATTGGGCCGCTTCGTCACTCTCATAGAAAAACGCCGGGCGCCTTGGAATGCTGGCAAATAAGAAGGGACGGGGGCCACGCCCGCTCCTCTCTCGTGGAATCTACAAGAAGCCAAGCAACCCCCACCCCGAACGAAGTCGCCTGCGCCCGCAGGCAACTACGCTCATTTCCTCAGAATAACCGCCGCCCAGGATGCGCCGGGTCCCGCCTGACATCAAAGACGCGCCGCGCCCATTTCGCGCATACTCCCATGGGTGTCGGTTGGCCGGCTGGGGCCGCAACGGCGTCGCTTTCTAACAAACGCTACGCAAGACGCGGCGCGTTCCGCTTTTCTCTCAAGCGTATTTGCTCCCCCCATGAGTCAAAAGCGCCAGCGGCCAAGATGCTACCATAGCAAGGGGCTCCTTTGCCCTCCTCCTCTAAAAAGCAAACAGTGGCCGGGCGCAAAGCATCACCATCAGAAGCGGCCTCCTACTAAAGCAAAGCTGCCCAAACGCCATGGAAACGGAAGCCAGCCCTGTCGCTTTCCAGACTCGGCCGCGTTCTCATTGCAAAGCACCTGGCTGACCTGTGTCACTTTGTCCATTCATGTCCAACCCTTCATCAAAGAGCAAGAAGCACCCGGACCACCTACGCAGGTAGTTGCGCTGCAATTTGTTTAAGAGTTAAGCACAGGGAAAAGCGCCTCTTTGCCCAAGCAATCAGACACAAAAATCGGGCGCGCTGGCTCTCCCGGCTTCATTAAGCCCCACATAGGCAGCACCCCATGGCCTTTTTTCCGGCCGCGGGACCCCTCCCGAACCACGAGCCCTGCCGCTGCCGCTTGCCTGCGAAAAGCAGGGCGCCCGCGAGAACTGGGGGGGGCGCTTCCACTTACTTAGTGCGCGCCCGCGCTGTGAAAGGCGGCGGCCGCCTGCAGATAATGACGACGATGGCGCGGTCGCTTGCCCGCTGCCCCTCCCCCCACTAGCGCTGTCGCCTTTGGTGCGTGTATGCATTGGCGGACAAGGGGCGGACCCTGCGGCGCAGAACGCCCCGGATAAAAGCAATCTTGTAGGGCCACGCGCATGCCCGTGGCGCGCCCCGAAACTATCCCCGGGCGCGCAAAAAAGAAGCGGTCGGGCGGCACCTCCGCCGCGATGAACCGCAGGAGGCAGCGGGGGAGCCAATCGGCCAAGCAACCATGGCGGAACTCGCTCGCCGACACGATGCGGGGGGTCCTGCGTGCTTGCTTGCACCTCGCGCGGCCGGCTCCTGAAGGGCTTGCCCATCGTGCCTCTGGGGCGGGAACGGGCTCAACGCCTGCGCGCTTTGCCTATCGGGCCGCGCATGGACGCGCCACGCCTCAGCTCTAGCGGAGTCGCACGCGGCGCGCCTGCCTCGCTTTGCTTCCCGCTCTGCCGTAGGGCCTGCGTATGGGCATCTGGGCGCACAAGTTTTAGTTTGTTGCCTACCACCTCAGCCTCGTCAGACAGAAACACGCACCACGGCGCCGGCCCTGGCGACAGACCGCTCGCCCCCGCCCATCAGGCAGCGAAGCCCTCCCTCCATCGCGCAGCCGCGTTTTCTTCTTGCGCTTGGTTGCCCGCTGCCCGAAACCCATACCAGGCTGCCTGTCTCGCCTGTGTGTGCAACCAGATCCGCGCCTCATGGCGGACGTGGAAACTTCTTCGCCGTCGCGAAGGCCTGCGCCTGGCAAAATGACAGACAACTCCGCCACACAAGCGCCCGCCTGGGCAGGGGAACGACAAGCCAGGGCACTGACCTGCACTGATCTAACCTAAACGCAACGCCGGGCGGGACAGGCCCAACCGACACAAGGCGCGGACCATAGTAGATGCGCCGCGCGGTGCCCAGTTTCGTTAGATAGCAAAGCCACCGCCCACCCGCATCCAGCTTGCCGCGCTTGCAGCTGCTCGCGGCCGGTGCGCAGGCTCTTTGATATTTGGGCGGCGCGTTGTGCTCTCCATACGGGCGCGCCGTCTATCAGCCGCGCGGGCAGCCCTGTACCGTGCTCACACTACGCTGTCCGGACTAATTGCAGAACTGTTCGGAAAAATTATAGCGCAATAGGCCTAGCAGACGGGCCCGCGTGCGTTCGCAGCTGCGCCAAGCGGGCCGGGGTCTCCATCCTCGAAACACAAAGCAGAAAGGGCCCAGTGGTCCGCACACTCCACGCAGAGCGAACAAGAAAGCCGCCAAGATGTCAAATAACCATCCAGCCCCCCATCCCGCGGCGCGACTGCGCTCGCCTGCCCTGGCATGCGGGGGCGGCAATGGCGTGCTACATTGCCCCCGGTTGCCGGAAGCGGGAAAGGCCGCGGGCGGCTGCTCCACAGGCGGCCCCCTGCCCTGCTCCCTCGGTCGTGCTACAACGCGAGGCCTGACGCCTCGAATACCGAGGAGGGCGGGAGGCTGTGTGGCTGTGATGGCTATTCCACAGACTTTTAGGCCGGCCCTGCCAATGGTTGCCGTTGCCCGCCTGGTGCCAGTAGTAGCCGCGTCGGCGGGGGTAGTGGGGTCCCAGCGGCTTTCTTGACTGCCCGGCCCCATTTTACTGCAGTGCCTGCGCGCATTCCCGATAGCAAAAGGGCCAGGCTATTTTCTTCAAGTAGCGCGCCGTGCGCATAACGCTGCCCCACATGGCGTTGGGGCGGGGCGGCACATATCACGGCGCCAGCGTCTTCCTGTCTTTAAAACCCGAAACCCTGCTCCCCGCATGCCGTGGCCCCGCTCGGCTCGGGCCTCCGGCAGGCTCCACCCCTTGGCTGGGCGCCCCAGGTCGGGCCAATTGCATGCGGATCGATGGGCTTGCTGCTTTTGGCGGCGTTTCGGTTTGTTGGTTTTTTTTTTGTTAAGCGAAGCAGCGACTTTGGTGGCCGGCCTGGCGGCGTCTTCAAATAAATTGGGCAAAATGAGACCCATAGCTCTGGGCGCCCTCGCTAAATAATAGCTGCGTCGCAAGTGGCAGGGGAGTATTTGCCCCACCATGAGAGCCCCGCCCAGTTGCCTGCACGTGGCGGCGCCCCCCGTTAGGAATGCGAGAGGGGCTCCACCTACACAGGCGGGCGGGAGGATTGACACGCGGGGCCTATCTACGCCCGCACGCGGCTCGGCTCCGCCCACTCTTCTAACAGGGAGGCCCGTTGGTGGGCTTCGTGTGACGATTAGACGCAGGATGGGCCACCGAAGCAAACACGGCGCGCGCGGAGAACGACATCGCAAAGCCTTCTGGTGAGGCCGGTGGGCGCCGGCTCCATCTTCGCTCTAGCGGGGCCAGGATAATGCCCGGGGCGGATAGGCTCGGGGCAGCAGCGGCCTTCATCGTGGCGATGGTGCAAAGAAGGCACGTCTGCCGCCTTCGCTCTGCATTAAGGCGCCCCGCTCTACTCCGTGTTTCGTCTCGGGCTCTCTACTGATCTCCCTCCTGCAAGTGCAAAAGCCCCGGCGCGGGGATTCTCAAAAGGGCGCAGCTGGCGCTTTCAGGTGGGAGTACTACACAGAAGCTATCCATCCGCATGGGCGGCGCTTGTATGGAGGCTCAGCGACCTCGCCGGCGGCTCTGTGGTCTTCTACTCGCTGCCCCCAAGCCCCACCTTTGCCGGCGCTCATTGGCGTCAGCTTGTTTCGTTTCGCGTCGTTTTCTTGGGCGTGTGGCAAATGTTTTGCGTAGTTGGTGCGGGTGTGCTTTTCCATGCGCTTTCTATTGACTCTTCCTGGTCGCCATCTGGTGCCGCTGCGTTTTCTATTGACTCTTCCGACACTTCCTCTTGTCCCCACCACACTGCGTCAGCAGACTGGATCGAGGCGACTACCCAACTCTTCATGTCTTTCCCATCTTCAAGAAGATCGCTGTAGGCCTTGCGGTGCTATGCATTGCAAAAGTATCGCAATATGATATACCGCAGACCAATGCGGCGCCAGGCGTAACATATACAAGCTCAGCCCTTTGCAAAATTCTACGCAAATGGATGAAGCCAAGACCTGGACTGTAATCTGGGCGATGCATGAGCATGGCCTACACACGGTGGCCCCCTACGTCGGAAGGGACAAGGCTGGGCGCTCCTGCCGTGCAGGCAACAAAGGACGGGCAGAATCTCTGACGAAACAGTGGCGCGCGTAGTAGGAATCAGCGCAAAGGTAGGCCAAAAATAAACTCGGCAACAGTTCTAACGGTGTACCCGGAGGAGCAAACTCGCCCCGCGAGGGTAAAATCCGTCGCATGCTTCTAGGGGTTGCGCCACATTGCACAACAGGCACGATAATGCGTAGTACATTTGCACAGGATAGGTGTTTCATCTCGTTGTGATGCCGGCGCCTGCTGACGTCTCTCCTTCTATGGCAATGCCGGGCGCGAAATCGACGCAGCTGCTCTATGGTTGACTTGCGGCGCAACAGGTACGCCCTGGATCTACACTAACCGCGCGTTGGGTATTTCTTTCGCTTGGGGAGGGCTCCGCACTCCGAATCTAGGGCGCGCCTGCTTGCATGCTGATGCTGGCAAGCGGGGCGGCCCGTATAAGCGTGACAGGTGTTCTTGCGCGGGTGCATGCTGCAGAGTCGAGCGCAAAGCTCGTGGGGCTGGACGGGCTACGGACGCCACTGGACATGCGCGACCGAAGAAAACGCGAGATAACAGATAAAAGACTAGACTGACGAGCTGGAGGCGTGCGGCACCACGGGGCGCATGCTTGAACGACAAAGAGATAGCCTGAGGCTTGCTGTGTGCGGCTGTCAGCTTTTTTTGTTTGCGAGTACGAAACGCGCACGCACCACCTCGATCACAGTGCTTGGAATGCGGTGCGGTGCGAAGCGAAGATCATAGCGGTCCGGCTTGAAAAGCCGGGCGCAGCCACTTGAATCGCGTGAGCCCCGTGCGTTCTATGCCGCCAGAACGTGGCCAGTTGCGCGTGGTGAGTGCGTGGGGTTCTAGGGCGTGGCCCGACCAAAACCGCCACTGCATCCGCCTAACGTTAGTAAACAGCTGGGGGCTTCTGGGTGCGGCCCTTCAGCCGGTAAGCGCGGGGGCTGGCTCGGAAAGTAGGAAAAAAAACGCCGGGGCTCGCAAGAGTTGCAAAACTCCTGCTGGCCCAGCCGCTTCGGCCAGCCGCTTGGCCGGGAAAAAGCAAAAAACGCCTGCCCCTGCAAAACCCGCGGGGGCCGCCTCGTAGCGCTAAAAGTATTCCAGAGATAAGCCAACCGACAAGAAAAAGACGAAAGGGCAGAGACGTCAATGTGCGTGGGAACACAGGGAAGGCAATTCGCGTACTAGTTTGCGATCTAGCTCCATGGCAGACAATAGGGACGAACGAAGTGCAGTGGCAACGAACTTCAGTCGTAATGAAGCGCAGGGCAGGCAGACAGCTATACACTATTTTTTCGGAGCTGTTTTATCTTCGCAAGATCAAACGAGATGGCAAGCGAGGCCCCCGCGCCCCCCCTCCCTGGAGGTAAGGAACGATTGTGGCCCTTTGTAGTGATCTGCAATCTGGAATAATTGCAAAGCACAAAGCGCCTGCTTTGCGGAACAGGAAAATGCGGCCCACTGTAGACATGTCAGTCGGGGGTAGACATAGAGCTACTAAAGGAGCACGACAACAGAACGCATAGCTTCTTTATTGCCCGAACAGCATGACAGGCGGGATATAGGTGGTGCTCCGCCTAGGTAGACACTCGGGCTGCAGCTAGCAGGGGTTTTCTGCGGCGAAAGTTCCTTCAGCTTTGTTTTTGTCGATTCCGGGCCTGACGCTTCCATACCTTCGGTGATTTGGGCTTGGTCTGAGGTCTGTGTTCTCGAGTCGGACGCAGCCAACGTCGGGCCTGCCAGTGTATTTTTGCTCCCAGTCGTAGAGCTGCCCTCCGGGGTCGCGATGCTTTACCACGCCCGTGGTTTCGTCCAGCGGCTGCATTTCCGCTGCCCCTAGGTCTTCGTAGCCAAGTTTAAAAAGGCGCGCCGTAAAGCGCGCGCCATCCACCACCTCTCGGTTCGCGAGTGCAAAGGGGCCACTGGTACGATCCAAGTTGTCGTCATATTCAAAGCCATCCGGGTCCACAAAATCCTTATCCAGCGTCTGTTTATCCGGGTGCTCATGGTCGGTGCCGAACTCTTGCACCTCCCGCCCACGTATACATTGCAAGCATGTTGGGATCGGAAACTTTTGACTCTGAGTGGTGACGAAGACGATTGAACATATATGCGAAGCGCAGTCCCCAAGCATGACAATTTCTTCGGACACTTCCTCATGCGCAGTGCGTATGTGTACCAGAGGCACCAGAAGCTGCGCTTTTAATGCATGACAAGAGCGGCCGCCGCCGCGCTTTTCTTGCTGGTGGTCATGATGCAAAAATACAGACTATATTTGTACAGAAATGAACGACAAGCAAGAACGCCTCCACTTTTCCAAATCTAGAGGACATGTTTGCAGTGGATACCACGGGGATCGTAGTCGGCAAGTTCGAAGAGTCTGGAAGCGTCATGCCCGAAGTCGACAAAGTTAAAAAATAACTTGCAAATGCATATTGATATTTTTGAATCTCCCACAGCTGTCGAGCCTTCAAGTTCTGAGCGCCACATGCCCAATTTCGGCAGTGCCGAAACATTCCAATTCGTCATGCTAATTGGGGAAAACTGGAATTGGGCGATATGCTGCCCGATTATCTTTACAAATAACTTCTCGTCTGAGCAGGCTTACAATCGGCACTAAATTTCGTCCTCGCTGCATGGCAGGGGATGCATGCCAGTCTATGCGTCGCAAATTATTTCAACTCTGTCAACTTCGAACCTGGTGACACTCTGATAAATAATACGCAGCACGTAGTGTCGCGAATGGGTCGCGCGTACGCGTTGCACGCCGGCTCGCGAAAGCACTGCAGTGCGCATATCATGAGGGACCATCCTATGGAAGCGTCAGGTTTGAAATCGACAAAGTTGAAAAAATGATTTGTCATGTATAAAATGCAAGGCATGAAGCGGTTGTCTTGCCGGGATGGCAAGCGAGGCCGATTGTGAGCCTGTTTAGGGTTTGAAATAGAGCTGCTAAAGTAGCACGACGCAAGCAGTCTTCTGTCCCCAAACAGGATGACAAGTTGGAATCCGGTGCTCGGAAAATTTGTCACGCGCCACTTGATATGTGGGCTTCTGAATGGTAATGGTATCGGTTTTATGCATAACAAGCTATTTCAACTTTGAAGATTTCGATCCTGGCACTCCCATACATCCTCCCTCCGAATACTCAACAGGGAATTGTAATTCGCGACCTCTCGTCTACACGGATCAACTTTGCCTTGCAGCACGCCACTGGAGGTCGCATCGTGTGCTAGGCCTGTATAAGTTTCCCGAAGGCTAGCACCCCTTCAGTACGATAGAGCTTGCTGCTCTAGGTTGCAAAAGCGTAACACTACAGCTAATCGGCCCAGGGCTTTCATCTTCTGCTCTACTTGCTACTTTCCCAGTATGCAAATCGGAGGCACTTGCAGATGACACAAATCACCAACACAGATGGGCTTGCTCGTGCGATTTTAATTTGGGGAGGGTGGATTTTTCCTCATGATACCGCACTCCTTGTCCGCCTCGGCATTGTCCGGCTCGCCGCCGATTTGGTAAACCTTCTCCACGTATCAAATGCAAACATGTCTGGATCTCGCAGGTTGTAGAGGTGCACTGTGAATGAGGAGCGAATTGCATTAAGCAGCGAAGTGTTTTATTTAGCATGGAAATTTTTTTGGCTGCGGCTGCCATGCGATGCGTACTAGTTTTTCTTCTTCGCAATAAAGTGTGCTTTTGTATAGCAGGCAGGGTGATCTTTTTTTCGTGCCCATGCATCATTGTATGTACTGGAGTCATGTCAAGCAAGAATGACAAGTCCGGCACTCTTATTCCAGACCCAGATCGATATTTGCAATGCATACCACACTATCGGGCCTCGGGGCGAGAGTTTTCGGAATCTTCCGAAACTCCAGGTCGGGGTCGTAGAATATTTTACAGGATCCCCAAAGATATCGAGTCCGAACATGTCTGGGTCTGGAAGCTCGCTGGCGCTTGCAGTTGCACGCCATGAACATTTTGCATGACGACCCATGACGTCTATAACTTACGCCCTAGCATCACAGACTTTCTACTGGGTGTTTCTTGATGCCTATCCCGCATGGGAATAAAATCCTTACCCACATAGCAAGAATGGACTTTGTTTTGGTTTTGCTGCTCAGGCAATGCTGATTTTTTTGGAGTCCTTATTTAAGCAGCATCATAAGTTGCACACTACTTCTTGTCAGCCGTTTCAGACCCAGACCTAAGTATTTGCAGCGCATAAAAGACCGTACTGCACAATGTAAGGCCGTGGCGGCATGTTTTCGCCGCCGACGTTGAGCGCCGCCCATATGGAGTTCGCAAGCGGTCTTACGCTGTCAGCTGTTACATGATTTAGAAATAGAATTTGCGAGGACGGAGCCAGCCTCTTGCATTACAGACGCCGCACGCCACAAATTCGGCACAGATTTGCGACCCTGTTTGCCCTTCGAGAATTCGCCACGCGAAGCAGCTTCATCTGATGTTCGTCCTGCTTCTGCTGCTTGTAGTATCAACTAACTATGACAAATCATGTATACAGCAAAGACTGGAACATCTCAAAAATCCATATCGCGCGCACTCGCTTCGGACTGCGCCAGGAATCGCTGCGCATAACGCTCCTCGTCGTTGTTTAGAATGTGGCCCTGAACGAAGGCCATCCGAAAGAAAAACAAAAAGCAGAAGCACCCAACTCGCATAGATATGGAAGAAAGGAAAAAGCTCGCGTTGCCAAATTGCAATTGGCTTCGCTGAAAATTGAATCTGTATGTGAGGCGCAGAGTACCATAACGGCCGAACTGCTTTTTCGTGTTAAGTCGTTTCTGAGGACGTGGCATCTATCCTGTTAAAATAAACAGCCTGGGAGGGAGGTTACCGCCTACTTATTCAGACAGCTCTAGCGTAAATAGCTTCGGACAAAGAGGCCACTGCTGACAGACAATCACACAGAGCCCACGGCGGAACGGATGCAGGTTCGCGACTAGAAGGCGAAAGGTGGCGAGCAGCTTTGCCATGGTCCGCAGCGGAACGCAGGCTGGGAGCTGCGACGTAATTTTTTTCTTTTGGCCAGGTATTTGAATTTGTGCTCTGGAGACAAGACAACTGCACATACAGAGATCCAAAAAATCGCTGACGCTTAGAAAGTACGAGGATCAAACCGTAGCAAAGGCTTATGCTATAAATAGAAATAGGTAAAAGCTGCGCAGTAAAATACAGCGCCGCGCTTCTGCTCATGGGGTCCCCCAAGCTCTGCCGCGCCACTACGCGGCCCTGGCCAAGGTGCTTCTAAGCGACTGGGGGCCTAAGGCTTCTCTCGTAGTAGTATTAATATTATGTCCACGGCCATCGAGTGATCCTGTTGCTCTGGTGCATATGTTTCGACTCTGGTAGTGCGACTGCTGCACAACACAGAGAACGGAACGTGAACGACTTAGAACTGAAATTATAAAACGCAAACTCTTTGGAAATTCATGTAGAGAGTGGCTTTTGGGATGTTCAATAGCACTGTGCCTAGAATGACGAGAAACCATGCGCAACACTAAAAGCCGCAGGGTTGCTTCAGCTTTTTTTTTGCCCACTGGTTCCAGCAGACTCTCCCAGGCTGCTCCGCTGGGAAAAGCGATAAAGGGCCAGGGGCCTGAGGGTACTCGCGTTAAAGTAAACTCGCGGGCGTCCAATCAGAATGCCGTGGGTGCGTGTTCACTCCTATTCGCTAACACTACTGGCGTCTACCTCTGAAACCCCTACTCGACATGCGCCCTCAGAAAAAAGTACAGTCCTTATCACATAGGCACGAGCATTGCCTTTGGGGAAGGAACAACGCGCGCCGGATCTCATGTTCACCACGACAGGCAACTACATTGTGCAAAAAGGACCAAACTTATTTTTGCGTATTCAACATAGGTATGGGAGTACTACTTTTGATTTTTTGCGCGATAAAGGCCAAGTCCCGCAAGTAGGTCCACCAGTGTCCGGAGATGGGGAAGGTCTGATGCTGTCTCCTTCTATTTCTTTCCCTCCAAGTGTCATCCTCTGCTTTGGAACCATCGGCGGCCTCGCACGTAAAAGGCTTGGCGACGTCCCCCACCGTCGTCGTGTGGCCCACGGTATCAACTGCAAATATGTGTGGGTCTGGAAGGACGCAGACAGTCCGCCCTCGTGGTCCTCGAACTTCAGAGGCTTCCCTTCTACGGCATCACAGCGGGAGAAGTTTTGCTCATCATCATCATCATCATCATCATCATGCAGTGGACACCCGCACCCAGCGCCACAGCATGCTCGACGTCTTGCAAATGCGATCGCGTTTAGCCCGACAAACTGGCGCCATCCAACACGAAGGAAAAGCTGGCCACACCTTTTCATGCATCACCGAACTTGTTGTCCTTGAAATGTTCTTGCACGAGAAATCCAGACTCATACATATTTGCAAGGCATACTCCAGATCCGGATTCTCCCGAGGATCCTCGTCCTCATACGGAGCCTCCTGATTTTATTTTGTTGAAGAACGGCCCCACACCACTAGAGTAAAATTGGGGGACCGCTCAGCTACACAAGTCACGAAGCTTCGGCTGTCGCACAAGACAGTTTTGGGGTCACAGTGTAGTCTTTTTAGCTGATCCAGCAGCATCAACACAAATCGGCCAGGAGACAACACAAACGATAACGAAGCAACTCGAGGACAGCATTATAAAATACTGCTTCCGGCCGCGCCGCGCATCAGAACTACTAGATGCAGATGTATTTGATTTGCATGTACATGTAGGATTTCAGAGTTGCTGCATAGCACTTGCTCTCGGGTAGGAGGGGCGTTCTTACATAGGAAAGATTTACCCTTCTGCACTTATCCTCGCGCCGGCGGTTGGCAGATCCATCGTCCCCACTGCCAGACGTGGGGTCGGTGTGTCTGCGCCTCTCCGCTTGCCGCAACAATTTCCCCGGGTTCGCGCCCTGGTAAACCACACAGCAATACGTCCCACGCCTTTCATATGGAGGCGCCAGGCTTGAACCCGACAGAATTGAAAAGATTTGCGATGCATAGGAAACAATGCTCCGCTTGTTCAGTCTCTAGCTCTAGGTAGCGCATGACACATTTGGGAGCACCGAGATCCCTATTCTCATGCTGCGCGTGCAAAAAAAAGCGGCGCCCGCCTCTTTTATCATCCTACTTTCGCATCCTTATACGCAACTCGAGACAGGCTTACACCAATCGCCATCACTTAGTCACAAACGCTCGCCTCCAAAAATGCGGGTAAGCTGCTTGCTGCATTTGTGCGTTGCAAATTTTTCAACTTTGCCGATTTTGACACCAACGCCTCCATATCTCCTCCTCTTGCGCAACAAGCTCTTCTCTGCTCCAGGAGGTCCCTCGATATTCGCAGCCAGAGTAAGAGTCGCAGTTGTACGCTGCGTCGTGGTATGAGTTGCAAGTGTCTCTCTGTCTGAAAAGCTTCCACGCTGCTAAATGAGCGACAGAGGACAGACCGACTGCGCGAAGCAGCCACACAGGTCAAATTTCTTCTGTAGCATCTTTCTCTATCGCGCAGCCTGCAGCCTGTCAACCGGGGATCCAACTAAGGCCAGCACGCCCCTGCTGGCATTGAGAGCGAAGCTCAAACTTCAGAGACCAGGCAGTGGATATATATGGCGTGCCCTCGTCACTGCGCGGTCGGTGTGGCGAAAGGCGGCTACTTCCCTGCTACTTGGTGCGGGGTTTTCGAAGAACGTCGGACCGGCAGACTGACAACATTCCCCGAAGGCGAAAAAGCCGCCGGGCGGGCCGGGTGCGCGTGGGTCAAAAACGAGGAAACAAACGAAGCGGCTACCTGGCCCCCTCTTCAGGCTGCTTATAGAACTCCTCAATGGGCCTGCTATCCGGGGACTGTAGCTGTCTGCTGTTTGCCACGGGACAGGCCCCAGAGAATCTCGGAAAGAAAACCGAAGCGCCCGGCAAGCCTCCGCCGGACGGCAAACGCCAGCGATCAGAGTGCGAAGACCGCCTATCCCCTCGGACGGCACAAAACGAAGCGGGCGCCCCAGGGCCGGCTAAATAATTCCAACAGCTTTTCAGCCGGAAAACACCAGGGCGGCCTTGGTTTTCGAATTCTTTCAAACCCCCCGCCCGGCATTGGAGAAGAAACAAGCGCCCGCGCGAAGTGAGTCGGCCTCGGCGCTCCCTCTAGCGAGCTCGTAATAAGAGAGGGGCAGGGGTCGGCACCAAAGCCACAACAAAAAGCCTAGGGGGCGGGGCAAAGAACAGGCCCACGGGGTAAGCACGGCAAGCCACGACAACGAGGGACAGATGGAGACGGAGGCGTCGAGGCAAAACGACGCACAACCACAAACGACACCGCCTCGGATCATATCTGCCGTCTGGCGTGCTGAGCTGATCCCACACGGGCGGCGGGGTGCTCATGCTTCCATGCCACCTAGGGTGCCCTCTTAAAATGGGCTCTATCGAGATAGAGTGGCCCGCCGGTTTGCCCCCCTAAAGAAATGGACTCCACTCTAGAGACACCTTCTACCTAGTTTGGGTCTCCCACACCGGCCCGCAGGCTTGCCCCTCTGGCAACGCCTCCAATTCCTTGGGCATCCAAGAAGGCCGCTCGTTTTCCTTTAGTTCTCCTTTTTGTTAGCTTTTCTCGACTTCGTGCAAGTCTCTCGCGCGCTCGGAAATTTCCGGACATCTACCAAATATAGCCGCCGGGGCGGAGGTAGTGAGGTCGCGGCCGTTTTCTTGCCGGCCGTCGCTTTGGGCGCGGCTTTGTTTTTTCGTGGAGTCCACCCGGCAAACGGCTCGCCCACCTGGTGGGGCGCGCCAGCTTCAGCAGTCTTATTCCCATCAAGTGGAAACGCTGGCTCGCAGTTCTAGTGCTATTAATTTACGAGTAATTTTTTACTCGTACCAGCGGGCGTCCTGGAGCGAGAAAGCCCGCGCTAGAGGTCTAGAGTACATATCTATGCAGACTTCACGACTATCACTATTGCAGATATCATAAACAATAACAAATTAGTACTACCAGCGCGAGTATTGGAAAAGTCTTCGACTTCCAGACCGAGAGGACATATTTTTGATTCATATGCAGTCATCCTTATTCTCATCACAACCAGAATCGGTGCCACGCTATCCCGGCTAAAAACGTCCCCGACCCCGATTGATTTGTCACAAACATACGCACACCAGCAATGTTTCTCGTGGGCAACCACATGAGAAGCATGCTGCGACGCTACCAGAGGGCCTAGCGCTAGCATCAGTGCGAGACGATCGATTGGCGATGCAGCTCCAGCACTACCGAAAGACGGCCACACTGCGAGCCTAAGCTTGCCATGCGCGACAACCAAGTAAAGCTGTTGGCTTTTGTAGCTTAGTCCCCATCTTGACTTTGGGGGGTTTCACGTGCTGGAACAAAACAAAATCAAGCGCATAGAAGCTTTACGCCACTTTGACGAAAATAGAACGCGACCAAGTTGCACAAAGTGAGCTAGTATCAAAGGCCAAAGCGCCTGGGTCTGGAAGAGTGCAGATGTGTGGTTGGTTGGCTGGCTAGCGCCGGTCGCCGGCGCAGATCCCGCCCTCCATCGATTGCGATCCTGAGTAGCCGGACCGCAGTAGTGGCGCAATCGATCATCGCCGAAGCCCTTCAGAACCAGGCAACAACCACCCGGCTGCCCTGGAGTCATTCGCGGGCCGGGTAACGTCTAGGGCCTACGGATTAGGGACCTTGATGGGCGAGACAGGTCACAATCATCCGCCTGCCCATCGAAGACGAGCCAGGTTACAGGCATCCGGCTGCGTTCACAGTACGAGCCAGGTCACAGTCATCCGGCTGACTGCGTAAGAACGTCCCCGGCGGCAATCATGGAAGCGAACCCATGGGAAGAGTCGGGAAGTTTTTGCCACGCTGTTTGTGCATGACAAAGAAGGTCTGGCATGGAAGCACTAGCATCGCAGATTTATTTGAGAAAGTCTCTAATTCTTAATGCGTAATCCGCATCACGAAGCCTTTTTTTCGGTGGCCAGAAATGTGCAGCTGTTGACTTCCATACGTGACAGATTTTGTGTGATGTGACATGCGTATCACAAGTTCGCATTTTTGCAGACCCAGACATATTTGCACTGGATAGCTAGATAGTTGACGCTGCCACTTATCGGACTGCTTTATTGATTCTATTGCGCTGTGCGTGTTTCTTGTGGGAGGTGGGAGCTGAGGACTTGCGGCGTCGGGATCCCGCGCGCTCGGCTCGGGGGAGGCAGGGACGCCTTTACGTCACGGGATACAGAGGGGGCATGGCCAATGCAATCCGTGCAATACTCGCAGTTTTCTTCTGGCCTCCACTTATGCCCTTTTTTATCATTATCATCCTTCTCGCTATCAACCTTATCATAGATGTCTGTAAGTTCCATCGTGACAGTATCTTTTTCGCCGGTATCGACCTTCGTCTTTAGAGTTTCGTCGGCCTCCTGACGGTAATCTTTTTGAGCGTCCACAAAAGCAAACCCCACACAGCGGGGCACGATCTGCGTGCACACTTTCGCGCACTCAGCGAGTACGTTCCCCGGCGTCAGGGGGCCCAGCGGCTGCTCCGAGAGCCGTTGGTATGCAGTGCAAATAAAATCGCCCGCGTTTACGTCGTATGAAGTGCAATTGCGTCTGAGTCTGGATGAGTGCAGAAGTTTGTTTCTATGATGTGATTCATTTCGTCACATCGGAACAACGCTTTGTGTGGACATAAAGGTTTCTCAATGCCTAGTCCACATGACAATTCACACCTTAAAGTGCCAAGTAGAAGTGGGCAACTTTAATTTATATACTGTGGCACACGTACTTTACCTGCATCATTCACTTTTGTGCAGTCTGAAGCTCTAAGTTGCTTGACAGATTTACAAGTTTGCACGACTCGAGACCCAGATATATTTGCAACGCATATGTCGCAGACTGGGACACGTCTAGAAGTCTGGGAACTTCTGGCTCGAGAAGTGCAGAGTTTTTGTGCCTAGATAACCATGAAAAATCGTCAGCAGAAGTGGATACTTAGCGAAGCAGCCCGGAAGGCTAGTACCGTGCCGATACTACGTCTCAGATAGAGTCATGTGTGTCCTGGAGACAAAGCGCTCCTGCTTAGTGCTCAGGTGTCAACAAAATGACACTCTCATTTGGCAGACTCAATCTCTCTGTCAAGCGTGACCCTACTAGAAAGTAGATGGTCGCTCTAGAAATTGGAGCGCATGGAAAAAGCAACAAGCTCGAATCCACTCTCCCAACGGACGTCTGAGGTACCTATGCGCTGGAAATATGTCTGGGTCTGGTGGATGGTTGGAACTTGAACTTGTATTAATGCTGGTTTAGTAATATTTCTATTTCTTGCATGGAGGTATGATATTGTATGAGGCTTGCGTCCTCTAGGTAAAATGGAAATGCAAAATCTACCCGGGACCCGATTTCCGCTGATTCTGTCTTTGCACGGGAGATCCGCTACACCGCCCTGAGACGGCGAACACTCCGCGTTTGAAATCTGTAGCACTGCACGAACTTTTTCTTTCACACCTCAACCCATAATCATCCGCTTTACGACCAATGCCTGACCAGCAAGAGAAGTCACACCCTCTTTTGGCATACAAAGTGTTTGGCTGCATGATTCTACTGGAAAGGTGTCATAAGTGGCTGCATGATTTCGAAGTGCTTCTATCATCCACATCTTGGCATCAGCATCACAACTTTCCAGACGCAGACATGTTAATACTTGCATTTGATAGGCGCCGCATTATTTGCAGTGTGTAGATAATATGAATTGCAAAAGTATCGCACTCGTCGTATAAAAAAACGCATTACAAATTTCCTCAGCGTGAGAAAAATGAATTTGTAATGCTGATTTACCTTTAGAGAAAGACTTGTAATGCATGACTGCAATACGAGTACGATATTACTTTTGCACAGGATAGATAACCTGCAGTACCGATCTCGAGGAGACTGAGGTCCCCGTCTGTCCTATCCTAGGTAAAAGCGTCCCCATACCAGAGTTGTCATGCAAATCTGCACGCCGAAAGAGTTTCTCACGCGGAGCCCCATGGGAAGCCTTGTCTAGTCGTGCTGTTGTGGATTTCGTCATCCTCCAAGCAGCACGATATGCTAGATCTGTGATGCTGCTTAGCTCCGCCCTCAAACAGCACTACACTACGAGCCCAAATCTATCATGCAAAACAGCCAAAGCTTATGGATTTGTCTAGCCGATTCCCCATCTTGACTATGTATGGGGTGTTTATGGACTGGAAAAGACCAAATGGAAGCACAGATGGGGTGGGGACGTTTTTACATAACATATTTCCACTGTCCCCGACGCCGATCTCCGTGTCGCCGGCACTATAAAGGCCTCAGGTTCGGCATTCTCAAAATGGACATCATGGCTTGCAATGCAAAAAACAGGACTTTGCCACTTCTTGAAGCGCCATTTTTAGTTGACGCATGACAAAGTTTCCGGGTACCTACGGCGTGTCATTCATGCTGCTTAGGGCACAGAGCCACCCTTCTGTCATGCTAATCAGCAGCCCAATTCTTGACTCCTAGCAGGACAAGAATCAGCCTCAACATTGCGTCCTTTGCAAGTATGCGGTCACGTTCTTATGTGCCCATATCGTAACGCATGATATGGCAACATTTACATTATGCGACACGGTGTCGCATATCGTGCATTAGCAAATTTCTTCCACTGTGAGAATTTTCTCCAGCCTGCGGCCTCCATAGGCGTGGGGGATTATTTCCGCCGCCACGCCGCCGCGTGTTGAAGTCCCCGCCGCAGTGTATAAAGTGCAATACGTTGATTTCGGGTCTGGAAGGACACAGCTTGTCATGCCAAGTGGTCTCGAACGCCAAAAAAAAAATTGTGCCGCGCCGTGTACTGCCGACTTCTTGCGAGGCATGAAGCGGATTTTTTCTCATTATGTATATACAAGACTTGGGTCGCCCTAAAGGGCGACCCCTTGGTGGCCGGTCCTAGGAGTCTGGACCGGAACGAACGAAAGCAGGTAGGGCGATGCCGATGGTGTTGGGACAAAGAGAGACCGCAAGAAGGGGGGCGCGCCTCAAAGTAATAGGCTAACCGATAGCGCAAGGGGAGGGCGCGAAAAGATTCCAGGCGAGCCGCTTGCTTCCGAGCGGGCCGGCCCTCTTACTGACCTAGACGACCGCCCCATGCGGCCTTGGTTGCCGGCTTGCGCCTGGGCCTTGTTGGTTCCCAAGTCAACCCTTCGCCTGCGCCCAGGCTTTACTGTTTCCTTGCTATACCACGGGGGGCCACGGGGTTCATACTAACCTCGAACGGGCGACAAAGGAGCGAACCATCGGCCGGCGGCCTTCGGCCGCCCAAAAGGGCAAAGCAAGGAGCGTGGCCGCAAACATCAAGCCGGGGGGAACAGCAGGGGCGTGGGCCTCTTGGATGTTTGCCAGCCGGCAAGGTCCTAGCGCAAGCCATCCTTCGGCCGGCGGCCTTTGGCCGCCCCACTTGGCAGGGGCGGGGCAACGCAATACATTAAGCCCAGGGCGGAACAAAGCGCCTGCTACCGCACAGCAGCCAGAAGGCGCCACCAAAGGCCCCCTCCAAGGGCCCCCTCCGCTATAGCCAAACAGAGCAGAGGCACTTCCCCCCCTGTGAAGCGGGTGCGCGGATTGCTCCGCCCCTTCTCCCACCTTATGTGTCAGCCCTAGCGATGCTGGTTGTGGTGGGTCGTGCCCTTCCGGGACTCCGCCTCGAGTCCCAGTGGGGGGCCTCCCGGGGGTCCGCCCTTCCCCCCAACCCCTCACCCCCTACCCCGCAGCCTTCCCCACTCCCTGGGGGGGGTTCTGGACCCCCCAACCCCCACCCCCCAGCCCCCCCCAGGGGAGGGTCTTGGACCCCCCCCTGCCAGGGGCGGACTCCCTTCTTTTTGTCCGATCCAGATTTCCGGATTCCTTTTCGGCCATTATCGTACTGTTAATAGACATGCGTTGGCAGCAGGCCTTGCAAATGAATCTGCGACGCTTCTGCGTGCATTCCGGACCCTGCGAGGGGGCCGCGAAATGCATGACAAGTCTTGCACTACTTTTCCAGATCTAGACACATTTGCATTCTATACGGCGTATCCAATGCAAGAGGGTCTGGGTCTGGAAGATTGCTAGCTTGTTTGTCATGCAGCTTCTCCACGACCCGCGCGGTCTGGCATGCAAGGCCTAGCATGACAGATTCTGTGAGATCCCTATCATGCATTTCCTGCATGAGAAACTGCCGATATCTTGTTAAAAAGTGGACAACTTTTGGTAATCACGCAACACAAATTTTTTCACCATCCAGATGTAGCATGACAAGTTGAAGTTACACTCTTCCAGGCCCAGGCATATTTGCACTAGATACGGCGCCGCGCCCCGCGATTTCTCCCGCTGCCGTTGCCATCGATATCATCTGCAAAAGAATCGCAGTCGTAGCAATTGCATGTATGCATTGCAAGTGCGAAGTCTTTTTCGTTTAGGAAAAATTTCATTTCCAATACTGCACAAATTTGTGCTGCATTTCTACATCTACGAGCAGTCCGATTATACTTTTGCAATTCATAATCGTATGCGCCGAACCATTTATCGATGTTGATATCGTGGTGCGTTGTGTGGCAGTCGTACCGTCCGTAATTTGTGTACCCGGGCATGTATCACCTGGAAATACGTCTAGGTCTGGAAGAATGCACTTGCTCTTCATGCATCTATATCCTGTGCAAAAGTATCGTATTCGTATTGCAGTCATGCATTACAAATCTTTTTGTTGAGAAGTCAAATCCGCACCATTACAAGTTTTATATTATCGTGCTGAGGAAATTTGTAATGCATTTATACAAAAAATACGATACTTTCGCAGTGCGTAATCTATCTGTTTATCATCACGCAAATCAATGGTCCGCAATGCTGCATACAAGAGCACTACAGGCCTCGTGCAGGTGGCTGCTTCATACCGTTGATCCCCTCTCATGCCGAGGAACCAACTGCCTACTTGCGCAGCAAGAAATGCTGGACATCAGCCTTTGGCTTTGGCAAAAATGCAATACAAATTCGGTACTCCAGAATCCGCATCACAAGCTGGGCAAGCGCTTCCAGGAGACGGAGACCTGCTAGACACGTTTACAATTGATAGCGTGTAGGAGGTGACGCGGCGTCGATGATCTATGCATTGCAAAAGTGTGGTCGGACTAGCAGCACTAGTGCAAGCTGCATGACGAATTTTCTCAAGACGAAAGTTGGAATTTGGAAAGCTGATTCAGGTATAGAAACTTCTACGCTTGTCATGCATAGCTGCAATAGTGCGACACTTTTGCAATGCGTATGATTTCGACGGCGACGGTTCGCGTCAAACTCGTCTGGAGGGATCCCGAGAAAAAAACGCCCCCCCCAGTCCCAGATACAAGATATTGGAAACTTACCAACAAAAGTCCAGATGAAGTTCTCGAAGTCCTCACACACGACACTAGGGGTGCTCAGGTGTAGCCGTGCTGCCAAGGCCCGGCTTGATGTCCAGACGCATTTCACATCCATTGCATTATCCATGATATCCTGATCAGCGCACTATAGATTCAGACTCCGATAGCACCACCGAAAAATGCCTCGCATGAGGAGCCGCATGAAAAACGCCCTGAATTACAATTATTGAAGAGCAGAGCATGAGGATCTGCATTCGCATGGCAGTCCTGGAGTGGGGACGCCTCTCTACAGGATAGGAGGAAGCACATAGCCATCCGGAAGGGCCTGAAAGTAGTGTCCGTCCAGGTTCACGAGCCCCTGCATAGCCGCCATAGCCGCCTTAATTTGTTTCCTGCACGGTGATGTCTTTTCTTCGTCTGGATCGTATTTGCCGAGTATCATCCCTTCAACCGGTATGTCGTTGCCTACGGGGTCTACGGCGAGACTCTGCAGGATCTTGTTGCCTACGGGCTGCTCTACTGGAGTAGACCATATCAACCTCAAACGTGTCGGGGTTGTCTGGATGGGCACTGCAGTCAGTGTAGTCAGCGTCTGTATGTAGCACGCAGTTCGCGCCACACCCACGGAATGATCCCGCAGCTCTCCTCAAGCGGAGGCGTGGTCCTGCGGGACTACATAAATATGTCGAGGTCTATTCTTTGGATGCGTCTACTTATAACATATGACGCAACTACACGCGCTCTCATTTATGTGAGCTTCTTAATCTTCCTCTACGCAACAAGACAAATGCGCTCAAATTGTAGTCGCCGCTCCTTGTGGGTGCCACCTGGCCGAGCTGCCGCGACGGGCTACGTTCTGTTTCGTTTTTGCTTGCCATTTTGCAACCAACGTCTTCACAGATTTCCTGCGCAAGACCTGGACCCAGGCGAACTTTTGCTGCAGCGCCGATAGCCGTCGACATTTTCACAGATGCAGAATATCAATGGGCCGCCCATTTCGCTTTTGACGATGCATTTCGCGAAATCAATCTGGCCAGCGGCGGGCCCCTCCCTTGCTGCGCGGCCCGGAGTTTCGCGGAATTGGATCGAGGGGCGCGCGAGCGTCGCACGCTTGCAGCCCCGGCAAGACTTTTTCTAAGGCCCGCGCTGCGGCTATGCACGGCAACAAGGTTGTCGCGCGCTCCTCAATCCTTAGGGGATCCGTGAATTTCATTCCGCCCCCCTTGCTGAGGATAGGTTCCGGAACCTGGCGGCGCGAGGCCTTCTGCTACAGGCAAGGGGGGCCGGTACGACCGCAAGCGCGGGCCGGGGGAAGCCAGACGTCCGGCGTCGCGGTCGCCCCGGGGCGGCTTATTAAAAACGCCGGGGCGCAGGCGCCATGCGTTCCAAAATGCACCATGAGCAAGGGCGCCAACCGACCCCCCCCCGAAGTTAGTCCGTCTGCTAAAGCTGTCGGCCCCTGAAAGCTTCGCCAACTGCTGAGGCGGCTGCCAAAGTTTGTTCCTTCGCAGGTTCCCAGCCGTCTGTCTGACCCGCAACAATGGGCGGCAGTTCGCAGACGGCCGCGAAGCTTGCCGGGGGGGGCAGCCCCAGATTGGCAGGGCCACACACGCACGGCTTCCGCACCCTCGCGCCACAAAAGACCCAGGGCGCGAGGCCTGCCTCTTGCCGTTCCAGGCCAGAAGCCCCTGCGATCGGACCGACAAAACTAACAGCACAAGAGCAACAACTTTTCCGACTTCGCGAACGCGGCGAAGTTCAGAGCACCTGCACCCGTGTACTGCGACAGCTGCAAACTGAAGCCAAAAACGCGCACGCTTGCTGCAAATACTTCATATTTTGGGTAGGCCTTGCTGGTTTTGCACTGCATTTGCAAGCCTTGCACTACCCGGCTGCACCGCTTTCGCAAAATCCGAAGAGCTCCACATCCACTTGTGTCTTGTTGTTCTTTCATAGAAGCCCCATCTACGGTCACGATGGAAATGATTGGGCCCACTAGTTATGGCCGGGCACTTGCGGAGCGTGACTGCGGGCCGCTGTAGCGCAGCTGCCTGCCTCCGTCTACCCACCCCATTGCGCAGCGTAGAAGTGCCTCCGGTTTCGATCTTCGTTCCTTCGCTGAGTGCGGCGGGCAGTCTATCTCTGTAGCCTAGCTGCTTAGAACGCAGCGGCGCTTTGTCCGGCTCGTCCAAAATATGTTGCGGCGCGCAGGTCGTGGCTGTATCCTGGGCGAGCGAGGCGCACGCGCTATCGTTATTCTGAGACGCAGACGGCCCCGCCCCGTAACCTGAGAGATCTCAGATTTTCCGCTAGCGATGCAACCGAATGCGCGACTTTTCCTTTCATATATCACACACCACAGCCTTCCAGCAGGGGACCTCCTGGAGGACCCAGACAGATTTGAGATGCGTAAACCACTTGAGAGGACTACTCGGGTTATCCCTTTCAAGGGAAGCATAGAACTGGCACTTTCGCACAGACGCAAAAGGCCCGGGGCTAAGGCACTTGCTGGGCGGGTCATTCGTGTCGTCCGGGTCAATTCCTGCGATACACCGACCGCTATTGCCTCTCCTCGCTGCCAGGCATGCGTTTGCGTCGTCTTCCTCACAATCGACCGCGGTGCTCCCAAGTTCGACACCACTATCGTAACCAAAAGTGGCGATCTCTCCACATCATATTGCAATGGTGCTGCTGCTGGATTTGTGTACACATATACAAGAAAGCAGCCCTCTGTGTTCAAAGAGAGCCATGGGCCCCGAACGATGTGCGCGGCCCACGAGAGATTTATGGTGCTAGATTACGACGAAGAGCGGTGTCGCGCTCTCCTGTTTAAAAAAATTGCCGCGGGAAGCGAAGGCAGGCGATGTCGGCCCGGGCCTACACATTAGGGTCTCCGATCAAATAAACTGGGGGCCGCTTGCCTGGTGGACAAATGGCTGGCGTGCCGGCCCGGTGGACTTCAGCCAAAACCCAATGCGCCGGCGGGCCAATGCGATTTCAATGCGCAGGGCGGAGGGACGGACGAGTTGCACTTAGGCACTGCCACTAGCGTCGTGTCCGTGTGGCATACAAGCTGCGGCGCGGGCAGCCGGCGCGGGGTATGCTCGTAAGGCCGATGGGAGGGGAAAACGAGCTGGCTGGGGCGTGCGGCCATGGGAGGGAGCAAGGCCCCAAAGGCCGCTGGCCAATGGTAGTTGCCCGGCTGGTCTGCTAGCTGGTGGTCCCAGGCTGCCCCCCCGCCCACCCGGCCAAGCGCCGGCTCAGGGCGGATGGTGGAAGGGGGCTGCGCAGCGAGTGCGCAAGGGCGCCGCGCGTGCGGCATTACCACCGGGCGCACGGGGGGGGGGGCTGCGTCACGTCACAGAGCGCAACCCCGCGCATGATGACGCTGTCACCCAGAAAAAACATAAGATGACGAAGGGCGCCACCGGGAAAAACCACAGAAAAACCGACCGGGGGGGTGCAGTGCAAACATGCGGGCAGCGGCAAAAGTGGGGAAATACACCCTCGGCGTGGCAAAGGAATGCGACCTACGACGCACGCACGCCGGCCGCCCGCGCTCGGCCCCCCCCCACAGCGAACTACTGGAAAATCTCCCGGGCCAACAGAGCCCCGGGCTTCCTCCTGGCACCCCCCAGGACCAGCCGACCGTCTGCAGTAGGTGGCTGTCGCCGATCCTCAGCCCCCAAGCGCTAGACGGGGAGACCAAATGCGCCAGCGCCGGTCAGCCTCGGTTGTGCCCGCGCGCCGCCGTTGTGCATCGCAGGCCCCCGAACATACCCTCCGGGTGTGTAGCAGAAAGGCAGGGCCGCGCAGCTACTGCGGAAAAGTTGCGCAGTATAGATACAAGTGCCACCTCTTCGCCGGCGTGCAAGTAATCACCGCGACGCTTCTCGGCCATTGCCCAGCTCCCGCCCCCGCGCCCAGAAGTGTAGACGCGATTACAAAGGCAACTTTGGGCAAATTTACGCAGGGGCGTTGTTTGGGCACGTTTAGTCGCAGAGCTCCGCTTCTGCAATTACCTCCTAGACGTCGTGGCGCGCGACTTGTGCACGCTTTGTCATGCTACTTTGCGCGGAGCAGGAGTGCCTCCCGCTCCCCCTGTCATACTGAACAGGGCAGGCGCTTCGCTCCTGCTTCACGACGACAGTCCGCGTCTTTTTATTTCTGGCGTAACAGATCAAAAAAATGAATGGGTAGTAGAAGTCGTGCGCATCGATAACAATCAAAATCCAGCATCGAAAAGCCTGCGGCTCAATGTTGGGAGGGCGCCACCCGGTATCTCAATTGAATAGCCACCCCCGTTTGCCATCGTCTTCCATTTGTCAAAGGCCTGACGCGCAGTGCGAGTGATCAAATGCAAATGTGTCTCGGTCGGGAGGACTGTGCGGCTTTGTATTGCATCTTTTGAACCGCACACGTGGCTTGCAACTCTTTCCTCAAAAGCATTAGGGGTCTTGCGTAGTTCTCTTGATGCCTATCCCGGACACAAAGCGCGCTGTTTGTGTAGCGGAAAGTGGGGAGCTTTTGGCGCTCGCCATCACCATCATGTGGATCGACGGCGCATCTATTGCCAACTCGGACCGGGTAAAAGCCAACGTCCATAAATAGTGACGCCCATGCAGCACAAATATTTGTTGTATCAGGCCGACCGTTGGCGCTCATGCATCAAGCCCCCCATTGACGCTTATGCAACGCAAACACTTGAGCTTGACTTCTGTGCTCCAGAATTTCCATATACCAGTCATTTTCCCTGACCCAGACATATCTGTGACGCATAAGAATGAAGGCGACGCAATTCTTCATGGCCAAGCACATCTCGAAGCAACCTTCGAAGGTGCTCAGAAAGTTGCCCTGGGTTCTATGCGAGCGCCAGCGCCAGGCTTGAAATCGACATAGGGGAAATAATCTGTAATGCATAAATAAGTGCAAGCGACGCGACAAGGCACAAAGTATCTGCATGATCGGACAGCAGGCAAGTGCGCCAATTCATTGTATGGAAGTGTCAGAACCGAAACTGACAAAGTCGAAAAATTTGCGATGCATAAAATCGATACCAGTTGGGGCCTCAGTTTGTAAGTGGCACGTGACAAATTTCGGGAGCACCCAAATCCAATGCGTCATGCTGTTTGGGCAAAGAAGACTGCGCCGGTCATGCTACTCTGGCAACACATTGCATACCCCTTAGCAGGCTTACGATCGGTCTCATTTGCCTGCTCCGCAAAAAAGGCCCCCAGCGCCCTACATTTTACGCATCGCAAGTTTTTCGATTTTGTCGATTTCGATCCTGACACATCCATAAACTGTAAGTAGCCTGTAGAGGGGTAGATATTGAGCTGCAAAGAGTGGCGAAGAAAGCAGCTCTTTTTGTCGGCCCATGGATGCTGCCCACATTTGGCGGGTCCCGGTGCTTGGAAAAACTGCCTTTTTTGCCGGATCTCGATGCGCCGCCTAGAGCCTGGTAAGAACCCAACGGACGCCAAGTGTATGCATTAGGAAACACCATAACTTCAGCTCTATCGATTTCGAACCTGACACCTCCATACGTCCATCCCGCGGTGTATTCGTCCTTAATAGGGAACATATCAGACGCCAATATGTCCAAGTCCGGATCTGGATGATTGGTTGATAAGTACATTTGCCATGTACACCCGACTGGTGCGCCTCAGGAGTCACTTAGAGATTCAACGTCGTTATTGATATTGTCTGGCATGTTGACTCTGAGTTCTGTCATCCTAAGTAGCGAGCGAATGGCTCCGCCTGTTTGTCATGGGATACCGGCGCTAGTTTTCATGAGCTACGCGTAGCACAGAAGCGTGACATCAAAAACTCCTCATGCAGCTTGGCTGTTGATGCGAAGCGCTTGGGCTGCTGGCTTTCAGACTTGCGTGCCAACTCTCCAGACGCAGACACATTTGCATCTGATATGTTATCCGGCCGAACAATCTCCACCCGTCGTCATTCTCTCTGAGCTATGCATTGCAAATATGTCTGGGTATGAGCAGTTCGTCATGCATGATTCCGCGGACAACAAGATCTGTGACGCATGGATACGAGTCGCCAGTTTTTTTTCGTTCTGGAAAAGAGTTTGATCTGCGTTCTACTTCTAAGAATGAATCTGCAACAAACAACAACAAGGCGCCGGAAGAACTTCTCCTTCTGACACTGTTATGCTGCCGTATTAGGGACTACTATGCAGTCGTGCGAGTATCGGGAGCAACTCCAAAAATTAAAATTCAAACTTCCCGACCGAGGCATATTGGCACTTCATAGATACCACGGACCGACTCCGCGCAACTTCTGTATCCAGGATGAAAAAAACACTTTGAGTAAGAAGTTGCAGACGCAAAAAAAAAAAATAAAATAATCAGTTACCAGCATGATACCAAAAAAATTGCGTCATAGCCTAGCTTCATGCGTTCGCAGTCGCGTACTACCTGCGCATAATTACTCTTGCCGTCCTTCTACGGATCAGATTTGTTGCAGTACTGTTTTTCGAAAAAACTTACTTACAATTGGGATGTTTTCTTCTTCAATATTCTTGCACTGCTGCTCCTGCGGGCTGGATATCCCACGAAAAAACTGCTTCACTGTGGTGATTTTGCAAGACCTGCATCTTCACCTGTTTGTTACACATGACACGGAAAATTTGCCATGCGCACTTCCCAAGGGAATAAAAGACGCTATGCAAATCCAATGTCTTGCAGGTGTAGGAAGACAACCATTTTTTTGGTGCTTCGTTGTCTGCATCACAAGCTCACAGTGATGAAGCCGCTTTTTCTAGCGATACTGGATTGCATTTCTTCAGTAAGAAGCGACCTATCCACTGCAAATCCGACGCCTGAATCTGGAAGGCTGCAAACGTTATGGGGTTCTCAACCGTTACACTCTCAACTGTTACATGAATTTGTCATGCAAAAGCACTGCCATCATCCACACGATCAACATGCTGCTTCGCATGACAAATTTGCGAAGGGCTCAACAGCAACTAAATCTGTGCGAAATTTGTAATGCTAAATGTGCAGCCTCCCCCCTTTGACTTTTCTACTCTTGCATTGCAAATTCGTGCAACAGTTGAGAATGTAACAGTCGAGAACGCCATAGCGTTTTACTTACGCTGTCTTTGGATTCTCAAGAAAGTGAAAGTTTGTACTGCATGAGCAAAAAGACGAGGTGACTCCACTTTTTGCTACGCGGAGGGGAGATCTCTCAAACCCTGTAATGCTGGGGCGCACATGACAAACATCGTGGGTCAACATGCAAAAAAATGCGCATGAAGACAAGCGCTACAGTTATTTCCAGACCGAGATATTTTTGCATTTAATAAGCTACTGGGTCGTACTCCACTGTAATTGTCGTTGAGGGATTTTTGGGATCTATCGCATTTAAAAACGTCCCCACCCCATTATAGTTGCTTTATTTTGGTCTCTTCCAGTACATAAACACCCAATTATAGTTGTAAACGCAATTCAGCATGCTGAGACTGTTCCTCATGCGGAGCCCCATGAGAGTCCTTCTACTGTAGTCGTGTCTTGATGGAGCGAATTTGTCATGCTCCAATCAGCATGATAGCGTAGCTCTGTGATGCTACTGAACTACTTCAAGCAGCACTATGCTACGAGTTCAAATTTGTCACGCAAAACAGCCAAAGCTTGTGGATTTGTCTAGCTGATTCCCCATCTTCACTATGGGATGCGGACGTTTTCACATAGGATAGGGTCCAAAACCTTATGCGAAACCTTGGGGCCATCGGGGCCAGAGCCAGTGTCCTTGGAAACCTGTCCCAATTTCCTATCCTGAGTAAAGACATCTCCAGGAACCCATAGCCGAAAGAGGAAATTTGCTACAAAAGCAGAAGAAGTTCTCGTGCGACCAAAGGTCCTCGTGCTTAGCTGGAGCTGCCTGGTGCAGCCGCACTACAAATCGAGTTCCCTGTCCTGATCCGAGCGCCACATACTCCCAGACAGTAAACAACATCAAGAAATAAATGCCCGGCGTCATGGACCTGCGCACGCGACTCCATTCGATTTCGATTTGCATTTGGGTCATGCAAATACGCATGAGAAGTATGGGGCGTTTCTGTCTGGTGCGGGGTTGTCGAGGTCGACGTTATTACAGAGGATATAGCGACTTCCAAGTCGGCGAGACAGCATTCGGCTTCACTTCCGTGAAAAACGGCCGCAATGCGGTGTTTATGACGCTCACACACGTTACGGCTACGCAATTGAAGATCGCTGTTTGCATGATAAATTTGTCACGCAAAGCGCAAGCGGGGAGCAGATTGGGCGTCATCCGTGCAAGACAGCGTTGGCGCTGATTTCAATGCCACAATCTAGCATCTCAAATAGAACTTGCCATGAATACAGGAGCCAACCTCTAGTGTACCCTCTCGAGCCAGAAGACTACCTTTATGTGCAATAATCGAAATGCCACTACTTTGATCGCGTGGGTGTTGTGCTTGTGGTTGTGAACGTCTGCGAGCGCCATAGCCTTGACCTTGGACTTGCAATCGTCGTCCATTATAACGGACGTACGAGCTATGGGCGCGCCAGGCATTAACTCGGCGTCGGCACGGTGGAAAAGGAAATACTCTGTGAGACATAATAAAACCCATGCCTCTATCATCTTCTACGCGGCGCGCGCCAAGAACCTTTGGGAGCACTTCGGCCCGGTTGCTTGCCACGCTACCTGTGCAAATATGACTTGTTTTGGTTTTGCTTTTGCCGTGCTAGCACTATTAAAGTTGTCACTCTCATTTGTCATCCTTGCAACACAGGAACTTCGTGCCTCGGACTTCATGCGGCACAAGTTACTTAAGCCTTGCCGATTTCGAGCCTGGCACTCCCATACGCTTCAGGTAGAACTCGCCACTATATGCGGGAACAGGCTTGAAATCTTTACTGTATGTACCCGAGCCCGCTGTCGCTCCATTATCATGCTCGCAGCAACGTTTTTGCTTTATCCAGCAATGGCCTTCCGCGTTGCCACCATGCGCATAGACTATGCCCTCACACCCGACATATGCATTGCAAATGCCGATCTGAATCGTCTAGGGGGCTGCCAAATTCGAGAACGAAGATGCGCGCAGGGGTAATTAAACAAGAACTGCACGGCTAAGTACGCACGCACCAGGGACAAACCAATGGAGCGAGCTCTTCAAAAGGAGGCAACCAAACCGCCTGAAGGATGGGGATCTTCAGAAAAATGGAACAAAAGCTAAACAATCGAGAGGCCCGACAATCAGCGATGGAAAAAGTGGGCGCAAGAGTGAGGAACAAACGGAAACGATAGCGGGTTCTCCTGTTTCGGTGTTTTTTTGATGGGCCTCCCCAGGTTTGGGGCTTCTGTAGATGTTCGCGCTTTTTTTTTCGCACAAAAAAGTAAGCCCGCAGAAGCAAGGTTTGGGGGGCAGTTCCCCACCTTTTGACGCATGCAAGGTAGGCTTGGAATTCTGCAGGCCGACAGGCAGACAGCTTCCGTAGGCTGAAAACAAACGGGGGCGCAAAAATACCTTGCGAAAAATAAACTGCGGCAGAAATAATGGCGCAACGCATTTCGCTGCTTCAGAAGATAAGGAATCCCTTCGCGGACCGCCTGCAGGCTGACAACTACCGAGAAAGGAGGCAAGCAAGGCGCGGCGCTTTCGGGTTTCTCCGATTTTGACTGACCCCAAAAAAAAATTCGAAGATGGCCAATCACTTTGCTTCGTGGCCAGAAAAGATAGCTTCTGGCGATATCAGGATCGGGCCCTTGGACAAAAAAGGCCAGAGCTGACCACCCCCCGCGTTAGCAAAAGAGTCTGGCTTGTAGCTCTCGCACGGGTCTGGCCGTCCGGGACAGCGCCAAAGCTGGCCGCTTCTGTAAACGAAAAAGAGCGCGCCGGCTCTTTCTGCTTCTGGCCCCTGGCGAAGAAGCAGAAGCGCGCCACTTTCGTATAGCGGGGTGCTTCTGGTTCTGGGCTTTTCCTGATCTGGCACTTCAAAGAAAAAGACACTAGAGGTGGCCACTTTTCCCAACAACAGCAAAGTTTTTTGCCTTCTTCCACGTCTGCACTTGGGGAAGGAGCCAAAACGTAGCACCTTCTGTAACCAAGAAGAAGCGTCCTCCGCTTTTTAAACTTTATGCGGATGTGGCCAAAGCTGGCCACTTCTGTGAGCAACGTCGGGGCTTTTCGCTTTTCCTGCCTCTGGGAGATCTTCCGAATAAAGCAAAGAAGCGGCCTGCCTTTGCGTTTTCATCTCAGGCATATTCTTCCGAGAGAAGCCAGGATGAAGGTTGGGAGTTTTCAAAAGCGAAAAGGAAAGCGAGACGCGCACGAAAAGAAAATGCAGAGGCGTCGTCGCATGGGCCTACTTAAGCTGAAGAATTCCATCCAACAAACAAGCACGAAAGATCTTCGCACAGGTATGCGCTGCGCATGAAAATCTAAAACGCACACTGCCATCGACACATCGCACGCAAGGGGAGCTCTTTGCGCACACGCGTCACGAAACCAGAGCCATTTTAGATAAACCTGACAAGTCTTGCATTCTTCCAGACGTAGACACATTTGCACTCCATACGACAGCCGTCGTATTGATTTTGTCGGTATTGTCGTGTTCTTCTTGGCTACCCATAGTAAAAACGCCCCCAACCCCCGCTCAGGCTTGTCGATGCATACTTATTCGCACGAGCGGATGAACATTTCTCACCCAGCTCCACAGGGGAGGCGTATTCATAATTCTATTTCTAGTTTTCGTTTCGTTCCTTCCATGTGGTATCCCTAAACCCGAGCGGCCCGTTGGACCGCGCCGTTGGGGCTGGGTAAAGCGTCCTGGGCCTACCTCCCAAAACCGAGGCCCAGCACGCCTCACCACCACCTTGCCAAACAGGGCAAGACCCCTCAGAACCCCACAGCAGGTGGTTGAATGAGGGGAGACCCAGCCCCGCCCCAATTGCCCTCGGCAAGGCCCTACGCCGAAGTGGAACAAACGAAATCCCAAAGCGAGGGACAAGTAGACACGGGAAGAAACCCAAACAAAACCGCCAGTGGTAGAAGTGGGAACACTGTTTTCTGAGTGGGATCACATGACAAGCCTGGGCCCGCGAAGCAGTAAATCGCATACCCAAAGGTGGAAAATGTATTTGAAGAAGAGACGTCATACCGTCCAGAAACATCTGCACACTGAGTCCACAGGCGGATCTCAAAACAAAAGGGTACAGGGCAAGCGCAAAAAACATCGCGGAGTGGCTCAAACTTGAGCCAGCAACTCCTCAGCCGGAATAGAATCCAGCAGCTCACAAGGATCTTCAAGCGGGGTCGCCACCGTGGTCAGGAACCTCTGAATCTCATCCCCCAAAGCGACACAGGAATGAAGCTGCACCCTAGCCACCCGACAGAACTGCGCCCAAAGTGCATCGCGGGTAGTCGCGTCAGCAACATTTTCCCCGGAGGGGAGCCACTCGAAGTACGGCACTATGGCAAAACGGGCACACAAACTCCAAAATAAAGCCGCTACCACCGACAGGTGAGCGCGCTCGCCCGATCGACTCCGCAAAACCCCCACCGCAGTGGTGTTGTCCAGAAAGAATACGACCCGCTTGTGCGACAAGGTCGGGCCCCAGAGCATCAACAGAATGACCGGTGTAAAACTCTCCAACACGTTGATCGGGAAAGACCCCCAAGAGGCGGATGGAAAATTATCCGCCCGCGAGACCGGGTGGCGGAACGCCTGGAAGGCACCCTCCTGCAGAAGACGGACCCCGCCGAGAATACCTCGCCCCCGCTTCCAACTCGCGTCCGAGTAGCACACCTCCACCGGGAGGCCCACTCGTAAGAAGGAAATCGGAGGAAGGACCGGGAGGCAGGCCGCCATGAAGCGTAAGCTCGCCGCACAACCGGAACCCAAGGGAAGGCAGGTGGCGCGAGAATGAAACAAACCTCCACGCCGAAAGACCGGCTTCAGCAAGCCATTTAGACGCCGGCCCACCAGCAGTGAGAAGGGGAAAAGGAACTTCCCGGAAAGGGTGGAAGCCCGCGCGGGACTGAGCTCCCCCGCCCCCAAGACTTCAACCAGGGCCGCCCGAAGGGTGGCGCGCTTCACTTCCGACAACTGCATCGTGGGAGGCGATTGCGACACGTCAAAATCCAAGCCCAAAACCCGCAAAGCGGTGCGCCCCCACTTGACCTTCTTCGGCTTCCAAGGAAAACCCAAAACCTCCAACATGTACACAATGGCGCGCATCAGGAGACGGCGAACCCTGCGGGGCGCCGTGCCGGTCATATCATCTATATAGATGATCAAGGCCACGCAGAAAAGCCACCGAACGCAGAAGGCCAGAAACTGCCCAACAATCAACCACTCCGTAACGGAGTGAATGTTCCCAAACAGGAGCGTGAGGCCGCGGAAGGCTTTGTAGGCCTTCGCCTTGGGGTCGAAAACCCCGATCCAGTTCGTCGCGCTCCCCGCCTTCGAAATGCTTACATTCTTGTAAGCGTTGGCAATGTCGATAACCCACTGGCAGAGCCCCGCACCCTCAGGGTCCGCACCATCCTCCGCTGCGTCGAAGTTCGGTATGTGGTCCAAAGCCGCCCAAGCAACCTCCCGCCAGCCCGGGTCGGACGGGCGGGCATCCGGGAAAGGATCAAAATCATACTCTTCACAGGCCAGGGGGTCTGCCCGGTTGCCCCCTTGGTCAAACACCCGCAAATCCCGCCAGAAGTCAACCCGCGGCGGGCCGCCTTCTTCTAGTAAAATCGCCGAGCTCGAAGCAAGGGCGAGAGCATGATGAACCGACGGAATCGGCATCGACGACGAGATGTCGGAGCAAACATTCAAAGGCACACCATTGTCGCAGAGGCGGATCTTGTCCGCCTCATGGTGTGCAAAACGAGTCAGAAGGATGCGCGCCCCCTTTTCCCAAGCTTCGTCCAGGGTAAAAGGACCCTGGAGCCAGCCGTCCTCGGTTTCTTGGATTGTAGTATCCCAGCAGTGCTTGACATCTTCACCCGGCATCCACGATGAGCTGCGCTGCCGCAGGCGCGAAATATTTTCCGCACCCTCAACCGAGGCTGCTAGGTCCCCCGAACCGGAGCCGGTAGTTGGGGCCGGGGGCAAACGTCCACCCTCCGACGCCTTCATGAGTTTCGACGGCCAAAAGTCTTGAGCCGCAGTGGGGCCGACCGATTCCCCCCCGGAAGCTAAAACCCGCCATACATGCGAGAAACCCGAAAAAGCAGACTCTCTGCCAATCTTCTCAATAACCCCGAAGTTGAACTTCGACCGGATTGGCCTGGTATCCTTCCAACCACCTGCCAAGACCTGCTCCGAGCGAGAGACGGTCGCTGGGTCCGCCCGGGCACAGGCCAGCCAGTAAACGCCCGCCAGAATCCGGTCCGAGAAATCCCCAAAGGACGAGCTGTGGCCTTCGCGCAGGCACTGTTCGTTGTGCCGCGAGATCAGTCGCCGACCCGAAAAGGCCGGGTGGCTCCTGTCCTGCGACAAACCTGGTAGAAACCTGTCCCGGTCCCGCTGGACCCGAGAGAGAAAGGCAGAAACCTTGTCAGCCGGCGAGGACTCCATTCTGATGCTGCACTACGCTGGCGAGCGCGACTCTGTGAAACGGAAGTAAAATTCTCCCTCAAAGGAAAAAGGCGAAACCGTCGCTCGCGACGGTTCCACAGTAGAGTGTGGGGGGTGGGCCCAGATAGCACCCACACCCTGTGGTGTAAGCGACAAGAGAAAAACCACCAGAATGTGAAAAACAAGAAAAGCGAGTGTACTAAGTAGCCAACCTGGGCGCGGTCTCGTGTCAGCACGGGAACTGAGGGGTGAGAAGAGCATGAGCATAACGATCACAAAGTACCGCGCCGCCAAGGAGGTGAGTTTGCAAGGGTAACGGATTGGTTACCGCCAGTGCCAAACAACCCTCATCCCCGTGGCAACACGAGACCGACCGCTGAGCATGTCTATGCTACACAATGAAAGACAACCCACGGGGGGTGAAGAGCCACTCTCCTCTCGACCGAAGGTTAACAGCTCACAAACACCTCGTGAGCACAACTACCACTCCGATCTCGGAATCTAACCGGCATCTACACCTAATCAACAGAGACGGAATGCAGGGAGCAATGTAGACCGAGGGCAACAAAGGGAACACCCCGCGAGCCTGGCCACGCCAGACCGCGAAATAAGTACCAGGCCAAGGGGGCCCGGAACGTTTCTAATTTCCACTCACAACAATCACACTCACATCTTGTTCTCACAACAGAGCAAAGCTTTCGCTAGGAGCTAAAATCCAAGAGCAACCAGGCCAGCATGGATTTGTTCATGTAGGAGTAGTAAAAAGCAACACGCCGACGGACCCACTTGGCCGAAGGCGAGGGCCAACCTCTAAAACTAAACTGCACATGCTGCAGTGCCTACTTCGGAGGCGCTTGCGCGTCCCCTCTCAAATCTTTTATCACAAAGGGAGACCGCAACACGTGCGGGAATCTGCAGCTGCTTCCGCGATTACAGCGGCCACGAAGAAAGTCGTGGCAAACAATCCCCACGTTGGAAGTAGTAGCCAAAATTTCTTCACCTCTCACCGGATCCCAGACCTTAGGGATTCCGGAGGAAGAAGCACGCCCGGGCGGGGCAGGACCCGGACCCGGGGGACGTGGAGCGAGTTGTTTAGGCGGTGCCGGGATCTGTAAAGAGCGAATCTGCCCAACGACACGGGCCCCGAAGCCCTGTGTGCCCCCGCGCACTTCGCCGTTCAGGATATCGCGGTACTGAGCCGGATCCAGCCGGCGCGACTCCCCCAGGGCAGTCAAATCATGAAACTCCGCCTCTGAAACCAGGTCGGAGTTCCGGAGCACTTTATGTGTGTTGCGAATCAGCATAACGTTAGTGGTAGGCGACCCCTTTTCGGCTTTGTAGTAGGACGCCAGATCCTCGAGCGGCAACCTAGCATCAATCTTCGCTCGTACCCCGTAAGCCTGTTCAGTGAAATGGTCTGCAAAGAAAATCCCGAAGCGAGTCGTCTGCGCGGTTCTATGTTTAGGCGCGGACGACAAAATCATCTTCACTTCGGCCCGCTCCGAAGCATTGAGGGCCTTGATGCCCTTAAGCGCCTTGATCTCCACGCTACTGCAGATGTGGAGCGACCTAACACCGTTGTAGTCCAGCACAGCTCGTGCCAGGCTCTCCGCGGGCACATCTACCGAGGACAGCGAATCAAGTGGGGAAGGCTCCCGCTGGTGCGCTAATAATTCGGATCGCGAGATCCCAAAGGCCTCGACCTCACTGTCACTAAAATCTTGCACGGCCTTCCGCTTCTTCACCGGGGGCGGGCCCTTGCGGGCCGGACCCGCCTCGCCCTCTTCCTCCGCGAGAAGAGCAGCGCAAATCTCATCTTCTTCAACTTCGGGGGCCGCCATCGGCGGGGCTTTCACTTTCGCAAACGGTTTAGCGACCGCCTTAACCGCTTTCGCCTTGTGGGGCGGCGCCTTCCCCTTGGGCTTGGCCGGAGCTTTAGCTTTGGCCGGGTGCTTCGCCTTTGCTTTTGCTTTCGCGGGCATCTTGTATCTGAACCTAAAAGCGATGCTCAATGTGAGTGTGAATGTGAACTAAGTGGCAAGATACACTTGCTCGTATCTAACGTGGTCCCCTGTACGTGGAAAATAAGCGAGAAGAAACCGGTCTGAACCCAAAGTGGGAGGGGGGGGGAGGGCCCAGATCCCATTTACAAGCAGCGTCTCCTGCTGCGATCAAAGATTTTCCCATACCGACCTAAACATACTCAACCACTCGCATTTCGTATCTGTCAAGAAAAATCGGGCTAGCCCTGGGCTCAAGATCTGACAGATTTTAGATTTGGGACCAACAAATTTATGTAGCAACAATTTCCGAGCGACTCGTGCACGAAATAGAACAGACCGCCACTGGACAAAAGTGAAGCAAATATATTTCTGCGCTATGCGGACTCTGGTTTTTTAGAAAACGATTTGGAAGTTTCCAGCTGTGCAGTGCCTGTAGCTCGAGCTGAAACATAATGCACCAGGCGTTCACTCCAGGTCGTCCTCCTCCGGAGACCAGCAGCATAGAAGCTGCTGCTCCTGGTCAGAGAATCGCGCAAAGTCATCACTGTATTCGAAAAAGGACAGGCTCCTAGCCTGAAGAGACCAGCCCTGCCTATTGGAGACCACCGCCACAAGCTTTTGCCGAGCTTTGGCGGCTTTCTTCCTATTCCATGCTAAGCGCGACGTGATCGCACACGTACGACGTGGCCCATGGCCACTCGTCTCGGCTAGCCTACAGGCAGACATGAACTCGCACTTCGATATCGGAAACAACGTGGCCCAGTTCTCAACTGAGCACACCGGGCAAACATTCACCCGGCTCTTCTTACACATGCAGAGCACCTCCATGCGGCGTAGCTGCGAGGTTTTGTCCTTGCGGACCATCAAAGCTGCTGACCGGGTCACACCTCCCTGCCTACGCAGGAAGACCTGCGAGCGGCTAATCGCCGTCAGGGTGTCGCCACGGATCCCTAGCGCCGAGGCCACTACTAAAATTTCTTTCTCCCGCTGTGTCATACGGCCCAGGGAAGCCAAAAAGATGGGCGTTGCCTTCTTCGGTTGAAGGTTCTGCGATTTCAAGTACCGGCCGATTGCCCGCTGCAGACCGAGGAGCTGCCGGGGGAATAAAATGTTTTTAATTCTTCCCGCCTCCCCTTCTAGCGTCACTGCTGAAGACAGGTAACCCGCCGCAGAGGTAAACCCCTGGGCCAAAAGAAAAGCGGCAAACTGTCGAAAATCCGCAATCCCAACTTCCCGGGCCTGCTCCAGGCCTTTCTGCACTTTGAACGCCTGCCATGCTCTTGCGTGAGAAGATTGCGGAGAACGTGTCCCGAAGACACTGGGCGCTGGCCCTCTAAATGAATACGTATGCGGGCGGCCCCGAGCCATGTTTGCAATCAAAGTTGTGATAGACAAGGTAAGACAAATCCACACATCGCCCTAACGGCACCTACTGAGACTTAGATCTGGAAAGGAACGGACCACTATCTGCCCTCAAAAGCACTACAGCAGCCTGGTAGTAGAAGAGAAAGAGAGAAAGGTTGACTTGGCGCGGGGCCTCAGAAGCGACCTAGCTACCCGAGCCCTACATCTAACATTCCGCACACTGTCGGATCCAATTTCCGATCTAACACTCTGAGCGCGTATCCTTTGTTTTTGAAGACCTTCCTTCATTTGAGCAAAAATAAACAGAGCCTCAAGCTCTTCAAAGACAAGTACTCACCTGCCGCGCAGTTGAAGCATGAGTATCAGAAAACTTCCATGTCTCTACGAAGACATGGATTGAAAAAGAAATCGTAGCAACCTGCTGTGGCCTTGCTGGCCCTAACTCACAATGGCTTTCGCGCCCACGCTAAACTGCCCCCGCTGGGGCCACCCTCTATGGTGAGAAAAAAGGAATAAACTCCCCCCGCTGGGGGATGCCCTCACTGGCGCCACCTACTTCGGTGTAGAACAAAAGGGCAAAAATTCACCTAAACCTACGTCCCCCAGACGCACATATCGATGACTCTACATCGCTCCTCCCCACTCTAGGGGAGGAGATCGCAAACGTGCAATAGCTTCTACGGATCTGCCAGCCGATATAGTGCGAACGGGGGACCCCAAATCCCAGTTACTACACGAAAAGGATCTACCGAGGTAGATATGTCATTAAATCGCGATTCTAAATTTGATATGAGCTAGGATGCGATCGGCGCATCAGGATTGCGACCGAGAAATAGGCACGACTACAATTCATAGCCGAGGAAACGTGTCACGCATGAGTCACAAAAATTCTAGAGCTGTCTTGCAGCGTTGCAATCTTCACTATGGTGCGTTTTTGTTCATCTCCAAAAAGACCGAATCGAGGCACGAGAAGACTTCACACATTGACACGAGGGAGCTCGAAATTGCTGAAAGAGTGAAGATAGTACTCCATTTACGGGCCCAATGTAGAGCAGGTGCTATGCTGCTCATTGCAGTGCGCCGACTAGTGCCTACGCGTCGCAAATATGACTCAGTCCAGAAAGTCGCAAACTTCTGAGACGTCCCGCGGGTCACGCAAAAGTCTCCACTGCGTGATTGCCAAAAGTTGCTCACTGTTGGAGAAAGTTGAGAGGGATTTTCTCATCAAGGAGAGGCAAGAGAAAGACCGCGCAGAATCTGTCGCGCTACGTCTTGAATCCCAGACCTGCTCATTGGAATTGGGGGGCCTAGAAAACACGCATGACAAGGTTTGCGCTGTTTGTGTTCCAGATCCAGACCCAGGAAGGTTTGCCGTGCATAACTTGAAGAGGCTGAGGCTCAGGACGCAAGCTGTAGCCTGGCCACAGTTCCTGGCCTACGAACTGAGGCGACCCGCGGAGCAAGCACGTGGTGGCGCTCACGCAAGCGCAAGGAGATAGCTGCATTGTCTCGGTTATTTATGTCAAAAAGTACAACCAGGGCCGCGCGAACCGAACTAAGGTCACTAGTGGCTGCGCCAGGACGGCCGCCGCTGGCCAACGGCGAGAAATCCGAAACTCTAGGCCCCAAGCTCTAAAACCAAACGGCGCGAAGGTCGAGATGTCAGGCCCAACGCTGTTGGGCGTCTTCGTTCTCTAGACGTTTAGACGCGGCATGGGCTTGATACTAGTTGAGTGGGCAGTCCTGCGTTAGTACGCTAGAAGAGACGAAAAACTCGCATCGTTTTGAAAACAAAATTTGGAAGAATTAGCTCTGAGAAGCGCGAAGATCCTAAATTCTACGGCCGTCATTTTGCATGGAGCTACGAAGATGGTGCGTCTGCATGATAATGCGCAGCTCGTCAGACATGCGACTGCGCACTGTAGTAAATAGGTGACGCTTTTGTTCATTTGCAAGAATATTGGCTGAAAAGTGACATATAGATACCTAAACGGGAATCAATAGTCACAAAACAAAGAGAGTTACTAGATAGAAGTTTCTGACCGGAGTTAATGGCGTAGGGACGTTTCTATCCCGATATCTCTCCACGCTCGGCTCCAAATACCACAAGCAGGCGTGCACGCACTCCTCGAACGTGAGGCGGCCATCCAGCTCTGGGTACGTCTGAACTGGTTTTGTGGTGAAAGGCTCTCCCCCCTTTCCAAACTCAATCAAGAGAGGACTCGAGGTCGTCAATCGGGTAGATTTCTGCACGCAAATGCGTGGTGGACTTTTGTCGCGTAGAACGCCAATACCAAGACCTCCTCCACCCCCCTACAGAGCAACCTGTTTTCGAAAGAAATGATAGATAGATAGACAGACAGGGCCCCTACAGCAACCAACACCGCCCAAAAACACGGCTCCGATGAGTTCCTCGGGTCCGATAAGTTCTTCGGGTCTTGGTTACTCGACGGTCCTCGTAGGCTACAGGAGAGCACGACCTTCAACCTGGCACAGAGCACCGCCGCGGCGCAGCGAACGAAAACCAAAATAAAGAAACCGCCCGCGGTCATAGTCGGGAGACCACATTGATGCCCAGAGCCAAGCGACGGCTACAGACCACCCAAGAAGCCATGTACTACTCCAATGCTTCATCTGCAATGCCGCAGTCATAGCACCATCTTCGGTCCTACAGATGGCTGCCATCTTCCGGAGTGTTTTGCCGGACCGGGGGGGTACCAACTCCAACTACAAGCTACACAAGGTCACAAGAGCACTTCCTGCAACCCAAAAAAGATTCTACCTCCGACACGCTGCGCTTTCTCTTTCTTGGTTCCACTTCGTGCCTGTGCCTGTCAACCATCCAAAGCGGCCTCATACTTATGCCATGCCGGTCAACTGGGCTCGTCCGATCCAAAGCTATAGAACTATCCTACCGGCTGCCGAAGCCTTCTCTCCTGCAATGCCACAGGCAGCTCATGCCGTGCCGTTTGGCCCCAATAAACCATTGAGGTTTAATCTGCACCAACCCGGCCGAAAGCCCCCACTACCTGGCTGGAAAACTAGAGAAAAAGGCTCCGACGGAGCCTTTCCTACACCACACTGTGTGTCCGCCGCAACTGCATACGTCTTTTTCAGGAGGCAACTGCCAACCATATCCTTATCCCGATGCCTTGCTCCATATTGTGGGGCTGCCTAAGAGGCTACTCGAACCCTCAACGCTAGAGCCGCGGGCCGAATCCCCAGTCTGACACATCATCAAGACTGGGGCCAGTTCTCATGCCTTTTCAGGCACCTTTAGCCGTACTTCGTGCGGCCATACAGAGGAACAATATCGGACCCCAATCAACCGCGACTGGGTCTAGCCGATCGAACCAAAACTCCATGGCACGACGCCCGTTTCGTCGCGTAAAGTGGGGGCGAGGGCTGCGCATTTCATGAGCGGTCTCATGCGTTCTTGTAGCTCTTTATTGGGTTACAATCGTAGTGGCATTTGTCATGATGCCGAGCAGCTAGGACTTTCAATTTCCCTACTGCACAGGGGGGCTTGTAATCTTCTCCCCGAGATCAATGCCTTCCACCTGCAGAAAGTACTGCTGTGTAATAATCATGTTGCTGCGCAATATATCATGGGAACAAGGAGGGGCGCCTCTTGATTTGGATAACTTTTGAACTTTCCTCATCGGTCTCGTCCCCGTCCTCGTCTACCATATACGCAGGTTGTATTATAATTTCTCTCGTGAGCCGCCGAAGCCCGCCCATTTGTTTGTACTCATCTGTTCCATATGCGGAAGAGAAACCCCCGGCACCATATCAACTGCAAACTATGTCTGGGTCTCGAAGAATACGCTTGCTTCAAGTTGTGCTGCAGGTCTGGATCCGGAACGCGCACACAAGCGCCACAGTTTTTGTGAACGTTTCACGATGCCCATGCATGCCCAGCCCGCATGAACAGACGTTCGCTTGTACTTCTTGGGGAGCAAAAGTCTCACGCGCGCCTTTTCGGGCTCAACACAGATTTTTGATGTGTCGTGAACTATGCAGAACCGCTCGCCTTCTTTACAAGTCAAAAAAAGTGACTAATCAGTTTTTGCGGACACAGGCAGCCGGCCTGGTACTGGGCAGCGATGGGGGTGAAAAAGTTGAGAAAATGGGATCGGAGCGCAGTAGGGCTGAACTAGTCAGCGAGTGGGCTTGAGGTTGAAGATCTTGACTATGAGTAGACAGCGGGCGCACAAAGTGGCTACCGACGGGACTAACCAAAAACAGAATCTGAGGTGTGTTTGCCATTGGTGGCAACGACTAGCAAAAAGCGCCCAACGATGGCAACGGCCGCGACTAGCGTACTTAGCCACAGAAGCCCGCGCGGCGCTCATGTTGCTAGCAAAAAAGACCGCGCGGGGCTAGTTCGCCGAGCGTGGCACCTTACTAGTAGCCGGCGAGGGGGCCGGGCGCACGGAAGCAGCGCGCCGGAGGTGGCAGGCTTGGCGCCCTTCTAATTTGCCCCCGCCCCTTCTCTCCCGGTTGGCGGGGCCGGGAAAAGCCATATCTTTGAAATTTGTCCCATCTTCTGTGGTCGCTGCCTTCCGACAAGGTCTGGTCTGCAAGGCCCGGGGGGGTTCGCATTTTCCCCCGGGGCCTTACTTCCTCTGCGTGGCACGTCGCCACCCACGGCGCCTTCCCCTCCTTGTGCCCTCGGGTGGCTGTGGCCAAGCTGGAGTGTGGCTAGCCGGGCGGGGCCGTTGCTTTCTTTGTTTGAATGACCCCACAGGCCCCGGCCACCCCTTGCGTGCTTCTACTGGCGCTCCCTTTCGCATTGTGCCCTGCCTTCTTTGCGCCACTTCCTCGCCGTAGAAGGTATCCATAGTAAATTTCCTGCACTCGTACAAATCGCCATTGTTTGTCATGCAAAATTGAAAAGAAACGCGGCTTCGAAAAAAAAAAGGCTGCAGCTTTCTCGGGTGCTGCCGACTGAATACATCTACCCGGCATGGTATTGCTAGTGAGATCCGGACTCACGGCGCTGCAGTAGCTTTCTCTAACCAGCTAGCGTCTTTAACATTCTTCCCGGAAAGCCTTCGCCTGTCGCCCCCTCCCTCGACTCATAACGACCGCGGCACAACATGCATCGCTATTAAATTTCGGGACAGGGGCGTCTAACTGTGCCGACCCTGCGCCGCATTGCGCGCATTTCTGGGCGGGGACATGCGACAGGAGATACACCGAGGAGGATACAACAATGAGCCTGCCCGGCCGATTGACGAAATTAGGCAGTTTTGTTTTGGGTGAGAGACTAGTCAGTGGGCGGCTGTGTTTGATTTGGTTCTCGACTTTTTGAAAGCAGCCGCTAATGCATTTGGGCAAGCTGGCAGACCTAGTTTCCAACTCGATGCGCTGGCTAGTTTTGGCCTTTTGTAGCGTTCACGCACGGAGGCAGTTTCTCCCTTGGGCTGATCAGCTTCACAACCCGCGCGGCGAGATCTCCGACACGCAGATCGTTGCCAGCGGGAAAAAGCCGCGACATTTTCTTGCGAAAAAAATGCTCGCGAGGTCTGCAAAAATTTTTTGCAGGGCTCGACTTCTAGCTTTCAGACCGCCGAAAACACGCGACTTGTTTCTGTACAGTAGATTTTTCCCGCATGGTATGGTGAAGCGAAGCATGCTCCTGTACGCCGTTTTTCTTTTAGAAAGTGGCGTATAGGAGCAGCATCCAATTGACCATACCATGCAGATTAAATCTACTGTACACAAATCACGTGCGTGATTCTGACGTCGTTTGAATACTGCCAAAAGCTTGAAAAAAAAATATCTGCCAACCCTCTCCAACCAACCCTCTCCGACCAACCCTCTCCGACCATCCCTCCCCAGCCAGCCCTCATTTGAAAACACAACGCCGCAGACCCATCCCTCTTGCCGTATGTCGCAGCCAGGTGGCGCGGGGACATGGAAGCAGCAATCTGGGCGAAGACAATCGGCCCAGTAGCGGTCCCTGCTTTGAAACATTCACGGGCCACGCCGCGCGAGAGCCAGCAGGCCGCTCCGAAGTCGGAGGCCCCTGATGTGGTTCGGATGGATTTACTCAGACGCCCGCGATGGATTTGCGGCCTCTGGTTCCACTTTTAACGCCCGGAAAGACGAAGAAGGGAAAAGTATGGGCCTGAAGGTTGGAACTGCTGTGATGTGTAATCGCGCCGACAGCGTCGGGCTTGGCTGTTCGGCCGCGATCGCCTCCTCTTGGGAAAACACACATTGCCTTCTTTGCGCCACTTCTTCGCCGTAGCAGGAGTGACAATTGGCCTCAAAGAGCCCGAAAAGAGCACCCAGCCCATGGCGGGTTGGCGCAGCGACCCTGCCGGTCCCTGCCTCCTGTGAATGTGGCCCGGCAGTACAATTTCGCGCCTTTTCGTTGCGCCGTCCGCTTCTCGACGCTTGTTTTGTGCTTCAATGCGTTATAAATTCTGTGGCCCCTACAGTTCCTCCCCTTGTTCGTTTTCCCATCCCCCTCTGGCGGACGCGGAGTGCACGCATGTTCTACATGGACACTATGCAGAATTCGCTTGCCTTTCGTCCTGGCCCAGACATATTTGCAAGTCATAGACCCGGGGCCGCGGGAGGGTCGGAGTCCGCATACCAATGGTTCGGAGCAGCATGATATGCATTGCAAAAGTACTTCTATCGCACTCGTGCTAGTAATTGCAGATATGCATAAAAAACAAATCGCCTTCCACCTGACCCAAAACAGCACTACAAATTCCATCTGTCACGCTAAGGAAATTTATGATGCAATTGCGATACTTTGCTTTCAACACTTTTGCATTGCGTACATGAATGAGCTTCGTGCAGGTTCGGTTCAGCTGGTTGCCGTCCACGAACGTGTCCGACTGGCCAGTATCGTATGAAAAATGTTTTACAGTTACACGACACTCTGATGCAAGACAAACAAGACAGACAACCTCTGTCATGCAGGAAATGCTCGCCAGCCTCATTTCATGCGTGTTTTCCCTTGTTGTAGTCTACGCATTACAAGTTTTCTTTGGCATGCAGAGCTGCAACTTTGACTTCATTGTGATGCTGAAATTATAGCAAATGTGTAACTCCTGTACACTTTTTTCCTGTGATAGCCAGATTCTCTTTTGTAATACGGGCCGCTCTCTTCGAATGGGGCTGGCAGGATCGAAATTCTCGAAGTTGTAAAATCTTTTTTGAATTTGCATGCAAGAAATTTGCATGAAAACAGACCATGCCGCCCCCTAGTGGAGGTGGCAGGGCGTTTTATAGAGAACGCGCGTCGCAAACTGAGCAGGTATTTGAATCATATTTATAAAACACGCCCGCACGCATCGTCCGCGAGCGCACGTTTGAGCGAGCTAACTATCTAGTAACCAATGAAATTGCACTAGATCATGCCTTTGCACCATGCACATCAACGCGAAGAGTGCCATAGTAGCTACGAACTCACCGACGTCTATTTTTATTTTCAATTTTAGCATTTCGATTCTGACGCTTCCATATTATCGTGATTTCGACCTCGGGAAAGACTATGCGTTGCAAATAGGTCTCGGTCTGAAAGGGTGTAACTTGTTATGCTGGTTTTGGATTCTAAAAAAATCCAGTAGAGGTGTTCAGTTTTCTTCTTCCTCGGAAGTGGTATTCCTCATGCGGGATTGGCATCAAGAAGCAATCAGCGAGTCTGTGGTGCTTCTAGGGCACACATCAAAATCACTATCACAGACATAAAATAATCATATTCATAAACGTACATGACAAGTCGTGCAATGCTTCACACCCAGACGCAGACAGAACAAAAACATTTGCAATGCGTAAAGCTGTAGGACCCCATTCCAACAGCCGGCCGCGGTAGTACTTCGGCTGCAGTAGCAAAAAAGACGAGTAGAAGCGGATGCCGGGCGGGCATGGTGGCGGCCATCTTCCTTGCAGCCCACCAGATAGGCAGCGACGCATCAAATAGAAATGCACCTCCCTCAGGTGATGTTACAAGAGTCACTCAGCTGTAGTTGCAACCTTACTCACTGTTCTTGAATACGAGAATTTTACTCATTTGGGGAAAACCTGGGGAGCAGAGACGCAAGAAACGCAAAGCCAATCGTGGATCTGGATTACGATAAAAGAAACCTCTTTGTCTTTGCACGAATTATTTCCAGAATTTTTTGCTCCAGTTTTTACTGTGTCAGGCATATTAGACTTCGGAACTTGGAGTGCGAGACTTTCCACCGGGAATTGAAATCGGTTTCGTTTGTACGCGAGAACAAAAGTTAGGGGCTCCAGTCAAGAATGTGAAAAAATTATAATAATAGTGAAGCGAGTTTTGCCTCCCCCTTTGCTATAATGTATAGGAGGCGCTTAGAAAAATAATTCTAAACAAATGTGCTTAGAAGGTTCCGTCTCGAGGCAATGTGTAACAGATTGGGCCTTTCCATTTTTCCTGTTCGCCATACCATCGCGCAGAATATTACTCCGCATGGTATGGCGCACAGAGATGCCACGCATTTCATGGCATCGCGGGGACCAAAAACCCTGCCGCGAACTCCTGGGCCATCACTCTCCGGTCGGGTTAGGCAAAAGTGATGGCCAAAAGATCCTGCTTGACTATCACTTTCCGGCCGGCTTCCCGGTCGAGCAAAAATGTTTCCGGTCCGCTTTTCGCCCGGGCAAAAGTGTTTCCGGTCCGTCGGGCGAAAGTGATGGCCAAGAGCCCCTTGGCCATCACTCTGCTCGGGCAAAAGTGATTGATGGCCAATGGCTCCCCGGCCATCGCTTTTCGCTCGGACGGGCCGACGGGCAACCAACCAAGCAAAGTGATGGCCAGGAGCTCCTTGGCCACCACTTTCGGCGGCCATCAGTTATTTCCGGTCGGGCAAAAGTGGTTGGCAAAAGCTCCTCGGCCATCACTTTCCGATCGGTTCGGGCAAGAGTAGTGGCCGCGAGCTCCTTGGCCATCACTTTTGGCCATCGCCTTTCGTTCGGGCAAAACATCACTCTCCGGCCGAGGCACGCAAAAGCGATGGCCAGGAGCTCCTCGGCCATCGGGAATTGAAATCGGTTTCGTTTGTACGCGAGAACAAAAATTAACGGCTCCAGTGAAGAATGTGAAATAGAAATACACGGAAAGAAACACAAGCGAAGCAACACGAGTCACGGCCTGCTCACCTGATGCAAGGATCGATCGCCAATTGAAATAGAGCGCCTTGTTACGATGCAGCAGAAGGCAGCTGGTCGCGGTCTGTCTACTTGTAGACCTGTTGGTGTCGCAGGGCCGCGGTCCAACACTGCAGCCCGCTTCGGGTCGCGCCCTAATATTCGAACCAGAAAGCAAGGGCGCGCAAAAGGCTGCGCTTTTTCCCGAGCAGCGCTCCGTCCCGCAGAACGTTATGCACGAGGGCTCGCGGGCCCAGAAAAATACACAAATTCCAAAAAGTTTAGTGGTGCGCAATTTTCCTCATTTCTGGCAGCCCCCTTGGGCCGCCAAAGTCGAGCACTTCCAAGCGGGGAGAAGGTCGCAGTTGTGGCCCCTTTACAGGAAGAAAACCGTGCTGCCCGTGTGACACACCTCCGCCTCCGGTCAAATTTGAAAGCCTCTTTGTAGCGGCAATTTTTAAGTGATTTCTGCTTTTTCAAAAAAAAGACCCAACTTTCGAGCAGTTGCAGCTTTTGCGCCCCGGACAAATGAACTCCTACCTTCTGTCGGCCGCTTCCACGCTGCGAAAAGTGCAACGCTTTTCGTTTTCTTTTTTCATTTTCGAAGCAGTTTCCGGGTCATACTACACGAAATCGTTATATTTTGTCGGCCGCTTGCAGGCTGTGAAAAATAGCACTTTTTTCCAATTTCCAAAAAGCCGGAGCGGCCGACAGGAGGCTGCCAAAAACAAAATTTGCGCTATCAAACGCATCACATCATCGGCCCCAGCCGAAAGCGCCACTATCTTTTTTCAGAGTCAGACTGCGCGGAGCAGAAAAACTGCTTTTTTTTACCCTCTCCCCGCTTGATGATGCAGCAGAGGGCAGCAGATAAACCGTGCAGCGCGAAGCAACTGCTGGGCGTAGTCTGTCTAGCTGAACTCTGGAGACGGGCGTCGCCAAACTTCTGCCCTGAAGTGGCCTATGCAGTGCAAACTTGTCTGGTGTTTTGTCTGGGTCGGTCAAGAATGCAGATTTTGCCGTGCTCCTTTTGGATGACACAGAAAGTCTGGCATAGGGTCACAGGTTTCGAGCAGGTTCAGCAATGCCTAATCCGAACGACAAATTCCCAGTTGTGGTGTCCGGAGATGGGCAACATTTAATATTGCTGCATGTGCATAGTCATAGATTTGCGCGTGTTGCGAAATGCGCGTCGCGAGTGCGCATAATCCTTTCAGACCCAGAGAGACATCTTTGCAGTTTCAAATGGATATGCAGTCCCGCTCCTGCAAATAAAAAATCAGTCCTGCAAAGTCGCAGAACGAACAGGGGGACCTAGTACCCCACCAAACTTGCCTCTTTGATGTTCTAGCCATCGTGCAAAGAAAAAAGGTTATTGCAACACATGCGGTGGAATCATGCGCAACGCGTATGTAGGTGGAGCTGAAAAACTCGCACTCGCCATGCTGCCTGGCTGCGATTTTTCATTGCAGTAGCAAAGTGCCAGGGTTTTACAGGATCGAAATCGACAAAGTCGAAATAATCTATGACGAGTGACATGCAGCACTGCACATCAAACCACCTGGATCGGAGGGCACGCGAGTGAAGGCGATTGCAAGCCTGTTTGGAAATCGTGGAGTACTAGATAGAGAAGTTGCTATAGTAGCACGACAGAGAGCGTTTTTTTCATTTTTGCCCAAACAGCATGACAAAGAACTGGATCATAAAAAACGGCGCTCGGGAAGTTTATTTTCATGCGCAGCTAGCTTAGAGAAAGAGATTGCTTGGGCTTCATCCAACTGATGCCGATTTTGTGCATCGCGCATTTTTCCAACTTTGTCGATTTCGATCGTGGCGGTCCCGCTTCCATATCTTCTATACAACAGGTCGTCTATGACTATATGTAAACACTCATCGCAGAGTTCTTGTGACATTACAACAACTCTCACGGCGTCGCAGACACAAAAATGGACATCTTTGTATTATGTACCTTTTTTCCCTGATCCGGGAGATACTTCCACCTCGCGCCTGAAAATGTCCTACCAACACTACGTAGTTGGTTTGCAGAAGTAGCCATGGCCTGGATTCTTGTATTCGCAACTGTAGAAGCTGCGCTTTTATCTTCCTGCCAGATAGTTGGCTTTGTGTTTGTTTCAGGCCGGAAATAAAGTATCAATTTGACGACGTATCAAGTGTAAAAATGTGTGGGTCTGGAAGAGTGCGCGATTTTTCATGCAGATTTTCCATGACCCATGAGGTCTGGAATGCAGGACCTAGAGTGACAGACTCTGTACGATCTCTCTCATGCCTATCCCGCGGGAGAAACTCCCTCCCGACTTGGTCAAAACTGGACGACTTTTGGTAATCAGGCAACACAGATTTTTACATGCTTCAGATTTCGCATGACAAGTTGCATTCTTCCAGACCCAGACATTTTTCCATTTGATACGACATGACTGTTTATTGCAATCCCGGTTCAGGTTGTTCAGGTCCTTCCGGAGCCTGGTATGAGAGTGTCAGGATCGAAATCGCCAAAATCGAAAAATTTGTAATGCCTAAAATGTAGGGCACCGAAGGCCTGTGTTGGGCAGCAGGCAAATGAGGCCGATTGCAAGCCTGTTTTGGGGTATGGAATGTGCTGACAGAGTAGCATGAGAGGAGCAGTCTTCTTTGCCCAAACAGCATGACAGACTGGATCTTGGTGCTCCCGAACTTTATCATGCGCCACTTGGAAGCTGCGGCCTCAAGTGGTAATGGTATCCATTTTATGCATCACGAATTATTTCGATTTTGTTGATTTCGATCCTGACACATCCATACCTGGCAGCTTCTAGGTATCAAATGCAGACATGTCGAGGTCTGGATCTGGAAATAAAATGGCGAAGTTTCATCTCATGCAGGAGTCTAAGTAGATGTAGAAGGTGAACAAGGGCGCGGCCCAGTCTGCTAGAGTCTGCAAAAGCTTTACGAACGCAATTGAAAGTGAGGATGCCTATTCTGCAGCAGAAGTCCCGAGTCGACGTCCTCTTCATGGTGGCCAAAATATATTAAGTAGAGGGTTTTTCTTACCACTTTCTTATGCATCAGAGCTATTTTTTTTTGTGTGAGCGTCAATGGGCACCATCGCGGCGAATCCCCATCCTCGTCCCAGACCCAAACATATTTGCAATGCATAGATACAGCAAAACTAGACCAATTTAAGATGTCACTTTCTTCGAAATCAAAATAAATCATCTACGTCTAGTACTAACCTCCTTGTTGTGTAGTATCTATTCTTCTATGTACATACCAGAACAGCAAAAAGTGCATCGAAATAACTCATATTTTGGACATGATGATGGAACAACAATTAACTGACTCGCAAAATAATTTGTTTTGCATAATCTTGTTCACCAAGCAGCTTCATAGATTACAGAACTAGGTAGCGTTTTTCTGGTCCACATTTCGATCCCGCCCAAAAATTCCCGACCCAAGAACAGGTAGATGGCGCCACCTCCCGCTGTTTGAACTGACGGATGAGTTGTAGCAGAAACTGGATCTGAAATAGAGGCCGCAGCTTCCGAAAATCAAATATTTCGGCACAGTGGTGGTGGAACTGAACGATACCGATGGACAGTGGGCTTTTGTTTTTGAGGTTGTGGTCGTTGCTGTTGCATATCACTAACCAAAGTCGACCACGCGCACTGTGCTTTCCCTGTCGCAGGTTTTCTCATCTTGAACTGCCACATCTAGTAATCAGCCTGGACAGCGGTGCACTATCGAATGCAAACGCGTATGGGGCTGGAGCAGTGCCAGACTTGTAGGGTTTTGCACTCTCTTCATACTCCTGAGCTGTGTACTACATAATTTTCAGGGACGCAAGCACTGTAACTTTATTGCGATGCCGACTACACCCCGTTTCTCATGGGTGTCAACACGCATCACAAGAACATTGTTCCTAAAATTTTCATGCTTGGCTGCGTACGTTCTCGTTCATCACTTTCACTCATAGAAATAGCATTGCCTACAAGTTGTTTCCCCGCCCAAAGAACATATTCGCGGTTGATAGATAAATATACTCTTCTCGGCCCGGAGCCGGAGCCCATCGCGACAGCCGGGACGCAGATTCTTCGATGCAGTTCGCAGGTGGACGAACACCAGCATGACCTTGATACGAGACCACTGCACTTCTGCGGCACCACGCTCGTGAGATTCATAATTCGGCGGTGGACTAGAACAAGTCGAGCACATGCCGGTCATGGTCGCCCTTGCCTAAGGTCGCGGGGAGATGTTGAACGAAGTCTTAGCTCCGTTCTACTTCGCAAGGGTAAAAAGTACTGTGTTCCAAGCCTGTAGCGCCGGTCGTGTTCGAGATCTTCATGTTGTAGTGCTAGCTCCTCAGGTGGCAAGGGTAGTCTGTACCACGCCTGTAGCGTCGGTGTTCGCGTCTATCACTTTGTCGATCAGAAGCGAGAGCTGGGCGTGATTCTGGGCCGCGTTTCGGTATACCAGTGCACAACTCCCCCTCCCCCTCATTTGTATAGCATGAACGGCAATGCAAGCATCAGCAAGAATGCCGGTTTTGCATGACGAATTTGCACTGAAGTATAGTGGTATTTGGGCTACCGGAACTTGTCATGCATAATAGTGACAGGAGGCAAAGCGTGGGTTGGGTATTCTGCATGAGAAATGAGACCGAGGGGGAGTTGTGCACTGTCATATTCGGCACGTTGGGGTCATAATCAGGGTGTCAAAATTCTCCGCGTAATTTTGGTACAGGAGGCCGAATATCAAGTGTAAAAATGTCTGGGTCTGGAAGAATGCGCGATTTGTCATGCAGATTTTCCATGACCCGTGAGGTCTGGAATGCAGGACCTAGCATGACAGATTCTGTGCGATCTTTCTCATGCCTATCCTGCATGAGAAACTGCCTCCCGACTTGGTCAAAACTGGACGAGTTTTGGTAATAATGCAACACAGATTTTTGCATGCTTCAGATTTCGCATGACAAACTGCATTCTTCCAGACCCAGACATTTTTACATTTGATACCGAAGTCGCTCGGTTCTGCTTTTATGGAAGTGTGAGGGTCGAAATGGAATTTTGAAAATAAAGTTGAAATGACTACTAACTTGCACTTGTCTTGTTCGTGCATAAAATCCAATGTCCTGCTCCTGGACATTGCATTTATAAATATAGGACGTATGATTATGAGGGCAAGCAAACGACGACCATTGTGAGCCTGTTTGGGTGGGTTGGAGACCACTGATTAGATAGAGACACAGCCGCTCAATTTAGCATGACAAAAGATGCTCTCTCTCCCCAAACAGCATGACAAACTGAATCTATCAGTTTAGGTGCTACCAAAATTTTTCATGCGCCCCGTAGACCTTGGGCTTCGTTCCAACTGAAAGCTGTTTTACGCCTTGCAAGTTATTTCAACTTTGTCGAACCTGTTCCTGATTACGCCCCCATAGCTGTTGCGCTTTTGTAGGTGGGCTTCCCATCATTACCTGTGTGCTTGAACTGAAGTCTTGTCCTGTCATCGCGGTCGTTGTTCCAGGGCGCTGCGCTTCCGTTGGCCCATTCCGTGTCATCCTTAAACTTGCAGGTGGGGCAATCGGCATCGGGATCGCCATCGGGATCGACGCTTGAGTCGGTTGCTTCATTGAAAGCGTAGCAGAATTGGTTGCTTGAGTCGGTCTGTTGACCTTCAGGGCACGCCGTGCTGAGATTGTCGCATTGCACGGAAAGATCCACCTTCCCCAAATTGAAAGCGCATCCTTCTGAAATTTGTGACGCAGATTTGTGGCCATCGCCATAGATCCCGTCATCTGTCTTGCAGGAAGGCAAACGCAGAGACTCCGCCACGTTTCGCAGGCGATTTGTCATGCTGTAAGGCCTACAGGGCCGACGTTTGCCATGCTAAGCACGTACATCAAACGGCCCCTGCCTAGGCTTGCGATCTGCGTGCAGTACCCTACAGCAAGACAGATTTGATTTGTGTACACAAATCCTGCATCACAAATTTCCGTTTTGATCTGAGGAGGGTGGATTTTTCCTTTTGGTATGTCGCTTTCCCGCTGATCGTCGTGGCCGACCGGCCAATATCCTGTGCAAAAGTATCGCACTCGTGCTCATCGCAAAGAAATATGCATGACAAATCTCTTATTTCTCAAGGTAAATATAGCACTTTACAAATTCAATCTCCAGCGCTGAGCCAATTTGTAATGCAATTGCTACTAGTACAAGTACGATACTTTTGCAATTCATAGCCAGTTTGTGTAGTCCGCAAACTTATCAACTGCAGATACGTTTGGGCGGTCGGGGAGGTTGCAACTTCTCATGCTCGCGCCAAAATCTGTGTAGAAGTTGCCTGAGTACCAAAAGCTGTCCACTTTTGACTCAGTTGCGAGGCAGTTTATTCTCATGCAGGAGAGGCATACTAGTAGAGAGGTCAACTACACAGAATCTGCAATGCCAGTATGCATGTCTACCAGAGGACCGCATGCCATGGGTCATGAAAAACCTGCATGACAAGTCCTGCAGATTTTTCCAGACCAAAGCATATTTGCAGTTCATAAAACTCTTGACCCAGAAAGTAGCAGCTCCGCGTCTCATTCCCGAACTTGTCCTTGTCTATGAGGGTGCACAACTCCCCCGCCTCCCCCTCATTTGTCATGCAGAATACCAAACCCAAGCGCTGCTGCATGGTATTGTTTGCGTGACAGATTCCGGAAGCGGCCCAAACAGTACGCACACTAGGCGCATGAACTTGCTATGCACAGGCTGCACAGGTGGGGGTGTTTGTCTTGCCGTTCATGCAATACAAATGAGGGGGAGGGGGAGTTGTGCACTGTAATATGGTCCATGTTGCCACCGCAAACGGGTTATGCACAACAAATATGTCTGAGTCTGGAAGGATCTCATCCTGTAATGCCGCGCTTGGATTCTAACAGGATCTGTATTGCATGAGCAGCAAGATGAGTCCAGTTTTTTTTACGTTGCGGACAGAAATTTTTTTCTCAGGCGGGATTTGCATCAGGAAGTCCTCAGAAAATCGGTGGTACTATGGCATGCATCACAGATGACATGATCACGCTCAGTCACGGGTGGTCATGCAAAAAAACGTGCATGACAGACAAGTGCATTCTCCCAGATGACCCAGATCTTCGCTAAATTGCATTTGATATGGGATCGCCTCCGTAAGTCTGCATGTCTTCCGGGCGGAAGTTCGGGGCCTCCCTGCCATCTCCGCGATTTAGCTCCGCCGGGGGGATGGTGTGGTCCCCCTGCCTATGCATTGCAAATGTGTAGTCTACTACGTCCTCTAGAAGAATGCGAGCTTGTCATGGAAAGTCGGGACAATGCAAAAATTCGTGTTGCATAAACGCCAAAAGTTGTCCATTTCTTTTTGCACTGCAAAAAGGGATTTTCTCCTGTTGTTCCTGGATAGGCATCAACAGACCTGAGCATATTTTCTATTATGCTTTATTCGCGCGGTGCATTCCAAAACAGCTGTGGAATCCAAAAGATGCAGAAGATGCCGCCTGACAAACTTACGCACGCTGATTGTGATTCTTCCAGATGTTGACCCAGACATAATATTACTTTTTGCATTTGATACTGCCCTATCAAATGTAAAAGCGTCTGGGTCTGGAACAAAGCAACTTGTCATGCTGAATCTGAATCATGTGAAGATCTGTGTTGCATGATTACCAAAAGCTGTCCACTTTTGACCTAATCGAGAGGCAGTTCCACATGCAGGATAGGCATGATTATGGAACTCTCACAGGATCTGTCATGCTATGTCCTACATGCCAGACCTCATGGGTCATGGAAAACCTGCATGACAAGTCTGGCACTCTTCCAGACCCAGATGACATTTTTGCATTTCATATGCCCTCCGGAGTCGAAGTCACTTCCGTCGACGGCGATCCCTTTGTAATCATAGGGGTGCCCCCCCGGCATATTGTGAGGAAAAATCCCCCCTCCCCATATGGAAAACGCACTCGTCTGAAAATTTGTGGGGCAGATTTGTGACCACAAATCCTATCTGTGTTGCAAGAAGGCGAACCCAGAGAGTCCGGCGCGTTATGCAGGCGGTTTGTGATGCTGTTGGGCTTACAGATACAGCCTAGACGTTTGCCATGCTAGGCGCCTACGCCAAAACCTCTCGAATCGGGCTTGGCATATGTCTGCAGTTCTCTACTGCAAGACAGATTTGTGTACCGAAATCCAGCATCAGAAACTTCGTTCTGATATGTGGAGGGGGGATTTTTCCTTTTGATACGGCATGTGGGCGTTCCTGTCATACACGAAGCCGAAGCAGTCCTTGAACGCAGCGCACAGGGCAAAACACATGCGATACGAGACGCAGACGCCATTAGCAGCCTCGACAAGCTGGTCGTTGTCGCCTGTATCTGTGTAACCTCCTGTTTCCAGCAACCCCTTTCCAAATACGTCGGTTTCGTCGGCTGACGTTTTGTAATTCGGATTAGTGTCCGAGCTGTCCATGGTTCTCTTTTTGTGGGCCCCCACGTCCGCAGCCATGATCGACGCCCGCTTCCAATCGTCAAGGTTAGCACTATCTTCGAGCATATCCTGTGTAAAAACGCCCCCAACTAAGAGTCAAGTTGCGCACTTTGCAACACAAATCGAGAAGCTTTGCGATTCACACATGACAGTTTTTCCTTTTGTACTAACAAGTTTAGCAAGTAGGACTACGCACCACAAAGCCATGCGCTTATCCTGTCTACAGCACTACAGATACCGATACACAGTGGGACGAGAAGGGATGGCTCTCATCATGGAGATGCGCACTAGCACTACAACTTTTTCTGTAAATGCAACTCTGCGTCGCTACAACTATGTGCTGAAAAGTCAACGTCGAAAAGACCAAATTAAAGCACGGAAAAGTTTGAAACTTCGATGGAAGTAAAAGAGAAGCTGTCGCCGAACCAACTCTGTGTCCTCGTGGCCACATGTCGCGAAGTTTGCTTTGGCAACTCTGGGCGGGCTGGGACGTTTTGAAACCCCTGCGCCACACGTTTTGAAACCCCTGCGCTTCGGAAGTTTGCTGTGCCAGACGACCCCTGTTCCCAAAGCAAGGCGAGACCGAAGACAGAGCAGAGCCCCCCTGGTGTAGAAGAACTAAGAGTTGCGCGAGCGCGACAAGGAAGGGGCGGTCCTGATCCCCAGGATAGCCTCGAAAGGTACGGACGCCAGACCCCAACATACAGCAGCACTCCCAATAGAAGTGCGTAAGGACTCGGCAGGCCAGCCACAACCCGGCTGCAGCATGGACGCTACCCGCACGGCCCCACATACTTGCAGGGATCCGCACTACCTCTCGCAAGGCCAAAAAGAAATACCACAGAAAGTTTGGGAGGTCACAAACCAGACCCCCAGGCGCACTCAGAGCACGCTTGCTGCCATTCTTCCCGCCGAATTCTTCCTACCACTTTCTTCCCCGCTGGGAAGCGCCCTCCAGGCGGAATGGCACTGGTGCACTCAGAGCACTGCCCTTGCTGCTAGTCATTCTAGCGCAAACCTCCTAGCACACTCTTCCCCGCCGGGAAGCGCCCTCCAGGCGGAATGGCACTGGTGCACTCAGAGCACGCTTGCTACCATTCATTCCTACGCAAGATGAACGACCGCAGTCTACCTAGTACAAAACTTCTAGAAAAGAAGTTAATCCAGCCCCAAACCATCCAATCCCGCAAACGGTGGACTCCGTCCGCGTTGACTTCTTCTACAGCCCCACTCTAAGGGGCGGAAGACCAACAACTCCAGGCATTAGCTTCTAGGGATCTGCCAGCCCATATACAAAACAGAACGGGGGGAGAACCCCCTCCAATCACTCCACGAAAAGAATCTACCAGGGTAGATGTCGTGGCCACAGGTCGCGAAGCTGAAGTCTGCTGTGGCAACTCTGAGCGGGCTGGGGCGTGCAGTGGTTTGTATATCCCATCCTACTGGCAGTGGTTTGTATATCCGAGAAGCACAAGCAGGCGGACGAAACAAGTTGGGCGGGGCTCATCTATTACACGATCGAAAACTTGCGGCTCCACCCTAAGCCACAACTTTTCCCGCAGTCCGGTCGTGTTTGGGGGGGAAAAGAACCTGCACAACGCCCAACGGGGGAGAAAAAGACAACCACAGTTCGCGCATAACCTAATGCCGCATGGTATGGCTGCAAGGGAAATTCGCACGCAGCGATACCATGCAGCATAACCTAATGCCCGATGCTATCGATACGTGTGTGGGGGAATGTGAATTATTTTGTAGCTTGATGATAGAATCGCGCAAAAGGTTACGCACGACGGTGCGGTAGCAGCCGCTTGTGGCGAAAGGGGGATTTGTAATGCCGAGAGCCCGGGTTTTCCGCATTTGTAATGCGGAGAACAACCGGAGCTCGGGTCTTTTGTAGTGCGGTCTTTCTCCGCCCGAGACCTCGGGGGGAGAAAGATCGCATCGAAATTTGCGAATTTGTGATGCGGTTTTTCTCCTACGTGGAGAAAAACCGCATCCAAATCCAGCCGGTTTTGCGAATTTGAAATGCGGTTTTTCTCCACCCGACCGCTCGAGTCAGTGGAGAAAAACCGCGTGTAAAAGCAAGCAGCTTTGCGCGAAAAAACGGGCAGAAGCCCCGTGAAAAGTGCAGCTTCTACCCCGTCCGGAGCGGGAAAAGTTGGAAGCGGGTGGCGCCCCGTTTGCTGCGTCATTCTCGTAGGTCGCTCGTTTCATTCTGGTAACAGTATATGCTATTACAACTGGGGTCAACGTCAAGTTGTATTTTGTCCGTTCATAACATGTCGTGAAGTTTGCTGTGGCACCTCTGGGCGGGCTGGGACGTTTTTAAACAGGATAGAGCAGGTCATTGAAGCCCACACGATACTGCATCGGGTTGTGATACCGCCGCCTGCCGTTGCCACCTCCACCGTCAAGCGCTTTATCCTGCGCGCTGCCATAGGTGAAGTGGCGCGAGATCCCGGGGTATGCATTGCAAATATCGATCTGGGTCTCGAATAATAGAGTGTAACTTGTCATGCTAAATCTCGAACCTGGAACCACCCTAGATCGTGAAAAAAAAATTCTTGTGTTGCATGATTGCCAAAAGTTGCCCCCTTTTGAAAGAACATCAAGCTTAGAGGCGGTTTCTCATCATGCAGAAGAGGGATGGTAGAGACCTCACGGAATCTTCTGTCATGCTAGCGGCGTGGGCATGCTTATGCCAGCCCTCGTGGGTGGTCATGGAAAGCCTGCATGGCAAACCTAGCAATCTTCCAGACCCTCTAGGTGGCATATTTGCATTTGATATGGGGGTCGGCCGAATGTCTGTGTTCGAAAGCCGCACGCACCCGATGTCGGGACTGCCGTTGTATATGTGATTGGCGTATACAATACAAATTTTCCGTACATGTACAGGATGCATCACAAACTTCACCAATTTCGAGAGTAAAACTTGCCATGCTAAACTAGGACCAAAGCCAATTTTTGTCATGCAGAGACCGCATTTGTACGTGTACGGGAAATTGACTGTTGATATGGCGTCGTAATTCTTCCGAGCAGGATCGTATCAGATGTAAGTATGTCTGGGTCTGGAACAAAGCAACTTGTCATGCTACAACTGAAGCATGTAAAAATCTGTGTTGCATGATTACCGAAAGCTGTCCACTTTTGACCTAATCGACGACGAGAGGCAGTTTCTCATACAGGATTGGCATGATAGAACTTACTCTCACAGGATCTGTCACGCTCTGTCCCACATGATGCCAGACCTCGTGGGCCATGGAAACCCTGCCTGACAAAAATCAAAATGCACTCTTGCAGACCAAGACATATTTGCATTTTATAGATCGCGATGATTCACCATTTATGAACTGCAAAACAAGTATCGCACTCGTATAAATGCATGACAAATTTCCTCAGCGTGAGAATTAAAATTTGTAATGCGGATTTACCTTGAGAAAAAAATTTGTAATGCAAGACTTGCATATATACGAATACGATACTTTATTTGCACAGGATACCATTCCCGAGCTCGGATCGAACGGCTGCATTTCCACGCCCCCGAGATCTTCTATGACAGTGCGCAGCTCCTCCTCCCCCTCATTTGTCATGCAAAATCCCAAATCTACCTTCTGCCTGTTAGCACTCTTTGCATGACAGATTCCGAAAGCTGCCAAATCAGGAGCACTACGTTCACCGAGGAATTTGTCATGCAAAAGTTGCATCTTTACTGCCAGCGCTTGTTTTGCTGTTCATGCAACACAAATGAGGGGGAGGGGAAGTTGTGCACTCTCATATCTTCGTACCCCAATTTAAAAAGCCGGGCGGTGTAGCGTGCGCCAATTATGCATTGCAAAAGCATCGCACTAGTAGAAACCGCATCACAAATTCGGGCACCCAGCATGACAAATGTAAATATATTATGCTGTTTTACCTTGGAATGGAAATTTGCAATGCATGATTGCGATAACTACGAGTACAATACTTTTACCCAGGATACCAATAACAACCTCGCGATTTGCAAGCGCGAAGGGACCGCTGACCTTGTCCAGATTGTCGTCATAGATGAAGGCAGGCGGATCCACAAAATCGTATGGAGTTCTCAACCGTTACATAATTCTCAACTGTTACATGCATTTGTCATGCAAAACTACCGTAAGCGGCAAGATCATCAAGCTGCTTGGCATGACAATAAATCTCCGGAGGCCTTCTAGGCAGCATCTAAATCTGTGCCAAATCTGTGATGCGAAAGCACCAAGCTTGCCCCTTTGACTGTTGCGGTTCTTGCATTACAAACAAGGTCCGAGCACGGGGACAGTGACAGAGTCCCCGTGCGGCGACCTTCCGGCATTTGCCTGCCTGCGCGGTGGCACTGGGCAGGCAGGTCGCCTGCAGCTAGGTATCTCGGCGCGCCTTGCATTCACTGACCCGCGACGGGCCTGCGGACGCGGCTCCCTTGCTTGCGCGCACTAGGTCCGTTCACCTGCCGCGCGCAAAGATAATTGAAAGTAAGAAAAGAAGAAACTGGCGCCGGGTGCGGGTCTGGAGCGAGCCGGCCCGCAAGTCATGACGCGGCGACAGAATCCCCACACTTCTGCCCTAGGGATTTCCTTCGCCCCGTGCTTTCTTGACCGCGGGGCGTGGTGTCCGGAGAGTGTTCGTAGCTAGCCCCTAAGCCATGACGCGGGGACCGGGTCCCCGCGCTGGCCTAGGGCATTCGCCCCGTGGCCGCACGGTGTCCGGGAAGCGCTTGCAGCTGACCCCTAGGCCATGACGCGGGGACCGAGTCCCCGCGCTGGCCTAGGGTTTTCGCCCCGTGGCCGCACGGTGTCCGGGAAGCACTTGCAGCTGACCCCTAGGCCATGACGCGAGGACCGAGTCCCCGCGCTGGCCTAGGGCTTTCGCCCCGTGGCCGCACGGTGTCCGGGAACGGAAGGACTTGCTGCTGGCCCCTAGGCCATGGCACGGGGACCGAGTCCCCGCGCTGGCCTAGGGCTTTCGCCCCGTGGCCGCACGGTGTCCGGGAAGCACTTGCAGCTGACCCCTAGGCCATGACGCGGGGACCGAGTCCCCGCGCTGGCCTAGGGCTTTCGCCCCGTGGCCGCACGGTGTCCGGGAAGCGCTTGCAGCTGACCCCTAGGCCATGACGCGGGGGCCGAGTCCCCGCGCTGGCCTAGGGCTTTCGCCCCGTGGCCGCACGGTGTCCGGGAAGCACTTGCAGGCCATGACGCGGGGACCAAGTCCCCGCGCTGGCCTAGGGCTTTCGCCCCGTGGCCGCGCGGTCCGTCTCGCGACGCGTGACAGACTGGACTTCGGGGCCAAACCTCGCGTGACAAAGTCCGAAAGTTTGGCCGGGGTGTGTCCGAAAGTCTGTCCGGGGTGTGTCCGAAAGTCTGCCCGGGGTGTGTCCGGGGTGTGTCTGGGGTATGTTCGGACTTTTTGCCTGGGGTGTGTTCGGGGGTCTGTCTGGGGTATGTCTGGGGTGTGTCTGGGGTGTGTCTGGGGTATGTTTATACCCCACCTTCTGCTTTTTCGCCAAAAATTTGTATTCAGGTCGTGACTGACTGCCATTTGCATACCCCTGACACACCCCCGAACATGCCCCCGAACATACCCCTCGCATGCATTTTTGACCAGCTGCTGCAGTTTAGATAGTAATTCATATAACAGTTGAGAATGTAACGTTTGAGAGTCCCATAAATCGACATCGCCTGTTGTAACGGTCTCTTTTAGCTCATTTCCACCCGCGTCCGTTTTGGGGTTACCGTCTACATCCTTCAGCTGTTTAATCTCCCATGTCGAGCAGTTGCAAGGCTGAAAATCGAGGTCTGAGTGGCAATTACTAAAAACTCAATTCGATTTTATTTCTCATGCATGTATTTATTGTAATTTATAATCGATCATTCCCTTATTTTCGTGCTTTTCAGATGAAGATGAACTTGGGTCCTCAATTTATTTCGGGTGGGCGGCGCACGGTCGTGACATCAAATTTTCGTTTTCCTGCCTAGTACACTTGGCGCAATAATAAATCGGGGCCGACCACTAAGTACTTAGGGCAAGGACGTGGGTCAGCGTCATGCTAGGCAGTGCCTCCATGTCCCTTCTTGACGAGGACTGCTCTCAACTGGTCTAGAATCCACCACCCCCTGTCTCGCAACTGGGACAACTTCTGCCGTAGTCATTGTCAACATCATCATCATGATCTCATCTGCATTTATCACACAAGCGCACTGCCATCTAGGATGTCGCACCCCAGGACGTCCAACATGCATAGCAAAAAATTTTCTACATGATATAGGTAAAAATATTTGCCGTCTGCAAGAAGTTTCCAGCCTGACGCTACTTCCATATCCTCACCCAGCACCTGGTTGCTCTTCCCACTGGGGTCGTAAAGGGCGAGCTCGAATTATCAAAAGCAAAAATCCCCCCTCCCCATATCGAAAAGGTATGTTTCCGAAAATTTGTGTTGCTGATTTGAGGTCGCAAATCGCATTTGTATTGCAAGAAGACAAGGGCAGAAGCTTCCGCCCCACTATGGAAGCGATTTGTCATGCTGTTGGGCCTAAAGGGGAGCCGCTTGCCATGCTGAACAACTAGACGCATACGCCCTTCCCCTAGCCTGGGGATCTGACTGCAATGCTTTCCTGCAATACAAACCTGATTTGTGTACTCAAATCCAGCATCCGAAATTTCGTTTTGATGTGGGGAGGGGGGATTTTTCCTTTTGATACGAATAGCACGCAGCATGTGACATCCGCAATGGGCCGCGCGAACGCGTTGCATATCAAATGTAAAAGTGTCTGGGTCTGGAAACTTGTGCTGCTGGGTGGCGTCTCATGATGAGGCCACAAATGCTGGCTCAGCATGACAAGTTTCTGAGCTCCTAGGTGTTGCCTATTCTGCATGACAAACTGCGCTTCTGCATCACAGAAAAACGCAGCTCTTGGGTAACGTGCATGACAGATTTAAGAGTCATGCCAGACAAGCATGACAAACATGAATTCTTCCAGACCCAGACATTTTTACACTTGATATTGCACGCGACCTCACGAAAGCACTGCAGCGCGCACTCCTTATCGGCTTCCACGCTGTCCGGCTCGCCGCCAGCCTGATAGTATCAAAAGGAAAAATCCCCCCTCCCCATATCGCAATGGAAATCTGTGATGCGGGATTTGTGTACACATATCGGCTTTGTCTTGCAGTAAAGGATTGCAGACAGATGCTCAGCCGGAGTAGCGGCGTTTTGATGTAGGCGCTTAGCAAGGCAGGCACATTCTCCGCAGGCCATACAGCATTACAAATTGCCTGCAGGACGACGCGCCGAAGTTTTTGGATTTGCCTTCTTGCAATACAGCGACGAATTGTGGTCGCAAATCAGCATCGCAAATTTTCAGAAGTATCCCGGTCTAGTATGGGGAGGGGGGATTTTTCCTCACAATAGATAGACAGACTCCACGAGTCCGGGCCTGGGACTCAAGGTCTTCGGAATTATCAAAGTGAAAAATCCCCCCTCCCCATTATATGAAAACGGAAATCTGCGATACGGGATTTGTGTACACAAATCCCATCTGTCTTGCAGCAGAGGACTGCAGACAGATGCAGCGCCTGAGTAGGGGCGTTGTGGTGTAGGCGCCTAGCAAGGCAGGCGTGTCCTCTGTAGGCGGTACAGCGTTACAAAGTGCCTGCGAAATAACGCGGCGGAGTCTCTGGCTTTGCCCTCTTGCAATACAGGGACGATCTGTGGCCACAAATCAGCATATACAAATATTCAGCAGTGTCCCTTTTTGGTATGGGGAGGGGGGATTTTTCCCCTGAATAGGTATCTTCCGGAACTCGAAATCGGGGTCCGTGAAGACTTCGCAGGACCCCCACGTACCGTACTGCACCACGTACGGCCGCGCCGGCAACTGCAAATTGGGATCATCCGTAGCGGTCCGCGCCCCCGCCTCGGACTGCGCCAGAAACCGCTGCCCGTACCGCGCCTCATATGGGAGTGTCAGGATTGAAATCAACAAAGTTGTAATGCACAAAACGCAAGGCATGAAGTGACTGTCTTGCAGGGATTGCGAGAGAGGCCAACTGTAACCCTGTTTGGGGTTTCGCATAAAGCTGCTGAAGTAGCACGACAAAAGCAGCCTTCGTTCTGTACCTAAACAGCATGACAAATTGAATTTCAATGCTGCCAAAATTTGTCACGCACCAATTACAAACTGGATTCCAACTGGTATCGATTTTATGCGTCACAAATCATTTCAACTTTCTGAATTTCGATCCTGGTTGCACCCCCATACCTCATCGGGGTTCAATATGTGGCCTCGAACGAAGTCCAGGTCGCGCAGGTAACTCCACCAGTGCCCTTATGACAGTGCACAAGTCCTTCTCTCCCTCATTTATTTAGTATGAACGGCAGCACAAGCATCAGCAAGAAGAAGAGCGCCGGTTTTGCATGACAAATTCACACTGGATTGTAGTGCTGTTTCGGCTACCAGAACTTGTCATGCAAACAGTGCTGAGAGGCACAGCCTGGATTTGGGAACTTGCATGACAAATGACGGGGAGGAGGAGTAGTTGTGCACTTTCATAGCCCTGACACGGGAAACACTTGGTGTATCACAAGAAAATAAAAGTGTTACAGTTACACACTCTGATGCAAGACAAGCAAGACAGACAACCTCTGTCATGCAGGTAGTGTTTGCCAGCGTCATTTCTCTCGTGTTTTCCCTTATAATCTGCGCATTACATCAAAGTATTCCTTGATCATGCAGAGCAACTTTGTGATGCTGAAATTACAACAAATGCGTAAACTGTAACACTTTTTTCCTGTGATATGGTGCTGCCGCCTCCGACTAGGTGCTTTGCAGGGAATGGGGTCGGCACTCTCAGGTGGATAGCCTATGCCTTCTAAATCGGGATTCTCGGTCCAGTCCTCGTTCTCGTAGGGCGCCTCGCGATTAATCCGCCTTATCGCAAGCAAATATCCCCCCTCCCCAGATTGAAAACGCATTCGTCTGAAAATTTGTGATGCAGATTTGAGGTCACATATCATGTGAACCAGTACACGAAGGGCACCCAGTACGCGAAGGGTACCTACAACATACGAAAGGACCAGAATACATACGAAAGGAGAGAGGAGCACCGAAATACACTGTACAAAAAAGGAGTTGTTGTATGTACTGCCGGACGCATACAACGGAGTCGTGTGGCACTGCCGGACGCAAAACAGGCCACAATCCACCGCGCGCGAAAAGATCGCTCCGCGGAACAACAGAAGAGCGCAAAGGGAGGCTTGCGGAGCGCGCACTGCGCACAAGGAGCAACACAAGCGGAGAAAAGGGGCGCTAAACCAAAAAAACTAGCGGCGCGCGCGCGGTGAGGACCTATTGCGGATCGATATTTTGTTAGCAGGCGGTGGGGGCACGCTTGCAGGCGGCGCTTCGAAAACATACAAGGGCCGAGTGTGTTTCGCGTGCGCGCTTTGGTAGCTAGCAGAATTCTCTCGCTCCTTAGCGCTCTTGCTGCAGAGTCTACTGAAAGTGGAGAAGACCGCGGCGGTGCTCTTTTTTCAATGTTTTTCACTCAGTGGCCGTTTTGTTTTGGCTACGCAGCCACGTATTGCAGTCGGACAAAACCAGGGCAATATAAAACGAGGGCGCAGGGGCATCTTAGGACCAGTTGCGTACGGGGCCCCCAGTAGTTACTGGGGGCCCCGTACTTGACGGCCGGGCCAGTGCTGGAAGGGTCCGGCGGGACCAGAAGGGGCCAGACAAAGTGGCCACTTTATATGCACTGGCGATTTGTATGTGGCGTTTGTTCTAGGACAGGAAGGGGCAGGGCCCTTCGTGTACTGGCATACAAATATATTACGGGGGTATCAGTAATTACTGGCTCACATGTCTGTCTTGCAAGAAGGCAAAGCCAGAGAGTCCGCCACATTATGCCGGCGGCTTGTGATGCTATTGGGCTTACAGAGCCGACATCTGTCATGCTAGTCCCCTACGTCAAAACCTCTCGACCCAGGCTTGGCATAAGCCTGCTGTCCTCTCCAGCAAGACAGACATGATCTGTGTACGCAAATCCAGCATCAGAAACTTCGTTTCGATATGGGGAGGGGGGATTTTTCCTTTTGATACGCCTGCACTTGTCTTCACGGCGACGATTCGCAGATCCATCGTCCCCGCTACCCGTCTATCAAATGCAAAAGCGTCTGGGTCTGGAAGAATGCAACTTGTGATGCTATTTTTGGAATCCAAAAAAATATGTATTGCATGAGCAACAAGAGGCCTCCACTTTTTGCCCCGCGTTGACGGGATTTTTCATGCGGGATAGGCAGCAAGATGCCAGCAAAAAATTTGTGATGCTGGTGCATACATCACAGACATCACGGGCCATGCAAAATGTGCATGGCAAACCTTGCAATCTTCCAGACCCAGACACTTTTACATTTGATACCGTCTCGGGGTTAGTGTGCCTGCGTCGCTCGGACTCGAGTTTCGTCTATGCGAGTGTCAGGATCTTCGAACTCGTCAGAGTTCAAATATTAACTTGCCACGCATAAAATGCATGACGCGAAGTCCGTGCGTTGCTGTTGCAGAGCAGGCAAGTGAGGCCGATTGTACTTAAGCGTGTTTTGGGTTAGACCTCCAGCTGCTCAAGCAACGTGAGAGAATCTATCAGCCTTCTTTATTGACTAAACAGCATTACAAACTGGATTTAGGCACCACCAAAATTTGTTGCGCGCCGCTTGGAAACTGGGTTCCAACTGGCATTCATTTTATGCATGACAAATCATCTCAACTTTGTCGATTTCAATCCTGACACTTCCATATCATCTTGCCCGGATTTAGGCCCTGATAGACGATTATCAACTACAAAAGCGTCTGGGTCTGGAAGAGTCGGGACTTGTGATGCACATTTTGCATGACCCGTGAGGTCTGTGATGCTGGTGCTAGCATCACAGATTTTTTGAGAGCTTCTTGATGCTAATTACGCATGAGAAATGCCCTCTCCGCGTGCCAAGAACTGACTCCTCTTGCTGCTCATGCAACACAGATATCTTTAGAATCCGCAGACAGCATTACAAGTTCCACTCTTCAAGACCCAGACACTTTTGCAATCCATAACGATGCAGCAGTAGGTTCCGCGTCGCTCTTCTTCTTGCGCTATCAAATGCAAAAGTGTCTGGGTCTGGAAGATTGCGAGATTCGTCATGCTTGTCTGGCATGACCAAAAAGCTTGTGACGCGTGTCCAAGAAGAGACCCTCTTGCCTGTCATGCAAAGACACAGTTTGTCATGAGAAAAACGCAGCACAAAGATGCGCACGATATTTCTCATGCTTGGCTGTGCATTACAGAGCATTCATTATTCCCAACGCAGCATTACAAGTTTCCAGACCCAGACATTTTTGCAATCCATATGCGCCCGCAACTCGGTGTGCGTCCAAGTGGTCCCCATTTTAGCGCTATCGCGGGGAAATCTCCCCCCTCCCGCCCATATTGAAACAGCATGCAGCTCCGAACTTGTCATGCTGCTTCGTGGTCACAAATCGCGTCTGTCTTGCAAGAGGGCAAGTGAAGAAGTATGCCACAACACAATACGCAGGCGGTTTGTGAGGCTGTTCGACCCACAGGGAGGACGTTTGTCGTGCTAAGCGCCTAGCCCGGAACACGCCTGCCCACACTTCGCATCTGCCTGCCATCCTGTACTGCAAAACAGAGAGGATCTGTCTACTTACACAAATCCCGCATTACAGATTTCCGTCTTGATATGGGAAGGAAGGATTTTTCATTATTTTGATATTCGCAGCCCTCTTTGCAGGTGTGTGCGTGATTTTCAAGGCACGGCGCGCAAGGTGTTCCAGGGCGCGCCGTATGTGTTTCCATGCCATCCTCTATCAAATGCAAAAGTGTCTGGGTCTGGAAGGTTGGAACTTGTCACACTCAAGTCGAATCATGCAGAAATCTGTGCTGCATGAGTGCCAAAAGCTGTCCAGTTTCGACCAAGTTTGGAGGAAGTTTCTCACGCAGGATAGGCATGGCAGAGACCTCTCAGACTCTGTTTGTTATGCTAGGCCCCGCATTCCAGCCCTCCTGGGTCATGAAGAACCTGCGTGACAAGTTTACACTCTTCCAGACCCAGACACTTTTGCATTTGATATCCTCTGTGCCCCCCAGCATAGCCTCCATCGTCGCCATTTTATTGTTGTCCAGGAGCCTATGGATGTGTCAGGATTTAAATCGACAAAGTTGAAATAACTTGTAATGCATATTGAAATGGATGGAAGTTGTGGCCCAGTTTCTAAGCGGTGCGCGACAAATCTCAACAGCGTCTAAATCCAATCTGTTATGCTGCTTCGGAACAGAAGGCGTCTTTTGTCATGCTGCTTTAGTAGCTCTATCTCAGACCCCAAACAGGCTGACAATCGGCCTCACTTGCCATCCCTGCAAGAGAGGCACTTCATGCCTTGCAATTTATGCATGAAAAAGTTTTGCAACTTTGACGATTTCAATCCTGGCGCTTCCATAGAGGCCGTATTTGCTTTCAGGCTGCACGTCCGCTTGTTGCCGGTAATCTTTCTGCGCGTCCATGTACGTGAACCCTACACACCGGGGCACGAGCTGCGTGCACACTTTGGCGCACTCTGTGCGCACGTTCCCCGGCGTCAACGGTCCCAGGGGCTGCTCCGACAAGCGGAAGGCGCTGGTGCCAAGGTCGGCCTTGGTGAGACCCCCATCGTCCCAGGTCCCACGACGGCGGTGCCCTATCAAATGCAAACGTGTCTGGGTCTGGAAACTTGTGACGCTGGGTGGCGTCTCATGATGAGGCCACAAATGCTGGCTCCGCATGACTCGTTTCTGAGCTTCTAGGTATTGCCTATTCTGCATGACAAACTGCGTCTCTGCATCACAGAAAAATGGAGCTGTTGGGTAACGTGCATGACAGATTTAAGAGTCATGCCAGACAAGCATGACAAACGTGCATTCTTCCAGACCCAGACATTTTCACATTTCATATGCCCGTGCCTGCGGCGATTTCCATCGCTCCGACGCCGATCGTTGGCATCACCGCCCCGACGACGAGACCACAGTTATCCTGTGCAAAAGTATCGCACTCGTATAATAAACGCAGGTCTTGCATTACAAATAATTTTCTTCCAGAACGGTACGCGCTGAGGCCTAGAATTATTCGCACTAGCATCGTGATTGGGGTCAAACCTTGCGTATATGCCCGGGCGTGGTGCCCTCGTGAAGCGGCTTTTTTTACATTACGAAAACATAAGGACTCTATTGGCCTACGCGCGCCATACCATGCGGGTTGGCCCTTCGGAGTCTTCTGGTTTTTGCTTTTGTCTTTTACTCACGTCTTTCCGGAATCCCGGGACTTCCCCGAGTCCCGGGATTTGTCGTGAAACTGGTGAAAATCGTGCAAAAGTTGCTGTGTTTTCTATGCTAATCGCGATGGTAGGGCCTCTTTTGCACGAGTATTTGCACCGTGCAAAAAATCGTGCAAAAAATTACCGCTTGCGTCGCGAATCGCGATGCTACGGGCCCTGTTTGCGGCATTGGTTTTTTCTGCTTTTCCGCGATATTTCGCGAAAGCCGCGCAGCCGAATCACGAGGGCAGGGTCCTTTTTTCACGATGTGTCTCGCCGTGACACAAATCGGAACAAGCGCGGCGACTTTCTCTCGAACCCCAATGGTATGGCGCCAGCGTCCGGAGTTGGTTTCCGTGGTTTGCCGCGACCGTCGCGCGTTGGGGTCGCGACGGTGTGGGCCCTGTTTCACGGAGCGCCTCCCCTTGCAACGCTCCGCGCCAGGCTTGCGGCTGCCTGGCATCGCGCTAGCCCGCACCGCGGCGCATGTGGGCAGTATTTCCGTTGCGCGCCCGGGCGCGTGTCTACTTTTTTCCGTGGTGGCCCTTGCCGGCGCGGGTCAGAATCCGCACGCCCTAACAGCACGGCTCCGGCTGCTCGGCGCACTGCGTCCGTGCCCTGGCACATGTTGGCGCCAACGCTTGGGGGCAATATTTTCCCGCGCGCGTAGTGCGTGTGCCGGCGCATGTGGGCAGTATTCCCCAACACACTGCTCTGGTTCGTTGTCAATGCGGCGCATTGACAACCAACGAGCACAAAAGTCCTGCGGCCTTCCTAAACAACATGGACACCAGTGACAGCCCAACAGGGCTGCTGCCCCTAATTCTTGCAGAGGCCCCCCGCTCGCGCAGGCCGCCCCTGCCGATCACCTCGGCACGCGCGGGCAGCGTGCGTACCCACGTCGGCGGCCACAGTCAGCTTGTCCAACTCTGTGCCCGCCGTCCCACGTCGCCGTCGCCGTGTGTTCAGGCGCTATGCGCGGGCCTTTGCGTACGTCTGCCCTGCTCCAGCCGCGTACTTGCGGTTGACCCCGCGCAGAGGCCCACGCGGCGCTACTGGTTGGCCCAGCCGCGTATTTGCGGTTGGCCCCGCGTAGAGGCCTAGGCGTCGCTACTGGTTATGTACTTCAGCCGCGCGGGGCCCATGAATGTGTTGCCACTTCTTGGGAGGGCAGGGCGCCAGCGCGAGCTCCCGGCCTGCGGCAACGGGGGTGAATGCGGGGCGGGGCCCCGCTGCGTTTCCCCTATTGCGGGCGCGGAGCGATGTACTTGACAGGAGCCCTTGCGAGTGGGAAAGGAAGGCGGGGGACCCCCTCGAACACCAGGAGTGAGGGGCGGGGGGCCCCAAGGGTGGGGGGCCCCTCGAACACCCTAGGGCACCAAAGGTGGAGGTGGGGGGCCCCCTGCGGGCGAGAGAGACTTACCGCGGAGAAGGACGGAGGCCCCCTGTGGCCTCCGGCGGGCGACCCGGGAAAGGAGCGGGGGCCCCCTGCGGAGGTGGAAGGGCGGGGGCCCCCTGCGGAGGCGGGATACGCAGCGGGTGAGAGGGCGGGGGGCGGGGGCCCCCTGTTTCACCAGGCGGGCGGCCCCGGTGAGGAGCGGGGGCCCCCTGTGGAGGCGGCAGGCGGAAGGGCGGGGGCCCCCTGCAAGCGGGATACGCAGCGGGCGACCGAGAGGGCGGGAGGCGGGGGCCCCCTGCTTTCCCCGATGGTATGCGCGACACAAAAATAGTAACCCTCATCGTAGCATGGTGATTACAAATCTAGGCCTCAGCGCGTACCGGTCTCTTTTCTTAAGGTAAATCAGCATGACAAATTTTATTTTTCATGCTGAGAAAATTTGTAATGCATTTATACGAGTACGATACTTTTGCAGTCCATAACAGTATATGCACTACAAATGCAAATGTACTATCGGGGTCTGGATTTGTGATGCGAGATCTGAACCACGCGGCCACGATCTGTACCACTTATCATAATATGCATGTTGATCAATGCGACTGGTCGTGCTCGTGCTAGTAGAAGAAGCCTGCTTGTCCTGCTTTTTAAGAGTCAGTCGTGAGCCCTTGTCTGCAACAGCAAAAGGCACTAGCCTCGCAAAATTTGTCACGCTGTTATGCCGACCTTGCACGCGTCGACTTGGGGAGGATGCGAGCTTCAGCAAAGAAAAGAAGCTGCGCAACGCTTAACGGCGAAGAAAAAGACAGCTACAGGTCGCGCATAATTTAATGCCGCATGGTGTCGCTGAGAGGGAAGTTCTCACGCAGGGGCACCATGCAGCATAACCTAATGCCCGATGCTATTGATGCGCGTGTGGGAGAATGGGCATTTTGTAGCTTGATGATAACATCGCGCAAAAGGTTACGCACGACGGTGCGGCAGCAGCCGCCTGTGGCGAAAGGTGGGGTTTGTAGTACGGAGAGCCCGGATTTTTCCGCCTTTGTAATGCGGAGAACCTAAGCTCCAGCTCCGGGCTTTCCGCATTAGCCATAGCCACAACCCCGAGCTCTGGGAAGCCGCATGTAAAAAACAGCTTTTTCCGCATTTGTAATGCGGAGAGCCCGTAATGCGGAGCTCGGGCCTTTTGTGATACGGTCTTTCTCCACCCCGAGGTCTCGGGGGGAGAAAGATCGCGTCGAAGTTTGCGAATTTGTGCTGCGGCTTTTCTCCTGCGGGGAGAAAAACCGCATCTAAATCCGGCCGGTTTTGCGAATTTGTAATACGGCTTTTCTCCACCCGACCGCTCGAGTGGAGAAAAGCCGCGAGTAAAGCAAGTAGCTTTGCGCGAAAAAACGGGCAAAGGCCCCTTGAAAAGTGCAGCTTCTCAACCGTCCAGAGCGGGAAAAGTTGGAAGCGGGTGGGGCCCCATTGCTGCGTCATTCTCGTACTAGGTCGCTCGTTTCATTCTCGTGACGCTATATGCTATTCTTGGGGTCGAGTTGTATTCTGTCCGTTCATAGTCACGCTGTTTTGCCGACCTTGCGAGCGGCGACTTGGCGAGGATCATGCGAGCTCCAGCAATGCAAATAAATTTCCAAGCCCAGACATCATATTTGCAATGCGTACGAAGCCGCCCCGTGCCACTCGTCAAAATTGATATCGTGATGCGTTGTGTAGCAGTCGTACCGGCCGTAGTTCTATCAAGTGTAAAAATGTCTGGGTCTGGAAGATTGCAACTTGTCACGCTGATTTTGGATTGTAAAAAAATCTGTACTGCATGAGCAGCAAAGAGAGTCCAAGTTTTGCTCAACGGAAAGAGCATTTGTCAGGCGGTATAGGCATCAGGAAGCCCTCACAAAATCTGTGATGCTAGGGCATGCATCACAGACATCAGGAGTCATGCAAAATGTGCATGACAAGCCTGGCAATCTTCCAGACCCAGACACTTTTGCATTTGATAAGTTCGAATACCCAGGCGTGTACGAGTTCTTCCCCGAATCATACTGCTCCGGCGGAAAAACGTAACCCTCCGGTAGGCCCTGAAAGTAGTGGCCATCCAGCTTCACCATATTTTTGTTGCCCGGCTTATGGAAGCGTCAGGATTGAAATCGTCAAAGTTGAAATAGTTTGTCATGCATAAAGCGGATACCAGTTGGCGCCTAGTTTATTCCAAGTGGCGCATGACATAAACAGACTGCGCTACTGCGGGCGGGACATTGTGCATCAGGTGAATTGATCAACCCGAAGACGCCGCCCCCCCGGGCCCTATGGACCTGGCACTCCCCACTATACTCCTCACACAAAACGCCACCAATACAACTCTAGGACATAGCCAACCACCCCGGAGCACCAGCACCAGCAACGGGGACGGAAACGGCCCAACCCACTTCACATTCCTATCTGGCAGAGCACAGACCACCAGCACAATGTGAGAGCTGGCAGCTGTTTTTATTTGCCACATTCACTATTGCAATACCTTAGCAGGGACGCACGCACAACAACACGCGCCCCATGGAGAGCAGGCAGAGCAGCTGTCACTGTCCGAAAACTGACCAGGCCGCCAGTAACCCAGGAGGAGAAGCTACAGGCTAGACCATACCCATAATGATCATGGGCGACGTTTTCGACTTCACAAAGGGGCAGCGGCAAGGGAACACATGGGAGGACGGTGGGGACACTTTTCTTGGGGGCCATGCAAGCGTCAGTCTGATACATAATTTATTCAGAACATGCAAGACCGGGGGCAGCGGGCTTCCCGAGGTGAAAATGTGACGTGGGCCCATGGTGGAACCTCACCCGGCTGGGAGCGTTTCGGTGGTCGTGCCGCTTGCGTTCGTCGGCCCCGGTACGCAAATGCTTCGAGCCGAAGAGTTTGCTGCTACACACCTTTTGTTGAGTGCCCCTACACATCTTTTGTTGCGTGCTACGGGAGTAGGCTTCTTGCTGGGCTTACTGCTGAAATTCTTCCAGCCCTGCCGCATTTGCTAGCGTCTTGCGCCGCGCCTGTGCCCGGCACGAGTGGACTCCGCGTGAACCTAGGCGCCGCGCAGTGTGGGCCTACGCCTGCCCTGGTCGCGCGCTGGCGGTCGGTGCCTCCGTGTTTGGCAGTGGTGCGGCCTGTCTCGCTTTGGTGGTGTTGTGTGTGGGAGACTACGACCCGCAGCCTATTGCGCGCCCCGACTCTCGCCTCCCCGGATTGCGGTTGTACGGCACGACTACTATGTGCCGCTCCTCTGGAGTGGACACCCGCAGGACGGTAAACGGCGACTCCGCGAACATGGAGAAGCTGCTGCCCATGCCCGTCAGGCTAAGCGAGGACCTTGCTGCTGCGCAGGATGGCGCGTGGACGACTGCTGCAGGATTTAGGCGCCATGTCCGGGCGGGAAGGAGGTCACTTTTAGGATGGGCACTCGGCAACGCGAAACGCTGGGTCTGAGATCTCGGCTACTGTAAAGGGGGGCCTGAGATCTAGCAGGCTACTGCAAAGGGGGGCACAGCGGACCCGCCACGCTCGGGCGTTTATCTACTTCGTTCGAAACTCCTCCTCAGGGGGTCGGGGGAGATACCGGCGTGGTGTCAGTGGTGGTAAAATGATTGCGAGTTATCGTGTGTACTCTACGGCATAGCTCCCCCTGTTCTAGATTTGATTGTTGGATCTCAGGAAACAATGCAAAGCCTTGAGCCAAGTGGCGCATGACAAATTTCGGCGGTCCCTAAATCCAGTTTGTCATGCTGTTTAGGCAAAGAAGAGCCTCGATTTTCTCATGCTACTTTAGCAGCTCGAGCTGTAACCCCGAACAGGCTTACAATCGGCCTCACTTGCCTGCTCTGCAACACACGCACCTCGGGTCATGCATTTTATGCGTTTGCAGATTATTTCAACTTTGACGAATTCAAACCTGACACATCCCTACGGCTGCGCGCGGATGACCGCGCTCATCAGCTGCCTGCGGCATTTATGAACTGCAAAAGTATCGCACTCGTATAAATGCATGACGCATTCCCTCGCCATCTTCTTCTTCTTGGAGACAGACCCCCTGCGGTCGTCCTCGCGGCGTCGTCTTGGCCCTCGGCTGTTTTGGACAAATGTTGGCTGTGTGTGTCCAGCAAGCCAACGGCTCTGCGTGGGCAAATGTTGGCAATGTCCAGCAAGAACGCATCCGCGGCCCGTTTTCTGCAGGTTTTAAGCTTTCGCAGGATAACTCGCTACGCCGCCCGGAGACAGCGAAACCCATGGCAGGCTATCGCCAGGCGGTCCCGGGGGGGCCCTCCTCTTGGCACAGTGTCGGTTAGATACCAATTTGCACCCCCCGGAAGCGGATGGTGAGCCGATCCAGTTGGTGCCGAGGCAGCAGGTGGGGCCATAGGCTCGAGGTGGTAGCTGGGGGGGCTACTCGGGGGGTACTGGGACTGCTCGACGGACTGCTGTTGGATAATAGTTAGTAAAAAAACTGGGTGGCTGTGCGAACCCGGGGACCCGCGGCGCCGTTTTTTTTCACAACCATGGCCGTAGGGCGGTTGGGGAGTATTCCCTATTTTAGAATACTCGCGCGGGTGGCCTCGCATGGTGTGAATGGCCTCTCTTTCAAAAAAAGCCTCTGTCTTTCCGCATCGTTATGCAATTTGCTCGGCAAATCTTGGAACGTGGTATCTCCCTTGTCCTTTGCTCGCGCATGCCTTCTGCTTCTGACTGTCATCATGCGTCGCCATGCCAAGATAGAAGGTCGCCACTACAAGGAAGCGCGCCGCCATGCAAACTCTACATGCATAGGCGCTCCATGGATTTGCTCTGCGGTGTATTTCTTCCAGGCCCTTTGCGGCTTCGTCAAAGCGTGCTCGGCCCCTTCGCGGCGCTATCGGGGCTCGGTCCTGGTGAAGGGGGGGAACATGATACAATCTCTGGGCTCCAAAGAAGTGGCGGTATAGGGGGGCGGGTTCCGGGGGTAGAGTGGGGGGGCTCCGCCCGGGGATAGGGGGTGGCTGTCGGTCTCGCGCGAACCCTCGGCGTTTCCGGTGGGTGCGGGAACTTGGGCCGCTCCCTCCGCGGTAGCAAGCAGGGCCGACAGTAGCACGCTGCCCCTCCCTTCGCAGCGCGGCATCAGTGGCGGGTCGTGAACTGGCAGGGACAACCCGACGCACTACTACTCCCATTATTTGCGCTCTGACAAGGCAGATAATGAAACTGAGCGGAAAGCAATGCCTACGAGTGGCACAATGGGAATCGAGATAGACACAGCAGTGCTCCTGAGGGAATTAATAAAGACGCACTAAGTGGAAATACTTGATCTACGGCCCCATATGCAATTTGTCCCCACGAGTGCGATCGTTATAGTTTTGTTCCTCTGAAGCCCCACGACCGAACTTGGCACAAAGCAAACCGACGCGAAGAGGAGACCCCAGGAGCCACCCATGCAAAAAGGAGGCAAATAGCCATGAGTAGACTCAATGCGTTCCCTCATGGCTATCCTTGAAATTTGTAATGCGGATTTACCTTGAGAAAAAAATTTGTAATGCATGAATGGGATTACTACGAGTACGATACTTTTGCACAGGATAGCATTTTGACGCGAGCGTCTTGTCAGGATTGGAGTCGCCCAAGATCATCCCCACGGAACCCGTCGTATCAAATGCAAGAATGTCTGGGTCTGCAAGATTTCTAGATTTGTCATGCATATTTTCCATGAGCCGCGATGTCTGTGATGCGTGCCGTAGCATCACAGAAGATTTTTAGAGGGCTTTGCGATACCTGTACCGCATGAGAAATGCCCTCTCCGCGTAGCACAAACCGGAGTCCACTTGCTGGTCATGCAATACAAATCTTTTTAGAATCCAGAGACAGCATCACAAGTTTAGAATGTTCCAGAGCCAGACATATTTGCATTTGATACTTCGGGCCGTTCTCGCCCCACTCGTATTTTTCCTGCGGCCGCCTATGGATGTGTCAGGTTCGAAATCGACAAAGTTGAAATGATTTGTCATGCATAAAATGCAACACAGAGACTGACTCTATTGCAAAGGACGCACGGGAGGCAGATTATGGCGCTGGCAACGGTCAGGAATTGGGCTGCTGACTAGCATGACAGGGAGGAGCCCTCTTGCCCTAAACAGCATAAAAAGACTTGCTGCAGAGGCCAGGAAAATTTGTCATGCGCCGATTGGAAACTGTGGGTCCGACTGGTATAGATTTTATGCATGAGAAATTGCCAGCCATGCCCCGGCTGCCGCCGGGGCGCAAGGCTGTTGCGCTGGGGCATAACTATTTGCGGATCGGACCGCAGCACCAGAGCCCTGCCAAATTTCAGGACCACACTGTGACAGACCGACCAAATTTCTGGCGCCGCCTTGCGCCATGTCAGCCCGCAGGGCCTCCTGCGCGCTTCCCGCGCCTTTCGGCGCTATGCGCAGGGAGCAACTGCAGCGAGGCTTGGGCGCGAACAGTAGCCGCCTGGGCGTAGGTGCCGAAGCAGAGCGGGAACCACGCTGCCAATTGTGGGCCGCCCTTCCGCCCTCGCCCAAATGGATTCTCGGCGGAAACTGTTGGCGCAAGAGGGTAGCGCGGGACGGAGGGCGGCGCGAGAGGCCGGCGCGAGAGGGTGCGGCCCCACGCGATGCAAAACCCCCCCAGAAGATCGGCCCTGTACCGGGCGGATTCCGGTCTTTTTTACCCTCTCGCGGGCCCTCTTTTTCACCTCTCCCGAGAGGTGTTGCTAATAATCCGGCTATACTCGCCGGTAGAGGTCTACAGAGGTGGCCGAGAGGTGGCCAGGAGGGTGCGCGAGAGGTTCGCCCTTATTCGCGCAACCTCTCGGCACCTCTGTCCCCCTCTCGCTTGCCCTCCCTGCACCGTCTCGGCCCCCTCTGGTCCCTATAGGCGCGGCCTTAGGGTGAACGGTTCGGCTGGCTATACCCGCGCCACCTCTCGGCCACCCTCCCTGACGACCTCCCGCGCCACCTCCCCACCTCTGTCGACCTCTTTTTACCTCTTTTTGACCTCTCGGCCACCTCTCGTCTACCCTCTGTAGACCTCTTTTTTCGCATGAATATAATAGATAGTAATTCTAGCTTTGTTACTTTCAATTCTGACAGTTCCATACGACCGCTTCAAGGACGAGTAAAGCTGGCAGCGGAGAGGGCCATAGAGGGTGGCTGGGACGCACGCAGAAATTTCACTGCTTACACTACAGGCATACGGCTCTGACGAGACTTCCGTAATTTTCGGGTCGCTGTCGCTATATTCGGCAAAGGTGTTGCATGACAGTGCACAACTCCCCCAACTCCCCTCGTTTGTATTCCATGAAGATGAACAGCAATCATATTACAAACACCAGCACACGTCGTGGGTGGAGCCTGCGCATGACAAATTTGTGCGCCTAGTGTAGTACTGTTTGGGCTCCTTCCGGAATCTGTCATGCAAACAGTGCCACAGGGAAGCACTTGCATATGGGGTTTTGCATGACAAATGAGGAAGAGGGGGAATTGTGCACTCTCATATGTTGGGTAAAAGCGTAAACGCAACGCACTTGCTGCTGCGAAAGCACCACTCGAAGCAGCCTTCTGCTGTTGTAATGAAATTCCCGACAGCCGCTGTATTCTATCGTGAGAAAAAAGCGTTTCACTGTATAGGATTTTGCAGGTTTTGCATCGCAAGTTCGTTCTACATGACAGAGAAAATCTGCCGTACAAGGTTCCTAAGGGAAAACGGAGACTACGCAGGTAAAAACTCACCGTCTTGATAATTGTGTCTAGCACGACAAACACTTGTGCGAGTGAGATGTATTTTCATCTGCATTACAAGTTTACAGTGAGACAGTTTTTTTCTGGCGATAAATTCGTCGCATCCTTTAATGCGAACACCTGTTGCGGAAGTGGGAGTGCTATCAAACGCAAATATGTCTCCTGGGTCTGGAAAGCTGGAACTTGTGATCATCCTGCGTTTGGATTGTAAAAAACTCTGCATTGCATGAGCAGCAACAGGAGCCCAATTTTTTCTAGGCCAAAAGGGCATTTGTCATGCGGGATTGGCATCTAGAAGCCCTCATCAAAAGCTCTGTGATGCTAGGGCGTACATCACGATCACAGACATCACGGATCATGGAAAACCTCCTGCATGACAAGTCTACACTCTTCCAGACCCAGATAACATATATGCATTCGGTAAGTACCGCAAAGGCGTCGCTGGCGGTTTTATATGAACCGCAAAAGTATCGCACTCCTCGTACAAATGGAAATGCATTACAAATACAAATTTCTTCAGCATGAGAAAATAAGTTTGTGAATGCGGATTTACTTTAAGAAAAGCATCTGCAATGCATGACTGCAGTACGAGTGCGATACTTTTGCACAGGATATTTTACGTTCTACCCCGACGTCCTCGTACATGGTTATCCTGAGGAAAAACGTCCCCCCCAAAGTTGTCACGCAAATCTGCATGCCTAAAAGGTTTCTCATGCGCAACCCCATGAGCAGCACTTTCTCATGCTGTCTGGTACTTTGTCATGCGCTAATCAGGATAGGGAGCTGGATTTGTGATGCGGCTCTACTAGCCAAGCAGCGCTATTATACTAGAGACCAAAGCTTGTCATACGCAACAGCCAAAACTTGCTGACTTGTGTAGCAAAAATCCCATCTTGACTCTGGGGTGGAGAGGTTTTTACACATGATAATGGTGCACTCTTTGTTAGCCGCCACCCCCGACGTTTTTGGGACATAAAGCCGAAAAAGTCCGCTGTAGGATGGCATAAAGTCGTCCTTTTTTGCGAGGGTGAAGAACGGCGCGCATTCTGTGCGAAAACGTCCCCGCCCCAGAGTTGATGTCACGCAAATCTGCGCCCCAGAATAAACGTTCCTCATGCACAAATCCCATGAGCGCCGTTTTCTGAGGATGCCATCTCGTTTTATATTTTTGAAATTGGAATGTGTGTCGTGCTCCTCAGGGATCGCCACGCCCGTCGGTCGCGTGGCCAAGAAATACATCAGGTTAAAAACTTTTTGACTGGTGTAAGCAAATTTGTCATCTTGACGCTGGGTCTGATGTCTGATGTGTCCTTCTTTTGTTGTGGGAGAGACCAACGTAAAGCACAGGAAGATTTCAAAATGTGAAAAAAAGTGAGCGAGAACTGGGTCTGGGGGCGTGGGGACGTTATTACACAGGATAGCCCCAGGCCAGCCCGCAGCGTCTGTTTGCACTCGTCATCGATCCGCACGGAGATACGCGGCAATGCGGTCAGTGGGTCGCCGGCGAGGGCGGGCACAGGGGAAAACGTCCGATCAAGACCCGACTGCTCATTCTCCGACTCACAGCAAGCTTTTCGCTTCAGCCAACAATGGCCCTCGTCGTCTCCGCCATTGGCATACACTATTCCCTCGCGGTATGGAAGCGCCAGGTTTGAAATCGACAAAGTTGAAATAATTTGTCATGCATAAAATGGATACCAGTTGGAAGACCAATTCCTAAGCGGCGCATTACATAAACAGACTGTGCTACTGCGGCGCATGACAAATTTTCGGAGCACCGAAATCCAATTTGTCATGCTGTTTGGGCACAGAAGGGCGCTTTTGTCATGCTCCTGTAGCAGCTCTATCCCAAACCCTAAAAAGGCTCACAATCTGCCTCGCTTGCCATCCCAGCAAGGCAGGCGCTTCATGCCTTGCATTTTATGCATGGCAAACCATTTCAACTTTGACGATTTCAATCCTGACAGATTCATACGCAGCCGACCTCGGCCGGCTCCGACTGCGTTTTGTCTGCCCGCTCCACACTTGCCTCAAGGTCCCAGGGGTATCAAATGCAAAAGTGTCTGGGTCTGGAAGATTGTGAGATTTGGTTGGCTGGAGATTTGTCATGCAAATTTCGGATCACGCAAATGGCGTCTGATGTTGCAGGCAAAAGCGCAACAGGTTCTGCGCACGCCACATGATGCCTGTCCCGCATGAGAAACTTCCTACTTTCGTGCCAAGAAGTTGACAGATTTTGGCGCTCATGCAACACATGAGCGCCAAAATCTGTCAACTTCTTGCGCCACAAGTTCCAACTCTGTGGTCCAGCGTTTGCGCCCAAAATCTGTGGTCCAGCGTTTGCGCCACAAGTTCCAACTCTTCCCGACCCCGACATTTTTACATTTGATAAGAGGCAGGCGCTCACACATTCGTCGAACGTGAAAGCGGAGTCGCGATTGGGGTAAGTTACGCCGAATGCGCTAAATTGGCCGTTCGTCAAGTCGCTCCGCGTCAGTCGTTTCAGCCCTCCCTGCTTCTTCTTATTTTGATCATCGCGGAAACCGGCCATCAAGGTGCAAACTTTTTCCTCCCCATACTTATAGCGGGGCCAGCGAGCCGATTAGATTTGAGGCGCTGATAGATTGGCGACACGGAGCGCGCGCTCGGGTCTTTCATTGTGAAGGGGGGGCGGCCCTCAACCAAAGCGCGCTAGCTGGAGGATGTTGCGGCGCTTGCCCTCCTGCCAACACCCAATGCATGGCGGCGGTTCGTTGGGGCCCACGGTGCGTGGCGCTGACCTACGGGAGGCACTCAACGTACGACGAGAATATGCAGCCAGGCGGGAACGGGGCGAGCCTTTCCAACCCCCTGCGAACCACTGCCAGCGATTTCAATGAGCGCAAGCAACTACCGCCAAGCGGCAGAGGGAAAAGAAGCAGAAGGGCCCCGCGACGCAGCCACAGACAGCGCCCCCCGCCAAGCCCAGAAGCAGGGCAGAAAGGGCCGCCTGCCGTCGTCTTTTTGTTATAAATGCGTCTTAAACCCTGAAACCCAAACTAAACCCTTTCCGGATCGAACTTGTGCAGCAGGAGAAGGCGAACCGAAGGCGAGACGGGCGCGTCGACAGTCATCCCATGCCGGCTGCGGTGGCGGACTACCTACTGCGGGTTTTTTTGTTATAAATATGCAGCGTGGTCAACACACTACCAAAGGGCGGGGGCAGGGGCGAGGGGACTGCTACGGCCGGACGAACGCCACGCACGCCCGCCCCGCGCACCCGCCCGCCAGGCGCCTACCAGCACGCCACCGGGGAGCAGGCGCTAGGCAGGTAAGTACCTGCCGAAGCACGCACGGGCCAAAGTCTGCTCCCTCCGGGCGGGCGGCTGGCAAGGTGGCTAGAGGTGTGCGTCGTGTCTGCCAAAACCGCCGCGGGGTCCAATGCGAACGCCCCCCCCCCCCCGGGTGGGCCCCGCGCGCGAAGACGCACGCACACACGATCCAGCGAGGGGGCACGCAGCCCCCCGTCCCGGCACGCACGGTCGGCGGGCTGGATCACCCTCGCCTGGCGCAGGCCTCCTGCGCTATTCTTTCGCCGGGGCCAGGCACGCGGCAGGGCTGGGGGGCCGGACCAAGCGATCTACCGATCCCGCCCAGTAGATCGCTTGACCTGGCCATGGCCAAAACCTGCCGCAGCTCTGCAAACGCAAAGGAGCGGCCGGCGCGCGCTACCCAGGCCAAACGGGGCGCCAACGCGCGGGACGCTCCATGCGGTGGGGCCTTCCCAAGGCCGCTGCAAGCATGGCGTGCGCAAATTTACGCCGAGGCCGGCGCCGGGAAAGGCAGCACGGGCTGCGAAAGCAGCCCACGTGCTGGCAGGACCTCCGCCAAACAAAAAGGTCCCGTCCGCCGGCATGCGCGACTGGCTGGTCTCTTATCTGGCCCGTGCAGAGAAATAACAGCTACCACGAAGCGACATCCCAAATCTGATTGGAAACGACGCCCACCACCCACCTTGGGGCCTATCTACTCAGGTGACAAACGTCCGCACTTGTTTTTCTTTGTGGTATGGGAAGGGTTTTTTATTTGCATAGCCTGCTGCGAATCTCCATTGTAAATCTGCGTCTGGCATGAGTCGTTCTCAACATCGTCCCCGTGGGCTCATTTCATACCCGCCTCCGGAAAATAAATACACCCATAATACCATTACCATATCACACATAAATAAAAACCATTCGTAGATACACAATTTTTCGCATCACAAACATGCGCCCGCTGTCCGTTGGGCAGAGCATTTTTTTCTGGCTCCCGTCTCGTACGCTATGGCTATACGCATGCATTTCCATGCAAATTAATTTTGCATGTGAGGAAGACGAAGAAGCGCAGGAATCCGGCACAACTACGCGCAGTGTTTCTTACACAAATGCGCCAGCGCTTTTCTTTTCTAGCATAAGGAGCGTGCCTTTTCATCTTAGATGTGGGTCTACCAGATAAATCACACAGATTGCAAGGAGCATATAAGAACAGATCGGCGAGCAACACACAACCACAAATAGAACTACACTCATTCTGTTGACGCAAGTCTTGCTCACCTGACGGCGAGGTGTAAGTAAGCACACTCGTTGCCACTTCATATGGTGGACCGGAAAGAACATGGTGGGTTGTGTGGCGAAAAACAAAAGTCATGCAATGGCGAATAACACAGCATCACATAGAAGAAGCGGATGCCCGGACCTTACTGTCCCTGTTCGTTGTAGCGGCCGACCAGAACGCTGATTTTAACAACATTCCTCATCCAGATCGCAGATTTTTGCACTGGATATCCAACCGCCGGGTGCAGGTATCCCTGATACAGTGCACAAATGAACCCACTCTACACTTTTCAACGATCTAAAGCAGGTCACTGGTATATGACAAGTTTCATTCAGTTGTAAAGGCGACATCTCACACGGGGCATATTGTGCCTATGCTGGTTTAGAACAAGCCAGTTGCTATGATGGTCTAATAGATTTTTGGTGCAATCATCTTCGACAAACGCAGCGATGCTGTGGAGGGTTCTTCTTGCCATTACTTGTCATACATCCCTGACTCACAAGGTTGGTTAATTTGTCATGCCAAATCTTTTTGCGTAGTTTGCAGCAAATCTCTTGTAGCACATGTTGGGTTCGTACCTTGCCCTCGAGATAGTGTTTCTCTTCTGCAAGAAGCAGAACGCGGTGCGTCGGGCGGACTATCGCAAGAAAAAAGTTTTGCAGTTGCACACTCTGATGGAAGACAAGCTAGGCAGACACCCTCTGTCATGCAGGAAGTAGTGCTTGCCCCTCTCATTTCATGCAGCGTGTTTTCCCTTTTATAGTCTGCGCAACACATGTTTTCTTTTCCATGTCGAGCAACTTTGTGATGCAGAACCTCCAACAAATGTGTAACTGTAACACCTTTTTCGTGCGATACGGGTGCGTGCATTTTTATTACAAGGGATACCCCATCGGCGTTGCCATGCTCTATCCAGTGGTTCGGCGCAGCGTTGAAAAGTTTGGTACAATTCAACTGCAGGTCGGACGGCTATCCTACACAAAAGCAAACCCACACCCACAAGCAAAATGATTTTTTCAAGGAGTGAGTTGCATCGCCACAACTAAGCTGGTTTTTTTGAATGGTTGCCAGCATGGCCAATTCGCTATTTTGGCAACATGCATCCATCTCTAGTCGCGCTTGCTCTTGCGCATAAGCTTGGCAGGGCCTGCACCTCTTGCGGCCTTTTTCCTGAGGGCGAGACCAGGATAACTTAGCGCAACACCGATTGCCAATCATAGTGGGGCCATAGCGGTTTTTTTTGTCTTGGGGCCAAAACACGGACGGCGCCGCCTCTAACTATGGCCGCCATGCCATGGCGCCTAACGCCATGCACGGCCGAGAAATTTCGCGGGCCAAAGCTTCCGGCCGTCTGGCATTGAGAAGACAAATCCCAGCCGTATGCCAAGGTCCCGCCTGGGCCTCCACTAGGGCAAGACCGGCCGCTTGGGCGCCCGAAGTCGTGCAAATAGCATATAGCGCCGCTCGCGCTTTTTGGCAGGGCGCCATTTTTTTCTTTGTTTTAAAAGGCAAAACCTTCGGCCGTCAGACAGTCAGCGCGTACCGGAAAAGCCCGGGCTGAGACCTACAGTGTGCGGGCTGGCTGTTTTTTTTCCGTCTCTAGTTTTTTCGCGCCCCGCCCTGTGCGTCTCAGGCCGCCAGAAATCAAGACGGCGGGCGGGCGCCCCAGGAGGACCGGTGATGCTTTTGCCGGCCCACGCCCCTGCATCGATTTGTCGAGCGGAGGAAGTCCACCGGGCTTGTTTGCCAAGAAAGCTCCAGCCCTTTGATAGTTTGAAACTTTTGTGAAAAAACACGCCCGGACGGCGCTTGAAGACCGGCCGTCGTTTTGCTGTCTGGATATCGAAAAAAAAAATCGCCAGAATAGAACTTTCGCGACCGCACTTCTACATACAAATTTTGCCAGTTTTTTTCTGGTGCGGGTGTACTTTTCTGCAGGATATGCCTTCCCCCACGTCCTGGTTTTGATCTCCATCATAGTACTGCCCGCTGCCCTATCAAAAATAAAAATGTCTGGGTCTGGAAGAGTGCGCGATTTGTCATGCAGCTTTTCCATGACCCATGAGGTCTGGAATGCAGGACGTAGCATGACAGATTCTGCGCGATCTTTCTCATGCCTATCCTGCATGAGAAACTGCCTCCCGACTTGGTCAAAACTGGACGACTTTTGGTATATCATGCAACACAGATTTTTGCATGCTTCAGATTTAGCATGACAAGTTGCATTCTTCCAGACCCAGACATTTTTACACTTGATATGCCCTTTGTAATCTGCGTCGAACTCCAGCGATATTGCTCCCCCAAAAAGGCTATGAACTGCAAAAGTGTCTGGTGTTTTGTCTGGAAACAAGACCTTGGTACAGCACAGGGAAGAGAACGACTTGTTCTTTATGAAGAAAGAAAATAAAAGAGAACTACTGGGTCTGGAATGTTGATGCCTGGGTCTGGAATGTTGATGCCGGGTTTGTCATGCAAATTTTGCATGGCCGAGGATGTCTGTGATGCGCGACCTATAGCGCAGATTTTTAGTGGGCTTCCTGATGCCTACTCCGCATGACAAACGCCGTCCCCGCGTAGCACGAACTAGGCTCCTCTTGCTGGTCATGCAGTACAGGTTTTTATTTTTTTAGAGTCCAATAAAGTCAGCATCACAAGTTCCAACCTTCCAGACCCAGATGACATTTTTGCATTTGATAGAGGCCACAGCGGGCGTGGCAAACAGGATGAATGAGCTGCACACTCTCCACATAATGAATGCTCCTCACCGTGCCTTCTTATGCATCGCAAAGGCCAGTGCGTCTGGGTCTGGGTCGAATGGGAAAGCGCATATTTGTTACGTTTACTGGTATGCCTACGGGGCACGCAATGTTGCATGCGTCGTGCTAGTTTTTGGCTATGCTGGAACAAAAATGCTCACACGGGATACGCATTTCGTAGACCTTGCTACACCTGCAGCGCTCCGTCCAACTACGTTCCTCTAGACATTGCTGCTCATGCAGAATCTGCATGGCAAACATCTGCAGTGCTTCCGACCACCAAAACATATTTTCTGCAACGCATATCTATCTGCTCTGGCAGCAGCCCCTCCTTCGTCTTCCGCGCCTGTCTACGATGTCCTGAGGAGATATGGAAGCGTCAGGTTGAAATCGTCAAAGTTGAAACAATTTGTAATGCATAAAATGCGATACAATTACAAAAAGCGACTCTATTGCAGAGGACCCACAGGAGGCAGGCTATAGTCTTGGCAAGGGTCAAAAGTTGGACTGCTAACTAGCATGACAGAAGGCGGCTCTTTTGCCCTAAACCGCATGACAGACTCGCTTCCAGGACCGGGGAAATTTGTCACGCACCTACTACAAATTGTATGTCTAACTGGTATCCGTTTTATGCATGACAAACTATTTCAACTTTGACGATTTCAAACCTGACACATTCATAGGAGAAGCGAGCCAACACCATAGCTGTCAGCCAAATTTTAATTTACAAACCTCAATTACCTCTCATGCGCAGCTCCATGAGGAGCGTTAGCACTCCCTAATACTACCTTGAAGCTTCTTCACCTTCAATTACTATATTTATATAAGGCAAACTTTGGGGCCGGAGAGGTTCCGGTAGAGGGTGGAGAGAGGTGTCGTAGAGGTAAAATAGAGGGTCGGGGAAAAATAGAGGGTCGGGGAGAGGTAAAGCGAGAGGTAAAGGAAAGGGCAGGGAGAGGGTGGGCAGTATATCGGCCCGTATACCGGCGCTATACGCCCGAAGAGGGTAGGCAGAGGGTGGACAGAGGTCAAATAGAGGGTAGGGGGAGAGGGTCGAGAGGGTCAGAGAGGGTGCGTAGTATAGGGCGACCCTCTAGGTGACCCTCTACCCCGATCCTCTCCGGGAACCTCTATTTTACCTCTCGGCGGACCCTCTCGGGACCTCTCCGACCCTCTCCCGGACCCTCTTCGGGACCCTCTCCGAACCTCTCCCCGACCCTCTCCCGGACCCTCTCCGGGACCCTCTCCCGGACCCTCTCCCTGAATCTCTACCGCAACCGCCCCCCCCAGTGCAGTTCGCCCGCCTGCGCGCAGTACCTGCGTCTTAAAGTAGGAGCGAAACCAGCTGGGGCCTACAGCTTATGGTCTGCAAGTCTTTTGACTCTCTACAGACCAGGGCGGCTGTTCAAAGTGAATGCGCCGCTCTGCGTCCCCCGGGGGGGGCGCGGCGACACGCCTTAACGTAGGCAGCCACCTAGGGTGGCCGCAACTTCACACAGCGCCCGCGCGCGGGCAACAGGTGCGGCAGCCAAAGCAGCGAAAGTCTTTCTGTGCCCGTTGTCTACAATTTCGCATGCACGTGCTCGCCTCGCGGCGTGCTCGCCACTAAGCTTATTCCAGTTCGCTACTTTTTGGACGCACTCCGCCCTCTTGTTCAGGGCGCACGCCTCCAACAGACTACCCCCCCAAGAAAGGCCACCAAGCTCCGGCCCCGGGCACTGCTTTTTTCGGAAACAAAGAACGCAGGCCGAGCCGGTATCGCTGCGTGCGCGTGTGCGCTGCGCTTTCTGGGCCAAACCCGTCAGAGCGGCCGGCGCGGCCTCGACTGCCTTTTTGGCTGCGCAGCGGCGCGCTACCCTTGTCCCCACCTTCCCCACCGGTACACCTTCCCCGAACAGCCTCCCTCCCCGGCGGCCTCCGCCGGGGGGTGGCTGGTTTCTCTCGATATTAGAATCAGGATACGACCGTGTGTGACTTTCGACGCGGGTAGAAGTCTTCTAGCTAGAAAAACACGACTGCAAAATGAGAGGCCCAAACAGTTCATGCGCAACAGTGTAAGTTATGGGATGGGGGTGTCGTTCTTCAACAGGATATACGGCACGACGCACGCGGAGGCCAGGTTTTCGTTTTGCGGGCACTGGTATGGATTGCAAAAGTGTGTGGGTCTTGAAGATTGCCAGGCTTGTCATGATCTCTGTGATGTGGGCCCTAGCATGTCCTCGTCTTGCTGGTCATGCAATACAAATTTTTGAGAATCCAGAGGCAGCATCACAAGTTTAGAATCTTCCAGACCCAGACATATTCGCATTTGATAACTGGGGGTAGCAGTAGCACTGCTCCTTCGCTTATCCCGTATTACAAACATGAAACCCAACCCAGCGTGGATTTTTGTGATGCGCGGCGTGTTGCAACTTTAGAAAGATCTGTCGCAAAATGTGAAGATGCCATCATGCCTCCTGCGTTGCTACCTAGATGTTATAAGCAAGATAAAAAAAACTCCCATAATGCGTTGTAGTTCACACTTGTTCCTTGCCATGCAGAGTTCGTTAAGCTGCTAAAGCTTCTGTGTCTGTCAGTGTCAGTGGGGCGCAAACTTTTTACAGCGGACCACCACTTCCGCTCTCTTCCTCGCAGCAACAGAGAAAACAAAATCAAAACAGGGGCACCGTTACAACATGTTTGCGGGACAAAGTCCACGCACCACGGACTGCAGTGCTATAGCCTGTCACGCAAGTACTGGCGAAAAGACAATGAGTGGAGGTGGACTTGTACTTGTGCATAACAAATGAGGAAACTGACTGGAACTGGTCCTCGTCCTCGTCCTTTTCCACTGTTATACAAAAATCACATCTTCACTCTGGATAGATTGGCGCCGGGGAGAAGTTTCGTTTTCCGCGGGGTATGCATTGCAAATCCAGGTGTAGTCTACTTGTGGGTGGTCTGGACGATGACCATGACTACTCTATGGTGAATTTGTAGGTACAACTCTCTGCTTGTTGAAACAAGGTTGAGGTGTTGACCCGCACACGATTTTTCCGAGAGTGGCAAATTTTCGAAGGCTGTGCGGTGCGTAAGACGCATGAAATAAAAAAGCCGCGTTTTTGAAAGAATGAAAAGGCAACAGCAGCATGGCTCAGCCGCAACACGCATCACAAGGCTCATCTTCAGGGGTGTCCTCGTTGTAGCTGGCAACGAGGACCCTCATCGTCCATAACCACACATCACCCAGACATAATTTTACATTTGATAACAGGATATGATTGTCTGGCACCAGTGCACTGAGGCCGGCCCGTCTGTGGCGATCTGTCGAGGAGCAGGCGTCATGGCGCAAGATATGGGAATGCAGAAACCACCCTCCCGATCGAAAGAAGGTCGTGTATCCCAGAACTACTTGCGTTGCTATGCATGCAAAACAATAGCTGTGTGTGTGCTCTTAGGAAACTCGCATGGAAAACAAAGCAAAACAAAACCCTGATGCAAAACTTGCAAAATCCTATACAGGGAAAACTTTTTTCATACAATACTATCGCTATCGTGTCTCGCAAACTTATGCCCAGGTGTATGCAACTCGGGTCTGCTCTCGGGAATTTGTGCGTGACAACGTTCCTTTCTTCACACAGACAGACTGCAAAAATGCTGAGCATAGCGATAGCTTGCTTCTACTTTACGACTTTGCATGCTAATTCCATTTTTATCGTGATGCAGCTTCCGTTGCAGTTCCGAGTAACCTGTTTTTATTATCTGGGGGGGGACGGGTCGGAGTCTGCAGTGTCATAACCGGCATCTGTGAGTGAAGAACCTTCCCCAACGATTATGGAAAGGGACGTCGTTCGGGGCGCCGGGGCGTGCGAGGTAATGTGCGCAATATTTAAAAATACGGCCACAGGTGAAACGCTTCACCGCCGTTGCATAGCAAATAAAAGCGTGTCTTTTGGTCGGGCCAGATTCACCTGTAGATTTTTTCTGCGTCCGAGATTCGCTCTTGCTAGGTGGTCCGGCCCAGCGCTGTCAGAATTAGACTGCGTGCCCAACTTGTGTCCCCCCTTGTCATCGTGCGGGACGAATTATCTTCACTGGCTGGCCCTGCCCCATTGGGTCACATCCTTGTCTCACACATAGACAGAGCATTCCCACGTGGGGCACGCTCTACCGCCCCGACAAAAAACTGGAACCGTGTGGCCAGCCCCCCCGGACAAGCCAGCTCAGGGCCAGCCGACGATACCGAGGGGCGGCCGCTCTACGAAACACTCTTCCCACAAAAAAAGCGAGCATCCGAAGGCCTTCTGCAGACCGACGCAAAACTAAACCCCATCAATTTCAAAAAAAAATCAGCGGCCAGAGCTCCTTCCACCGTCTACCCGCCCGAGCAAATGTCCACAGTGTGACGGACAAGCCGGAAAGTAAGGCGGCCTCCCACCAAGTAAAGTGTCCCGCAGCTACGTAGGCCGTAGCCGGCCGCGCGGTCGCTTTACGACAACTCCTCTACAGGCCCATAAGGTGACGATTTGGCGCCACTCGCCGCTAATAGCTACTTAGCTGCAAGTAAATCTTAACGACGCCTGACCAAAAACTGTCAGGAAGGACTCGTTTTATCACGCCCAGACCCAATGTCCGATGTTGCTTAGTTGCGCCGCTACTGGCGAACAACTGCACTTGTCCTGTTGTTCCATTCGACTCTATCCGACCTCCCAGGACCCTCATTTCAGTTTATTTGTACGGTCTAGAATTAGTCCGCACAACGTGATGGAAGCCGCCCTTGCGAACCATCGCCCAAGTGTGTTGTAGGGCGTAATAGAACCTCATGCAAAATAAAGCGCACATTACTTCTTTTCTGACGATTTCCGAGCCACTACTGCTTCGATAATAATCACGCTCTGGCAGAAGTGCTAATAGAGAGAATATGGTATTCTCACATCAAATGCACTTCACAGCGACAACGAAAATTTTCATAGAAGCGTGCATCTAGCAACATAGCTCTTTTTCTAATTACAACCAACAGCGCAGGAAACAGTAACCGACAAAAAGTGTTCTTACATGAGAGAATGAAACAATGATCTGCTATGAAGAACGCACGAAAGGCAAATCCACTTCCAACACTGAATTTATTGCACCACTTGGATTATAAATACTGCTTGCTCCCTGGCGCCCCTACGTACTCCTAGATGGCGACAAGCAATACTAAGCACAGGTACTAACTAGCGGCACACAATAAAAGCGGCCACGAGCGCACGACTAAGTACAACGAATTTTTCTTTCGGTACACGTACATGGCAGAGACGTCCGGTGGCGAGCTGTACTACAGTTTGACACCAATCAAAAATTTAACGAGGTACATACACTCGTGGCCTTCGAGATGGTCTTCATTGAGATTGAGTACTTCACCTTGATCATTGTAGTTTCTATACAGTCAGGCGCTGCTACTTGATATTATATCGGCCGCTGCCCTACCAATATCGGGTGTGCTATATCTTGTTAATCCCTTGCGACCGCCTTTCTTTAAATCTTCTACATCTTGATCTTACATGTTAAATATTATAGCACCTATACTTCATGTTTCATCTACTTGTTAATCGTACAAATTATATTAAATATTGGGATTTTATTTCTTGTCCTCTAACTCTGTATTTCCATTTCGTTGCTGAACATCTGCTGGACGGCTTGCATCAAGTGGCTTGCATCAACTCGGGCGAGGGCTAGTACGTGTATGCATTGCAAATCTGCCTCAGATTGGAAACTTCTATATGCAAGTTTGTAAATAGGGAGCGCACTGCGAAGAACCGCAGCTACGCTGTGCTGTTTTATTTGCAAACGCCACTCATCCCCTTTTTCGGAAAACACGCACTAACAGGGGGCGGGGAGCAAAGGCCGCGCAACGCATTCGGTCGGGCTGCTTTCAGAAAGGTCCTGCTATGGCACTGAAGCGGAGGAAGCCTTCCTGCGCCCGAACGGGACATCGGACGCAGTAAAGTACTAACCTCCACAAAGTAGAGCACTAATCGCCACACACTAAGGGAGTTCATCTCGGACGTTTGGCAGGGGCCTGGAAGTTGTGCCTATTCCGACGAACTTTTGCGCGGGCCCCAAAGTTGCCCACTTTTTGGTATTCTTGAGATTTTAGATGCACCTGAGTCGGTCGATTTGGCCAAAATCAAGGGGCCCCAAAAGGCGGGCCGGGCGTTGGCCACTTGGCGACCCCTTTTCTGGTATTCTTGAGATTTTAGATGCACCTGAGTCGGTCGATTTGGCTGATCGGATGGGGGTGCGAAACGAGCCCCAAACCAAGACACCTCCCCGAAAACCCCTCTTCGGGGAGGTGTCTTGGGCGGACCCCCTTGTTGGTATTCTTGAGATTTTAGATGCACCTGATTCCCTCGATTTGGCACTAATCTAAAATCTCAAGAATACGGATTTAGGGACCCCCTTTGGGAGGTCCCCCTTGTTGGTATTCTTGAGATTTTAGATAACGGCCAGGCTGGTGTCTCATTGTTGTAAAGCGCAGAAGCTACATGCTACCTGTGTCGGAGGCCTTTTCTGTATCTTTGTGGGGCCACTCCTTCATGAGCTGTATTTCAGCAGCCTCGGGTCCTATATTTCATTCAGCAGCCCCTGTAGACCTACAAGAAAGTAGAGCGCCAAAGCCGGCGCCTAAGTAAGTCTGTTTTGTGCGAATGATGAAGGCTCTTCATGTTAAAAAGACTGGCTCAAGTAGACCGGGCGAAGTTAACTAATTCAGTGCGTGGAGGGGAGTGCCTTCATTAGGAAAGAATGAGGCAAGACGTCGGGCGCCGGAGAGGCTTTTCTTGTGTTTTCACTGAAATGCCACCAGAAACAGGCTCGCCTGCGGACTCGACGGGGTGCTCCGCTTTCTGGACCGACAGGGCCTGCTGATGTGCCCTGCCGCCGCTCGGCCTTCCAGCAATCCTGCCCTCGAACCAGCAACCGGGCGCCCGCCCCTGGGATTGCTCAAGGGCCAGTGATGATTTTTTTGTTGAAATTCTTATTCTTGAACTTTTCCCGTTAGTAAAATAGGGAGCGCACTGCGAAGAACCGCAGCTACGCGTGTAAAGTTTTTGCGTTCCCGTTTGTTCTTTCACTTTCTGCAGTACAAACTGCAGTTTTGTATCACAGCTAGGAAGCTATCTTCCTGCTCATGCGTTACATATTTAAAATAAAGAGAGTCATGTGAGACTGAGACCAGCACGACAGCCTTGCAATCTTCCAACTTCCAGACCTAAATAAAACATGTTTGCTCTTGATAACGTTGTGCTCTTCTCCGGATGAATCTGGGCTCGTCGCTTCGCGGGTCTCTTCGTGTGGCGGCCTGGAACAAAAATAAATCAAGTTTCGTTTATTTTTCCAAAAAGACCTCGTTTTTGACCTGCTCAGGAACGACCCAAAGAATGCAGCAAATTCAAAAGTAGAGTCCCAAGTTCTCATAATCTACCACTCCTAAAAGAAAAAAGTATACATACTTCTGCAGGTTAGCGTCGGACGAGCAGCTTTGATAGTCCGGGTCTGGGCCGCGCGTCCTGCAAATAGCTACGACGAAGTCAAAGGTGGGGCGGGGCGGCTTTATACCCTTTGGGCGGACTTACTTGTAGCTTCAGGAGAGGGCCACGGCTTTGACTATGTATCACGCTTTTTCCTTTAGTTTCCGCGGCCTTCCTCCATTGGTCTTCCTTTTAAAAAACTTTCTAGCAGCTGCTCCGTCGACATCCTCCCTGCCGACATCCAAAGCAACAACCTTCATTTTCAACGTCTGTCCAGTTGAAGGACGATTTTTTTCTCTTGCAACTACACGCACCTGCACACCCCTAGCAAATCCTCTCATGCTATATTTCACATATGAATGAATGAATGATTTACCCATCGCCCCTACTGCGAGGAGAGCCAACGCATCGCTTATTGCCTGCTGCCAGAGAAAGAGGCGCTTATATATACTTCAAATGTGATCCGCAATCATGATAGCGATCTGCCGAAAATTTTACTTCCAACAAAAACTTTCCAGCATCGAAAATGATCCTCTTTATCCTGGAACAAGAAAATTTTCCGTAGAACACGAGACCACAGGCGTGCTCAAGCATTCTGAGTTGTGATAGGAAACCAATTTGCTGGGTGGAGTTGAACACGGGCGGACTGTTCAAAAATACTTTGTAAAGCGTTTTCGAAGTAGTCAAAGCAACAGCTAATCAAAAAATTCCATCGGTGAACAATTAGCATTCACGATGATACACTGCACAAAATTAGCATTTTTTTAGCGTCAAAAAATGCGATTGTGCGTGTATGTTGCAGCACTTCAAAATTTCCACTTGAACAAGTGCAGTATACCATCGTGAGTAAATTTGAACCCATGACGTTTTCTTTCTGCGAATAACGATCTTGTAATTTAGATTTAGTGTTGGTTTTAAAACTGCGGCGTTAAACTAAGTGATGTGTCATATTTTGGATCAAGTAGACGGTTCTTGCTTCGATAGGTGCGGGTGCCAGAGCCACACATCGCTTCTGTGAATCTTTCTGCCGCTGGTTGTGCATGGGCTGTTGGTTTTAAAACTGCGGCGTTAAACTAAGTGATGTGTCATATTTTGGATCAAGTAGACGCTTCTTGCTTCGATAGGTGCGGGTGCCAGAGCCACACATCGCTTCTGTGAATCTTTCTGCCGCTGGTTGTGCATGGGCATGACAATGTGCAACAAGCTGAAATCTAACTAGCATTCGCACGAGTAGTCCTTCTTTTCGCCCATGATTCATATAACACGCTCAACAATTAAATTTTAAAATTTATTGCATGCATTGCATGATGCTTGCCAGGATCATTTATTGCATGCTGCTTCATATTGTGACTGTGGATCCTCCTGCTTAAAAATCTGATTGCTTCATGTGATGGTTGTTTTTTGTTTTGATCATGAGAAGTTCAACTACTTCTAAAAATTTTCTTGCTTCCGGCTTGTGAACACCAGGGATAAGTACAAATAGAAGCAACCTTCTAACTGGTCAACACGGAGAGCGGTCCACTGCAGGGCACTACTTGTGCCTCGTGTAATAGTTCTACCGCCCGACGGGATCTGATGAGGCACCAACTGCCCGAAGAGTGTGAAGAAAGCCGCTACTCGCCGTTTTATGATCAGCGATAGAAATTACATCTCCTCATTCTAGCACCCTGCTCTTCTTTGCTCCTCATTTCCACCGTTTGATGATGATCTTCCATGTTGTAATCTTCGCAGCAAGAGAAAGAATCTTCAAATAAGCGGATAGTCTTTTTGAACATCATGATACCGAAGCGATTGTAAATCCTTTGGTGGTAAAGGGTGATATCGAGTTGCTCGTCAGATGTTTATGTTTAAGGATATTGCACCCGCGTCGAAGAACATACAGCTACGAGATTCATCCCGGTTTTTTATTTCGTCGTCAATCGTTTTTCTTTAGATTTCTTTTAGAAAATTATTACGAAGTTCGACACATATTTTTCGAGCGTGAAGATCACATCTCCAGCCTTCTCGTCTGGAGAAACATCAAACACAATCTGATGCTAGTAGAGGAGGACAGAACTGGTATATTTATTATTTACTGGTGCTGTTCGAGGGGAGAAAGTTCGAGTTTTTGAGTACTCAGTATTTAAATAGTCGACTTAAAGACGATAGTCCGCCTCTTTAGTAGTTCGATCGCCTTTTTTTTGCGTTGATGGCTGCACATAGAAGTTCTTAGGTTGTACATGAACGTGTCTTTCCCCTCAGTGAGAGTACTATATCCTGCGTGCCGTGCCGAAAAGTATTCTTTATCAGTTCGCTGAGCAGCTGTCCCAGCTGCATAATTCTAAAAGAAGCAAAACCTTTATCTCCAAAACAAAAACAACATACATAAAAAGAACTAGTGTGCAAGTGCAACTACAAGAATGATCTGGTCCAAAAGTAGTACACACGCTGCACCGTGAAAAGAACGGGTTTTTTTCAATAGTTTTGGATATCGATCGTTTGTGTTCGCTATTTATTTTCCTCGCTTCGACAGAAATTAAAATTTATTCAAAGGGCGACGATCTTCATGGGGAAATAAAATTCATCCTGTAGTTCTTGTGCCACTCTACTCAATAGAGGTAAACAAGTCGCCTTTAAAATCTTGGTTGCGGCATTCATTCTTGTTCCAAACAGGTACCGGTTTCCGAAGCGGCGGGTAGAAGTAGTGATATTCATTTGTAAAACGGTAACGGAAAGAACGGATCTCCTTCCGCCCTTTCTAATATGCATTTTTCATCCCGGCCCCGCTCTCACGCTCACCAGCAAGTAGAAAACGAAGATGTCGTGAGTTGTCACGTCGAGGACACTTGTTCCTGTCTTTGACCTTGGCGTCCTGCAGGGCAACGTGTCGAAGTTGGAGATCATGCAGCCACGTCGCTCGCGCTCGTCGTCGTCGGAGCTCCTGCCACCAGGTGGTCTGCCGTACTACTTGTAGCAGCTTTAATATCAACAAATTCAAAAAATTTATCTGGTGTCGCTCTGGAAACTTGCGATGCCGAATTGTAATGATTCAACATGCTTTAATTTTCGTCGAGTGCAGGAGCCAAGTATGGCAAATTTTCGCAATTATGCCTTCCCATGCATGCGCTGTGCCGCGCATAAGAATAAGAAACAGCATTTTTATTTTATTTGCATGACACAAAAGATCTTTATTTCCAGACCTCCCAGACTACATTTTTATTTGCAATGCATAAGCGTCAAGTGCTGGTCCGTGTCCACCATCTACGTGTTCACCTCCTGGAGCATCAGCAGTCCCTCCTGCTCCCGAGGACGGTGGCGCGACCAAGGTGGCTCCGCCAGTTGCCGTCGGTGGTCCACCATGTGAAGGAGCACTAGTTGAAAATATCCTGCATAAAAACGCCCCCAAGAGCCCATGCGTCAAGTTGTTGGTAAATCTGCAACACAAATCTCCAAATTTTGGGAGTTATGCATGACAAGTTTGTATCCATCTGTACTAGTCCAGAGCTCTTTACTAGCAAAGACAGCAGCATCCGAAGACGCCTGCTTGATATCCAGTTTACAGCATTACAAATCCCAAAACACGAGTACAGATCCGAACCCCTCTCTTGCGCCATGCGCATTACAGATTTTTCTGTACAGGCAAATCTGCATGACAACTCTGATATGGGGACATTTTTAAATAGGATAGAAGATCCTGCTAATACGACGTGATCGCCTTGATGTCCTTCATCTCCTGTGGTCATGTTGACCTTGGTATCAACTGTAAAAGTGTCTGGGTCTGGAAAAATTCATGTTTGTCATGCTTGTCTGGCATGACTCTTAAATCTGTCATGCACGTTACCCAAGAGCTCCGCTTTTCTGTGATGCAAAAGCGCAGTTTGTCATGCAGAGTAGGCAACACCTGGGAGCTGAGAAACTTCTCATGCTGAGTCAGCATTTGCAGCCTCAGCATGAGTCGCCACCCAGCATCACAAGTTCCCAGACCCAGACATTTTTACTTTTGATACTTGGCGCCGCGCAGCAGCGTGCTCACTTTTTCGTCAAAGACGTACTTGAAAGCTTCGGCCGCCGGCCGCAATCGGGGGTCCAGAGCTGCGCTGTACAAAATGTTCGCCGTGCGCTGCTTATCAAATGTAAAAAATGTCTGGGTCTGGAAGATTCCGGGATTTGTGATGCATATTTTGCATGATCCATGACGCATGTAAGGCATGATCTAGCAGCACACATTTTTAGAGGGCTGCCTAATGCCTATTCCGCATGAGAAATGCCCTCTCCGCGTAGCACAAACTGGACTCCTGTTGCTGGTCACGCAATACAGATTTTTTTTTGCAATCCAAATACAGCATGACAAGTTGCAATCTTCCAGACCCAGACATTTTTGCAATCCATACTGCTTGATGAGCTCGACGAAGCTGTCTCGGTCGGATGCGACAGCGGGGTCCTCCAGCCACATGGCGTCCACCTATGGATTGCAAATATGTCTGGGTCGTCTGGAAGAATGCAGGAGTTTCTCATGCAGATTTTGCATAACCCATGAGGTCGGTGATGCATACCTTGGCATCACAAGTTGAAGTTGCATCCTTCGAGACCCAGACATAATTGCATTGGATACCACCAACTTCAGCGCTATTCGGAACTTCCGGTAGGAGATGAACACGTTAGCGTTGTGAAAAGCCATGAGGCTCTTGGTACAGGCCAACAGATATCCGGTGTAAAAACGACGACCCCAAAGTCATAGTCATTTGGCTACACAGATGTTCGACAAGCTGTGTGTGTTCATCTTGCGCGTGACAGGTTTCTTGTCCACGACTCTCGCACGGTCATAGCAAGGGCTGCTGCATTGGCATTGCAAATTCATCATCGCCTCCTTCATATATATTCGGCTGCAAATTTCAAATACACAAGAAGTCAGTAGAAAATATTATGCGTTCTTTCGTTTATTCCATGAAGCTGCGCGCCAGAGCAAACATCTTACTTTAGGTTTAGATCAACATTCAGATTTGCATAACAAAGACAAGTCTCCGGTGGGGACGACATTTTTCAACAGGATAACAGACCCCACATCATCACGCTGGTGCGCTCCTTCAGCTCGGGCTTGAATTCGTACATGGCCACGTCCACGCGACTCACAAAAAACGTATCCCGAGGAAATTTTTTTACAGTTCCGCAGGCATTGTAACTTCAGCAACACAAATATTTGATTTTCTCCGCATGGCGGAGAAATTCTTTTTTTTTCTGTAAAGACCATAAGGATGGAAAGCATCACGTATGACACCATGTACTTACACGTGCTAAGTAGGCTTCTGCGCATTTCTTTCCTCGGCATGATGAGAGGTGAGGACCTGTCGTCCGCGGTCTTCTTCGACGACCTGCATACTACTAGATGGCCATATCCATGTGTGTAACTGAAACTGTAAAGCATAAGCATTTTTTTCTTTGCATAAAAGGCAAGGGGGTCACAGTACAGAAAGCCCTCGCGTCCGTCCTGCAAGTTCGGGGCCCGCCGCGTCAGTTCGTCTAAGCAGGTAGGCCACGACAGCGTTTCGGCCAGGGTGTGTTGCAGCAACGTGTCCCACTCGGAGGCCTGTCGCCATCCCTCCAGCAGCTGAAACACTCCGTACTCGGGCATGCGCTGGGAGATGATATCAAATGCGAATATGATGAATGGGTCTGGTGGAAGAGGAAAAGTGCTGCAATTTGTTCTATGCAAAGATGCTGCCTTTGAATAATTGTAGAAGCGGCCCTCAAAGATGAATCTGTGTTGATGCCACCAGGGCAACTGCTAAGTACATGGTAGTACATCACAGACCTCCCGGGCCTGGGTCGTTGTGCAGACGAATGCGCAAGGCAAGCGTTCTTGTACGACCACTTTTCCACCAGAAGACCCAGACTACATATTTGCATGTGATAGGTGATGGGCAGGAACCACTCCCAGGGCAGGTGTATCTCGGGGTGCTCGATTAAGCTCTCGCCCCGCAGCCAGTTGTCGATCGCTCGCGCAGCCGCCGACTTGGCGCCTATCAAATGCAAATATGTCTGGGTCTGGAAGATTTCTAGATTTGTCATGCATATTTTCCATGACCCATGACGTCTGTGATGCATGCCGTAGCATCACAGGCTTTTAGAGACCCTCCTGATGCCTATTCCGCATGAGAAATACCCTCTCCGCGTAACGCAAACTGGACTCCTGTTGCTTGTCATGCAATACAGACTTTTTCGGAATTCAAAAACAGCATTACAAGTTCCAACCTTCCAGACCCAGACATTTTTACATTTGATAGCGCCGCCAGCCGGACCAAACATCTGCATCTGGTGGACTGCGCTGGAGGTGGCAATTTGGCTATCCAGGGAAAAACACCCAGCCCCATCCAATTTGTAATGCAAAACATGCATAAATTCCCGTGCTTGTCATGCAAACAATGGATGGGGATCGATGGGTGTTTTTTCCTGGATATTGGCCGTGTTGTCCTCCGAACATGCTAGAACTGTCACCGGCAACGGTGCTGCTGCCGATATCGACGGAACCGCGCGGCCCGGTTAAAAATATGAGAGTGCGCAACCCCGACGACCCCTACTAGCACCCCACATTTAAAACGCAGCTTCGGAGGTAGAATCAGTAGCACAACCGCTACTTCACAATGATCATGGTACTCCTTTCGCATGACAAACACTCAGCACACGAACTACTGTTCTATTCCGCTTGCGAAGGAGCATGATGTCAGCACGCGAGCAGTTCATCTGAGGAACAGTTAGCCTATGTCTAGGTCTAGCGCTTTTGGTTTTGGTACTACTTTGCATGACAAATGAGAGGGGGGAATAAAGATGACACACGACGATTGCGCACTTTCATAGCAGTGGCCGGAAAGAACTCGCTGCTCGTCGCAGCTGCGTGGTACAAATTCTGGTGCTGCTGCTGGTGGGCACCGATGCTCCCATCCCCCGCGCTTGCTGGTTGTAACGACTCCGCCGCGGGGGCTCCTGTGCTGTTCGTGCCGGGGAACAGACTTTTTTCGGCTCCTTATCCTGAGTAAAAACGTACCCACACCAGAGTTGTAATGCAGATTTGCAAAGACAGGAAGACTTGTAATGCGCACCCCCATGAGAGCCATTTCCAATCGTGTTTTGAAATTTGTGATGCTGTGAACAGGATGAGCAGATGAATCTGTGATGCGGCTGCACTTGTTCACCTGCACTACACTGCAGAGTGCAACTTGTCATGCGTGACTCACAAAACTCCTAGGTTTGTGTTGCAAAATCCCCATCCTGACTCTGGTGTGGGTACGTTTTTACTCAGGATACTCCTGTGGCAGCTGTTGCACCCTCTCGATCTCGTTGGGGTCCCGAAGACAGAGCCGGAAACTGTAGTGGGAAATAATTTGTTTTACACAAGTAGTTCTTGCACTTTATATAGTGAAGTCAAATTTTTAAGATTTTATCCCCTATCTGAACATCAACATACACGCATACAAGAACCTCGCTCAACAGCAGATTTTCATCAAGAATTCAACACGGAGATCATTTGATCGTCCTCGTGTGAAAGTGGACAAGCTTTCGAGACCACGAGCATGGACTTCTAACGTCTCCTTGTGTTCTTGCACATCACTGCAAAGCAGACATCGCACTCGTAATATTTATACTACATGTCCAGCGTGCATGACAGATCTGCTTCCGTCCTGGAATCTGCATGTTGACAAGCCCCGTTTTTGTTTTTCTTTATTTTGCGCAAATTTTTCATGCCTCCCTACGAGTACGATCCTTTTTCTTTTGCAGCGCATGTTGATGTTGATAAAAAATATAGCAAAAGAACTGACTCTCGACTAAGTAAATGAAGTACTCCGTCGCCTCCAGCGAATCTCATTCCAGCGCCTCCGGAGGAAGCAGCAATTATATGTGGGGTTTCCAGATCAGATGGCGTGGAGTGCAAGGAAGAGTGACCACCGCTGCCAGACTGTGCCAGAGATCCACCGACTAGGTCCGAAGGAGAATAGGGCGAAGCGTCTATCCTGTGTAATAAAACCGTCCCCCCGGCTCCACTCGTCCCCAGCTTCGTGTTGCAACTTTGCATGCTTTTTGAGGACGCTTCATATCATGCGCAGTACCATGATGAAGAGTATTTTCTATTGGTAGTTTGGATCGTATTTGTTGATGTTGCGCTGTCATCATCTTTAGGATAACACGATAAATTCGTGGTCATGCGAGTTTGACATAGGCGTAGCAAACACGATCTTTACAACACGGCGAGCCGCCCATTGGTGTAGCAAAACTCTGATCATCGATCTTGACTACGAGGTGGGGACGGTTTTATTCCAAGGAATAGCATCCACCGGGCCTGCTCCTCGTCCCTGGGGTGCACCACCAGCCACGTCGCGGTCTCGTTGCCCAAGGTCCTTCCCGGAGAGAATCATCTCTTCCTCTGCGTCGCCCCGCCGTCCACCTGGCCCTCCCGCCGTGCTGGGCGTCATGATGTGCTGTGACCCCTCCGCGGCTCCCACGCGCCGCCCGTTTGACTTGCTGTGCAAGACCGAGGAAGCCGAGCCCGCAGTGGATGTCAGCGCGGGATCATCAAAGTTGGTACCACCGGCGCTCCACTTGTTGTACTGGTCCGACGTGCTGGTATGTTGATCACCAGCATGATGACCATCGCCATGCGCGTGTTGCTGGTCTTGGTTTTTCTGCTTTGTTGGCGTCGCCAGAGATGAAATCGAAAAATTTGCGTTGTAACCCATGTCTACTTGCTGGTGCAGCTGGTGCCGGGGAGGAGGGGTAGAAGTCGTGGCTTCGGGCGGCCCTCGTCGGCTCTGTACAACGGCCGGGTTGGGGGTGTTTCCTGTCGTTGCAGCAGCTCCGCCTCCGGCATTCGCATTAGGTGTCTTTGTACTATTACTGGTCGTCGTGGGGTAAAAGAAGTTAGAATTACTCGACATAATTGTTGACATGCCAATTTGGGCAGCTGCAGCTCCTCCACCCGCTCCTGCTGCTAGCAGGCCACTCAGCGCCGGGGGTGGCGGTGGCGGTGGGTACTGGCTGATCTGCTGCGGCTGGTGCGCCGCCCCCGCACCAACATTGTAGACATTCTCCTGAGCCCCGCTTTGGTGATTGCCCATCATGGAAGATGCGGCGCCCCCCGCCATTGCGGCAGCGGCTGCAGAACCCGCTGACCCAGGAGCTCCTGCACTCTGGAACGACGACGTGTTGAAAGCTGCAGAAGTACTAAAAGTAGAGCCACCAGTGGCATTTGCACTCATCCCATCAGGAGCAGCATAGTAGTCCATTTGACCTGCACTCGGAGCTGCCTGATTGTTGTAAAACTGGTCTGGCTGCTGGTGCTGGGCGACAAAGCTGTTCATCGTGGTCCCAGCAGGGGGCACCACGTTGGTGCTAGTACTACCCGTGGTCGTGTTTGCTGTCTGAGTCTGATCGGCTCCCAACATCGTTCCGTAATGATCGTGCTGAAAATCATTCATGTGGTGCTGCAAGCTGCTGTGCTGGTTGTTGTAATTTCCTCCTGCTGCTCCGTCAATTGCAGAAGCTCCCGACAGCGGGTTGTTCCCAACTACAGCACCAATTGCGTTGGTCGACATGGCGTTCCCGGTTGTAGTTGTGGGCGCGCCCCCGCCCATGGGCTGCTGGTGGAGCTGCTGATCGTAGTTTGTTGTAGCGGCACTACTGGCTGTAGTACCTCCACCTCCGGGCGGGTTAATATTACCTCCAAAGGCGTGGCTCATCTGCAAGTTTTGCATTCCGCCGTGCTGCGAAAGCTGGTGATCCTGTTGGGATGAAAGGGAAGTTGTAGGATCATGTTGGTGATGTTGTTGATCCTGAGCATGATTGTAAAAGCTGCTGTTGTGCTGCTGGTGCATCAGGTTGTTGTTCATTGCTGCTAGTACACCGCCTGAAGATACACCGGCGGAAGCTGCACCGAAATTGGGGCTGCCGGCGCGGCCAGACGCGCCCCCTCGTGATGTCGCTGTTGTAGTGGTCCCGGCATTATCAAGTGCAAACATGTCTGAGTCTGGAAGATAATTACGACCAGGCTTGATGTCATGCATATCTTGCATAGAGTCGACGACCAATGACGCCTGTAATGCATGACCCAGCATCACAGATTTTTAGAGGGCTTCCTGATGCCTATTCCGCATAAGAAATGCCCTCCCGCCCGCGTAGCACAAACTGGACTCCTGGTCATGCAACTAAGTACACATTTTTTTTTTACAATTATCCGAAGACAGCATCACAACCTTCCAGAACCAGACATATTTGCAATGCATAAGCGTAATGGTTGTAGCTGCTGCCTTGGTAGTCATGCATCTGATTTTCTTGAACATGCGGGTGATGTCCTCCGTGTCCACTCCCCGCTGTGTGGTAGTGCGCTGAAGCTGCTGCCCCGGCAGCCGAGGCCCTGACGTTACTGTTGATATTCCCGGCAGCTCCAGCATGGTAGTTGCTGTGCTGGTGCGCGTGGTTGTACATGTGCCCTGAAGTGGATGATGCTGTCCCCGAAGTAGCATCCTGTGCAAAAGTATCGCACTCGTAGTAATTGCAACAATGCATTTCTTAAGGCAAATTAGCGCTACAAATTTTGCTTCTCATGCTGAGGAAATTTGTAATGCATTTATACGAGTACGATATTTTTGCAGTTCATAAGTAGGATATGAGTACGAGTGGTGTTGGTGGTGGTAACCACGATTATATGCTCCAGTAGATCCACCACCTCCATGCGTCGTATCCACACCGGCGCTCGTGCCGCCCCCGCTGGTCGAGGCCGGGGCGCCTATCATAGCTGTAGTGGTCGTCGCGCCATTCATCAAACTCGCGCCCGCAGGGGTTTGTTGGTAATGTTGCTGGTGATAGAAGTGCGACGAGGTGGTTGCGTGGTGGTGTGAAGGACCGCCACCTGCTCCACCGTGGAGATGCTGTAGTGGTCCACCTGCTCCACCTCCGGAGGACGTGTAGTAGTTATTATTGTGGTGATGTCCTCCACCAGCTCCACCGTGAGCGTTGTAGTTCTGGAAATTGTGGTGATGGTGCTGGTGAGCGTGGTGATGACCACTCGCAGCGAGCGATGACGAACTATGCGTCGGCCAACGGGTGTCCAGTAAAAAAACTGTGCTAGTAGTGTAAGAAGTACCAGCTGCACGACGACGACCTCTGGGCTATGTTAGTAGTACTTACTAGCGTCTTGATCGTCCTCCTCTTCCCACAGCTCATCAGCACCCCTACTTCTTCGCACATCTGGTACTCAGTCGAGGACATACATAGACTTGATGTGAAGCAAGAGAACAAGATCACGAGCCGTACTATCGGGTGCTGCGTGGACATAATAAAAGATCGCTGTGAGGAAAATCGCCGAGGACTACACGCATCTGCAACCATGACAAAGAGTGTTGTAAGAACAAACTACATATACATAGCATTAGAATGTAGTTTATGTTCAGCATAACAGACCTACACTCACACACTTTTTTCTCCGGGATAACGTGGAGCCGGCAAGCACTCCCCAAAGCGGTTGTCGATCTGAGTAGAGTTAGATGAAGAAGAAATTATATAAGTATGTTGACAAAAATATAATCAGGTAGTTGCCGGTAAAAGTAAATGAATAGACTCAGGCTTCGATAAAATCGTCGCAAATAATTCGTTCGATCCTCATCCATCCTGCTTGGAAGAAGTAGGGGGCAAAAGAGAATTTCAAAAAGCGTTGACGTTCAACTTATTTCTAAAAGACGAAAACCGAGAAGTTGGGCACCAAAAATATTTACATTAATTTGTGGTCTGGAAAAAAGCAAAACTGCGCTCCTGTACCAGCACAGCCACCATTGGCGGGAATTCCGCCTGCCTGCCTGCCGTTTCATCCAGGTTCTTGTTGGAAAAGGATGACTTTCTTCCGGTACCGCTGCCAGGTGTCTATGCAATACAAAAGTATATATAAAAATGCGCGTACATCACGTACAAGGACATGCTTCTCATACAACAATAAATCTGTAAATCTTGATTGTAAAAATTCTAATTGTAATCCAGTTTCAGTCACAATTCTGCTTCAGTCTAAAAAAGAAAAAGTGTTGTGTAGTTGTGAACCGATGCACGTACTACTTCCCAAATGCAAGTACGATTTTAAAGACTTTTGTAGTGGATAGAGTCGTGTTTTCCACAAATTGCAGCCGGTCCCCGAACTCCGCCACTAGCGCCGCTCGCGCTTCCTTTTCCAGCTCTGCCTCGTGGTTGCTGTTATGCACTGCAAAAGCGTCGCATTCGTAGTAATCGCAATCATGCATCATGACAAACCCTAACCCCCTTCTTAAGGTGCGGCCGTGTGACAAATCCCATTGTCATTTCTCTTCATGCTGAGCGATATTTGTAAAAAAATGCGACTTCTACTAGTACGATATGACTTTTGCAAGAATGCATAGCTGTGTAACCGCAGCAAGAGTGGCACGGACCTGGTTCTGGCACTGGTCGGCGTGCCCCTTCCGCTAGCGACGCCATTGGATAGTAGCTGTGGCCCTTGATTGATGCCGTTGGGTGCCGCAGTAGAAGTCGCATTTTGGTTCGTCGCGGTATGATAGCCATTTTTTCCACTCGTCTCGATGTCCCCAGCGACTGGAGGTTCTCGAACAAAAATCTGTTATCGTTATCGAATAAACGATTGCAACCGAAAGCGAAAATTTTTTTAAAGTTAGCTGCTGAAGAAGCTACCTTTTGTCATGATTATTTTGATCCAGTTGTGTGCATTTGGTCATCCTTCTGGGGCAGCAGACGGCGAGCGAGACGTGGCCGATCGTGAGGTGCTGGCGGTCGGGTTCCGATGCCGCGCAAATCATCCTGGGGCAGACTCAACGTCCGATCTTGGCCCCACTCGCAATCCCGCCTGAGAACGCCAGAAGAGTGCACGAAAGCCAGCTTATCCGGGAGAGCTCACACGAAAAGCCTGCCACTGCGGTTGCAAAAGTGCCGGCGGAAGAGGAGGGACGAGGCAACAAGAATGCCGCTCCGTCTCATCCTGTACTCCCCGTCTCAGCACCGAGCAAGACCGGGGCACCGCCCCCCTTTGCCTGCCCGCCATCTTGCGGCCACCATCGTCGCCGGGATCTGGCCTGAAAAATGGAGCTAAGCGCGGTGCCACGCGGACTATAAAAGTGACCAAAAAGCGTCGATGTTATCGGTTTTGGACAGGGACTCGGAAATCCGGCAACTTTGACCTCCCAAATTGCCTATTTTTCAGAGGCCTCCGGCAAAACCGATAACAAGCACCATTTTTGGTCACTTTTATAGTCCGCGTGCCGCCGTGTTTAAATGCCTCTTATCGGTTCGGAAGGCCAAACCGATAACAAGACAACAATCAGTTGTCTGGTCAGAGCCCGGCGACGATGGTGGCCGCGAGATGGTGGGCAGACAGAGCGAGGCGGTGTCTGAGCCCTCCTCGGGGCTGAAGCTGAGACTACAGGATGAGGCCGATCCGTATTCGTTGCGCCTCATCTCTCCTCTTTTGCCGGCACTTCTGCAACCGCAGTGGCAGGTATTTCGCATGAGCTTTCTCGGGCAAGGTGGTCTTCGTCTACTCTTTTGGCGTTCTCAGGCGGAATTGCGACATGAGGCAAAGATCGGACGTCGAGTCCGGCCTGGGATGCCAGCGCGACACTGGAACCCGACCGCCACCACCTCAAGATCGGTCGCGTCTCGTTCAGCGTTTGCTGCCCCAGAAGGGTGACCGATCGCACCTAACTACATCAAAATAGTCGGGGCCAAAGATAGCTCCCTCACTAGCTAACTTTAAAAAAATAGTCGCTTTCGCTTCAAATTGTCAATTCGATAAACGATAACAGATTTTTGCTCGATACATGATAGCCATTTTTTCCACTCGTTTCGTTGTCCCCAGCGACTGGAGGTTCTTGTAGTGCATTACTTGTTCCTCCAACGCTGGATGAGGGTAATTCCGTTTTTGCCGCTACGGGCATGTTCACCTGTTTCGGGTACTTCCCGGAGAACACCGCTCGGCGCACGAAATCGAGCAAGTCCCCGTTTTCGAAGTAGTTGCAACTGACGTCAAGCTATGCATTGCAACAGCATCGTACCAGTGGTAATTGCATTACAATAAACTACCTCAGCTGCATGACAAATGTTTTACCCTGGGATGAAGATTTGTATGAATGCATAGATAATCGCAATTACTACGAGTGCGATGCTGTTGTACGGGATACAAGCTCTTCCCACACCCCCAGTTCGATCATATCTGCAGAGTAGATGTGAATGAGTTTGTACGTAGTTTATTAGTCTTGTAAGAATCCACAGGAATCATTTAATTTTTTGGTGCTGTCTACTTTTCTTTGATTGTTAATATCAATCAAAGAAAAGTAGACAGCACCATATTTGCAAGGAGGAAAGTACTTCTTCTATACAAGCACAAGCTTCCTACAACAGGAAAGCCCCCTTCGCAGATGAGTTATTATTGTTCGTACTGTAGGTTTTCATCTTGTTTTCAAAAATGTTCAATCGCAGAAGTCGTTCTTCTACCTGAAACTAGCCCGCTTGCCTTCCCCGTCAATTGATTGCCAGCGAGTGACAAGTATCCTGTGCAAAAGTATCGCACTCGTATAAATGCAAGTCCTGCATTACAAGTCTTGTTTCCAAGGCAAATCTACATTACAAATTTTATTTCTCATGCTGAGGAAATTTGTAATGCTTTCATACGAGTACGATACTTTTGCAATTCATAACAAGGTGGTCCGCTGATGCAACGCCAAGGGAAGCCGCTGGGTGAAGTAAAACACTCCGGCAGGTTATGGAAGCGGAAAAGAAACATCGAGCACCAGCAAGACTCGAAGAAAAATTCAACACATTCTTCACTAGCTGCAGTGACACTTCTTTTGAAGCCAACGCCAGCGGCAACGAGCAGTTGGATTTCGATATATAAATTTTTTCGTCTTGTTCACATACAATTTTTTCGTCTTCATTCAAGAAAGAAGAAACTTCGACTGTAGTAACTACATGACGCTACCTGGCGGGCCTAACCTCCCAGGGAGGTTGTGTCTACTTTGCAAGATTGCTGTTCTTGAGCAAGTCCGTTTTTTTTTTCCGAGGATAGAGCTGACGGCCCGAGGTAGTTTCCAGCCAGGTCCACGCGCACGTCGGTGTACAGAAGCGGGTCAAGAAGTAGATTGTCTGATTAAAAGTTCGAAATTGTAGAAACAGGTTGCACTACCCCAGCGCGGATGTAGTTGGTATTGGTAACTTAAACTTACTAGTAAACGTGCTGCCAGTTCCAGTTATGATCGCTTCAGTTGCATGACACGTCCTTCTGCATTTGTAGTAATTTCACAGCATAAACAAAGAAAGCACAACTTCTTGTTCGTCGAGTCACAGGCTTATTTTATGCAAGGAGCCTAAAGTAGAGTATAAAAGAACCACATCATGATCATATTATTATACTTTCTGTGAGCGTGATGTCGGACCAGCGCTCTAGATCCCGTTGCCGGAACCGCGACTCTCCTAGTTTTATGCAAGGAGAAGAAAACAACTTCTGCACCCCTATCGATTCGGTCGTGAACGCCCAGTTTCTGCCTCGGACGCAGAAAAAGTGGTTGATGCACACGCTTCAATATTCCAAAAGCACGCAGTACTACGCGCCTCGGGTGCAACTGCTTGATTTCGAAAAGAAAACAAATTTATAGAATGTGTAAAAGCATGTGCATGCGGCCATCTTCCATCGCGCAAACTTCTGGTTACGCCACCTCTACCTCTTCAGTGTCCCATCTACTTGCTTAACAACAGGAGCACAATAAACATCCTGAAGTCGTGCACGTCTCTATCATCTGCCTCGTTTTTCTTTAGCAAAAAGAAAAACACGAGCGTCCGGATCGATAAAGTTAAGGATCGCAGAACTGTTCTTTCCACGAGATAAGGTTCAGCTTCAAGACGCTTTCTTCGACGAAAAGATGCTGCTCGCCACGCACTCTGCGTTGCTTGTTCACCGAATTCGGGTGCTGTTGCTGGGAGTACTGCCACTATCCTGTGCAAAAGGATCATCACCTCCTGTTACGATTATAATATCTGTGTCGTGGCAAGCTGCAGGAGCACCGACTTAGTAGATGTGTCTTACTCCAACAAAGTAGAAGTTGTCATCTGCTCTAGTACTGCTGTGTAGTAAATCTAAATTCGTCTATCAAGAACAGTGCTACTTTCAGAAGCACGAAATTATCTGGAATCTATTGATAATAATGACTTTGCACACGACAAGTAGAAAAAAGCGCGATCCTTTTGCAGTCCATAAGTGCTGCCCTGCTCCGGCCGCGCCACCTGTCGCGGCGGTTCCGGTTCCGAGACCTCCTGACGAGGACGTATTATTTACGCCGCTGCTAGAGCTGTGAAAGCGTTGCTGGTACTATCCAAGAAAAAAACTGCGTTAGCGTTAGAGTAGGCGTCTTGGGGCGGTCACAGCATTATGACAAATTCGTTCTACATGACAGAAAATTCCTGTCATGCACAGCTAGTAGCATTGAAAACACGCATAAAAAAAGAACACTATAATGGCTGGCCAGCATGACAACCGTAACTGTTTTGCTGCATTTTTTTTTAGTACATTTTCTGCATCACAGACTTACACTTACTTCCACACTTTTTTTGTTGCATAGGTACGCCGCATGATGGTGTCCTCGGATTAGCGGAGCGGGCGGAGGAGGCGGATTGACCCCCGCAAGATATCGTATGGAAAAATCCCCCCTCCCCATATCGAAATGGAAATCTGTGACGCAGGATTTGTGGATTTGTCTTGCGGCGGAGGACTGTAGACAGATACAAAGCCCGGAAAGGGGTGGCGTGGGGTAGGCACTGAGCATGGCAGATGTCTGCCCTAGTAGCGTAGCAGCATGCGGAAGTCCTGGCTATGCATACAAATCGCCTGCGAAATGCAGCGGAGGCCCTGGCTTTGCTCTCTTGCAAGACAGACTCGATCTGCGACCACAAATCAGCATCGCCAATTTTGAAAAGCATGCCTTTTCGATATGGGGAGGGGGGATTTTTCCTCACAATACAACACCCACGTTCTTATTTCCAGTGCTGTTACCACCTCCCGCCCCCCAAGATCCTCGCTCGTAGCCTGTTGCAGCACCAGCATGCTGGCCGCCCCGGGCCGACGGTCCTGTAGTCGACGGTGGTGTAGTGCTAGTAGTTGTGCCAATATACGAAGTAGAGCTGTTGCCCGCGGCAAAGGCGTGCTGCTTGCTCGGTGGAGGCGTCTTGGCTGTGGATAAATGCTATCCTGTGCAAAAATATCGTAGTCGTACTAATTGCAAATATGAATGACAAATCTCCCTCCTAAGGTAAAACAGCATTACAAATTCCACTTTTCTTCTCGCCAAAGTTTGTGTCTGCAATTTATACTAGTACGATACTTCTGCAATGCATAGATTCTGCCCATGGAGGTGATCTCCTGGCCGACGTGCACCTGTAGCATGGTTTACCTGGCCCTGGTGCAGCTCTCCGCCGGGCGACGTACTATTCGATGAGCCGCCGTAAAGCCGCTGCTCGTTGCTGCCAGCGGCTGGTGCGGTCGATGTTGGGCCGGCGCTGTCGTGCAGCTGCAACCCAGTCGAACTAGTTGCGCCCAAGCTCGCGTGTGCGGACTGCGCAAGGCGCGGGGTTGGCGTAGACATCGCGTTCGTCGTGCTGCTTCTATCAATTGAAAAACCAGAGGGAAACACCGACCCGGGTCTGGGAATTGCAGCTGCACACGAAAAACGAAATGCCACTGCGCAGTTGCTATTGCTGATGTTTGTAGATAAAATAAAACTTAGCATGTTCTTCTTCTTATGTGCGCTGTTTTGTCTTATGCATTAGCTGCACCTTAATATCAAGAGAAGTCGGCGGTCGTAAAAAGCAAATCAAAATACAACAGTGCGCACAAACAATGAAATCCAGACCCCGATGGTACCACATGCATAAATATCTCTTGGTTAGCTGTAGTGGTGGCCCAACGCAGGCGGTGGCGTCATAAAGGCGGCATCGGGAAGATGAGCCAGTGTGGAGCTACCTGCTCCACGGCCCGTCGGTGCGCCCGTCCCGTCGTGCTCCGCCTCAGTGCCACTCATTCGATCGGCGGTGGGAGGTGAACAGTAGCTCTTCTGTACTTGAACTTGATGGGTTGTTCGACGGTACACGACCACTGTGTATTCCTTTTCTCAGACGTCGGGACCTGCTCGCCTCCGTTTTATTTTTTCGCAGGATCGTCGCTTTTTGGCCCCGCGCACTGAGTTTTCGTGTAGGAAGTCGATTGATTATATCCAAGACGTTCGCCTTCCCAACACAGACTGCGCGGACACCGTTTCTCTTTCTTCTCCTGGTCGGGTCGTACTATAAAGATCTCGTCGGGTATCACGCTGTTTGCGTCCTCGTCGCGCTAGTTTATGTATCTATGTTCCATCATCAATGTACATAATTTATTGATCTTCTGTATTTTTCGTGCCTGTCAATTTTTTGTCCGTAATAAAATCATGAAGACGCAGTTACTGGTATTCGTATTCTATTCCAAAAGTGGGAGTGGTAGTTCTTGCGGTGGAACATATACTACCGAGAAAATTAGCAATACAGGTGTGGGCAACGACTCTTGTTCAATCTCCGACAAACTTATTTCAACAATCTCAATCGATGGACACCTTCCTACTTTTCCGAATAATTCTTCAGGGTAACAATGAAACCGCAAAATGTTGTAATATTGAAAATGCAACCGAGCAACTCGGTCTTCTATGACTCGTTGTACACTAACGAAGATGAACTGCAGTTGACAATAAAAGATCACTGGGCTGTTCTACCCGAATTAACAGGAGATCACTACTTACAGGACACAACAACAAACTATAGATAGTACTTCTTACGCTGGAGCTGGTCCAGAAGAGCGATGAAAATGAAAAAATCCAAAAAGATAAAGACGCAGATGCTGCTAAATATCTTTCTAGAGTCCTATCTGGCATTCATCGCTGTGGCTCGCTTTACTTCTGTGTTCAGCAAGGCGTGATTTTGAAAAATCCAAACCAATAGTATCTTGAGTTTTTTTCTTCTCTTTGTTTCTATCGTCAACTAACGCTGCAGCTCCTGCTAGGGTCGTGCTCGCTAGCGCGTGTTTAGCTTCGGTGATGTTGACGGAGTGCTAGTACTATATTTTTAGAGGAAATAACTTGCCTGATAGTACGTTGGTTCCGCGAGTGCGCTTCTTGCTCTGATGTCTGTGTTTCCTGTTTCAATCACATAGGAGCATCTTCACGTGAGAGATTGATTTATTTTTTGCGACTTTTTTTCGTCGTGTAGCTGCTGTGCAGCAATTGTAAACCGGACGAGTTTTTGTTCCACGGCAAGTATTTTCTATACTTTTCTCATGTTTATCGCTTTTGGTGTTGATGTTCTACTTTTAGCGCTGCTGCCAATGAATCAACAAGAATAATGGAAAAAAAAACTCAAAAATAAAGCAGTAACGGCTGAAACTCGCAATGAATATTGTTGACAATTCGAAAACGATATTAAACAACTCAAACTGAATGCGCGGTGGTAATAGGAATATCAACAATAGAGCCGTGATGAAAAATGTTCTTTTTCATGTAGTCATCATGATCGAGGATCCTCAAGATGGACTTGTTGTTACGCTCCCATGCTTAAGACTTCTCGTAGGGCGCATGAAATGCAAATGCTTCGATGAAACCGCCTTGAATAAATGCAGTGCCGCTTTTTATAATGGGATGGGGTGCAGCTGCGTGTGCAAGAGGGTTCTGCTTTTGGGGTACATAAGTACTACGTGGTGGCAGAGAAGATCTGTGCGAGGGACTAAATAACGAAAGGGCGCGCGGGAAGATATTGGAAAGAGATGAAAATAAAAATAAAGCGAAAAAAATACGGCTGTAGAAGTAGACCTACTGGGTCAGCGTTAGTACAACGCCACTCAGGTCACTGCAGGCTGTACACAATGAAAAGGTGCCACTTGATGATCGTGTGGGTCCGTCTTGGTACAACGAACTCGAGGCTGCGAGTTCCAAAAAGCCACAGCCTCTATGTTCTTTGTGAAACTTGGACGTTCCGGATATAGCTCTGCTATCTCTCCTCGAGGGTGCCAGGCCTGGCCAACGAGATGGGAAAAGCTTTGCGCTTTTGAGAAACCTAGACGGAAAATAGGTTTCAAAGATTGATTTATTCTAAGTAGAAAAATAGCGATGAACGAAGATCACATAGTACGCTGCGCGAGAACAAAATGAAAAAGGAAAACCTAAGCTTCGAAGAGATATAAAAAAGTTGGGTGGAGCATCAAATATTCTAGCCGGGTGCAGAACAATGCAGAAAGGAAATATAGCGTCGGACAAAGGACATGGAGACTACTACGAGGCCGCGGGGGAAATTATCTTTATATGGGAGTATAATAGTAGTGCATGATCATTTTCTTTAGTGTACGAAAATTCAGATCGTGAGACAGTTGGTTATGGTGGGTTTCTTTTTTGATGTCATGTTTCTCTTGCTTGTTGACAATTCTTGCGGCTGGGGTAGGACAACTAGGGGTTTGGGTGTAATAGGAGTTGTGAGATCATGGACAAGGAGCAGCTAGTACATGGGATCCTGATGTGAAAATTGAAAGACAACAAAGGTTCAGACATTGTCCTAAACTCATCCAGATAGTTCTTTTTAGTAAAGAGCCGTGGCAGTCAACAGAATAGAAGTACACCAGATCTGGTTCCTGTGGCCTCGCACTCGCACGTCGACAGAGAAAAAACAAACACATCAAATCATGTCAATGTCATAGTCATGCTGAATCCAAATATTACGGATCGCGATTATTCGTTTGGGTCTGTCGCACGCAGTTTCATCGAGAAGGGCAGAGGCCCTATTGTTCTGTTCGGGGCTCCTACACACAGAGGTGGACATACTAGCGTAAGGCAGAATTGATGTAGTTGCCAACAATGAATTGTGCCTCCTTTGTTTTTCCACTACACGCTCTCATCGCAAGAACTCTAGGTGTTCTTGCATTCGTGTTCTTCGTGGTCGCTACTTTAAAAAACAACTACAAGTTCTTATCGGTGCTAAATCACTTCACACATGCTGCAGCAGCTCGTCTTATCTGAGAATATTGCTTTTCGAGGCATCGGACCACTAAGGGACACAACAAGGCCAGCTTTAGGTTAAGTACCTTGAATATGATCTTCGCGGCCGAATAAAATGGTCCTCGGCGTAATCTTGATCTTCATCTTACATACTTAAGTAGATCAGCACGATCTGCAGGTGCGGCCGCACAACGTCAAAAGCTCTGCTGAGTTCTTAGCCAAAGAACCGATCTTGCTTTTCGTGTCGTGTTGCGTTTTCTTCATCTAAGAAGGAGGAACATCGCATTGGTAGTTTGGTTATGTTGTACTTCTGTAGCTGACAGCTACAGAAGTACAACATAACCAAACTACCAATGCGACTTCGGGCACGAACAGATCAGCTGCTGGTGCCGCAGTAGGACGGCACAAAATATGTGGTAGTTGTGGTTCTTGCGTAATCTAATACCAATACGTGGCGCCCCCTTTGTGGTACATCTTCATTGATTCCGGGGACAGATGAAAGTCGTTGCGTTTCTCGTTTTGCGCGAGTCATGATGTGCGAGCCGAATATCGACACTTTTTTATCTCGTGGTAAACTGAAGGGATATCAGCCATAATTATACCGGGCCTCGATAAAAAAATTTGATCGTTCTGGTACTGATTTTTGGCCCCCGGCGCCTCCCCCAGGAGATAACTCGCAAATACCAGCAGCGCAGAGACCTCCTCGCGCTCGTCGCGGAAGTTGATGAGATTTACTTAAAAGCGAGGAAGCGAGCAGTTGCTCGAGCAGATATGAAGGATAAGATGAATTCGATACTTTACGATATAAACAAATCACTTTTTCGCGCCGAGTTCCGCGCTGCGCTGCGTTGCCGCAGAAACTGCCTGCACGATGGCGTTCCGAAAGCCCTGCTCCTCGAGCTTCGCCGTGCCGGCGATCGTTGTCCCGGCGGGGGACTCCACTTGATTTTTCAGCACGGCTGGGTGCTCACCCTTCTCGAGCACCATCTTGGCGCTACCCATCACCGTCTGCGCGGCAAGCTGGAGGGCCAGTGCCCGGGGCAACCCGTTTTTCACGCCACCGTCACTAAGCGCCTCGATCATCATATACACGTACGCGGGCCTGTATCACCGAGGAAAGGAGAAGTTCTGTGATGTGCTGCGCCGGCAAAAGGAGAAGGACCAAGCTCGTCAAGAGCTGCAAGTTAGATGAAGTACTGCACAACTCTACTTATTTCATCATGACAAGCGGGTCGCGGGCCGAGAGTTTTTAATACACCTTTACCTACTTTACGAAAATGCAATTTAGAAGAGGAAGCTGTGCTTTTTAACGGAAACCAGGAGCGTCGCAAAAATCACCGCATAATAAATAGTTTTCAAACAGCACAATATAATTAGAAGAGACGAGCCTTCTATCCTGCTTCCACTGTGAGCCTCGCAGGATTTTTTTTCATTTTGCCGCTAGAGATCTTGAAAAAATTTACCATCGACTATATTCTATGCACAACCGTTAATCACAAAGCGCCCTGGCGTTAATTCATATTCAAAATGTTGATTTCAAAAGGAATTCAAAAAGTCAAGGTTTTCAACTTTCGCCTTCCCATAGAAATGCCGAATCTCCCGCCAAAATGAAAGACCGCGACCCGGATGCGGGCCATTCTTGGGCCCTATGCCGTGTGCCCGCGCGGGGTAAGTTGCTTGAATAACGCAAGGCCATCCACTTTTGCGCGTGCTTCATTCGGGAGGGTGTGTGGCTTGGAATTGGCACGGCCACAAGCTCTGGAAAATGGCGTGGCCGCTTCAGATTGGGCCGCCATGGGCCCTCGGCAATTCCTCTGACAGACACCACGCCCGCGCAAAGCCGCAGCGCACGGGGCCAACGCAATTCTGTTCCCGGAGCGGCCGAAAGATAGCCCAGAGGCAGCCTCTCCCCCCGATTGAGCGGGCCTCGTTAGGGCCTAACATATATCCCAGGACACAGACCAAATCAATACCATAGCGACATCATACAGAGTGCCCACTTTCAAAAGGAAATTGGCGGGCCTGAGCAATTTCAAAATGAAATTGGCGGCCTGAACGGAATTCAAAAAGAAATTGGCGGGTGAGATGGAATTCAAAAAGAAATTGGCGCCCCCGAGACAATTCAAAAAGAAATTGGCGGCCCTGGGCAATTTCAAAAAAAAAGTTGGGAATAAGTTGGACACAAGTTCAAAACTAGTTGGATCAGGGATTCTTAGTATGGGAAACAGAAAAAAGTTGGCTTCCAACTTATTTCCAACTATTTTTTGAATCTGGCGAGAGGAGATTTCTCAAGAGCCGGGGCCTCTTGAGTTGGCTTGCTTTACTGCAGGCCCTTTGGAGTATCGGAATCCCTCTTCCGAAACGTTGTCGAAAAGCCCTTCGGCGTGAAGCCGGGCCTATCGACGTCCCGCAAGCTATACCACAATACTCTGAAAGAAAGAGGGGCTGGAGAAGATCACGAAGGAAAGCCTTTACACAAAAAGCACTCCCAGGATCGGTCATAAACATGTCTCCCAGGCAGCAGCTTCAACAATAACACAAAACAGAATGCATCCCAACGTCTTTGTACCTAGCGCAGAGGTTCTAGAGGAGCCCGAGCTGAGTGCCTAGGTCCTGGGCATACATGGAAGCGATTCGCTGCAAAGCGTGGTAGGAGCACCAACTGGCACACAAAACCTGGGCACATTCCATCCAGTCATGTGCCCGAAACAGAGACCCACTACCGCAGCTGAGCGCGCGTTTACCAATCCGCCCCGCCCAATTTCTATTGCGCTAGGCCGCCAGACACAGGGCGGAAATTAGACGCCGAAAAAAGAAGCCACGCATCCGAAAAAATGAAGGAAATCCACACCCAATTTTACGGAAAAACGAAAAGTGCACTTTTTTGAATTCCTTTTGAAATCATTTTGAATTGCTTTTAACGTAAGGCACTTTAGAGTTAAGTACAACCGGAAGCGCAACGAGCAAGTATTATTCAAAAAATGCATGTCTCCGGAGGAAAGGTCGCGGCGTAGTTCTTGCCGGCGCAGGTAATATTAGAACTACTTCGATACTCGGTCGATAGTCCTGATCCAGAGAGCCCAGTCACTGCATCCATGTAAGTCTCAGACGGAAGCTGGTGGTGGTGGTGGTGGTGTCGGATCGTGTAATGAGATACAGATGGAGTTGAGTTTTAGGTCAGAAGAAGATCGTCACGGCATTCATTTCTTCTAACACAGCCATTATACAACATATACGTCGTGGAAGTAAATCCATGTTCATTTTATTCACTAAAGCAAGAATAAGTAAAGAAATTTTTTTTCTAGTTTCTTGGGCTGGCTCTAGTTCTTTCTGCAACCAAACGAATCAAGTAGAAGACCTTCAATGACAAACAAGTTGTCGTATCCGTAGAGGTACCTGACAGCAAATTCCGATGCTGCTGAAGATCTGTTCCACAAAGGGCACCTTTGCCTCGCCGTCCTTCGAGAAGTGCAGGGGGTGGAGGGCGTAGGCGGACGCCGCTGCGTTGACCATGGCGGGTGTGTTGGGCTATCAACTGCAAATAGGTCTGGGTCCTCTGGAAGGTTGCACTTTGTGATCATGCTGTCTTTGGAGTCTAAAAAAATGAAAATCTGTATTGCGTAAGGACCAGCAAGAGGAGTCCAGTTTGTGCTACGAGGGGAGGGCATTTGTCAACATGCGAGATAGGCATCAGGAAGCCTTGCTTCAAAAAATCTGTGATGCTAGCGCATGCATCACAAGCATCACGGGTCATGCAAAATATGCCAGACAGAGACAAACCTGGTAATCTGCCAGACCCACACATATTTGCAGTTGATATTGGCATGACCCGCACTACGTCACCGTGTCGTCCGATGCTTTCCCCCAGCGTCTGCAGTTATGGATCGCAAATATGTACTCTGGGTCGGGAATAAAAGTTGAACCTGCATTGCGTGTTCTGGATTCCTGCAGAATCTGTACTGCAGGACCAACAAATACAAAAGCGACGAGCTCTGTTTCCTATATGAAAAAGCGCAGTTTCATCTAATGCGCGAGCGCGCTACGCATCAGAAAGCGCCTCAGAATTTGTCACGCTGGGCTCCACTCAGCGGTATGTATTATAAATATAAGCATGTTGATCTGCAGTCGCTAATAGCATTACAGGTTTATTCCAGACCCAGACATATAAATTCAATTTGCAATGCGTAGTAGCGTTACCCCCGCCATAATGCTCGCAAACACCTTGCCAGCCGGATACCGCGGTTTTGGAGATGAGTTTGCTCCAGGTGGCTGGCACGCCTTCGTTTCCAAAAACTGATCCACCTGTTTGCACAAGGCGGGGAAACCCTGCGGCTTTACGGCGATAAGGATCACGTCGTATCCTGTGCAAAAGTATCGCACTCGTATAAATCCGCTAGCATTTTTATGCGTAAACTGACGGAGAAGTTGGCGAGAAGTCGGCCGCGAAGTTGGTGCGGAGGTCGGTGAGAAGTGGCGCGGCGTGCTGGCGTCGTTCTCGCCTCGACCAAGCGACGCGTCACTCCGCCGCTGCGAGTTATATCGTGCTCGCTGCTTGGAGCGGGAAGGAACAGCGCTGCAGACAAATGGGAAGAAGACGGCAGTCCTGTTCTGTCCATTTATCTGCAGCGCAGTCTCATCAGTTAGCACGACGGCACCACGCGCAAAGCCGTATACAAGAGGCGGCAGGAAGCGCGACCGTGATGTCTGCGCGCGCGCACCTGTCCTGCGTGCAGCCATCAAAGACGGAAGCGCCGGAAGGGAGAATAGCTGCCTTCGACGATGTGCGTGGAGCTGCGCGCCGCTTCGGCGTGCAAGCTTTGCCCCTGCTCCGTTTTCACTTGGCGCCACTTCGTAATCAATTGATTAATCTATTAATTAGTCAATTGCCTATATTAAATAAGTGAGTTGATTTGTGCTTGCGTTTTAATTGTTTTAACAAAAAGCCGCGACGTTGCGTGCGTCCTACATCAATTATGGCCGAATTGAATAACTTACTTCTCAACAACTTCTCAACAACTTCTCGCTTCACTTCTCGACGAACATCCCAGCGCATTTCGCGGCAACCTTCGAGCTTTTGGAGGCGTCATGCAAAAACTTGCATGACGCCTCCAAAAGCTCGAAGCTTACCGCGAAATGCGCCGGGGTGTTCGTCGAGAAGTGCTTGCTTTGTGCACGACAAGGACCTCGAAAGTCTCCTGGTGCAGAAGATTATCAAATTATCTTCCACAAGCTTAGCAGCCGAAGTAGGGCCATCACGGAGCCTGATTCGTGACTGCGTACGCGGCCACGAATCGAGGCCCGGACGAATATTCCTTTTCAGACGTCCTAGCCAGAAGCTCAAGCTTGTGGGGAGCTTGGTGCGGATTTCAACTCCGCATCAAGCTTCCCAACAACCGCGGTAAAGGGTCCACGCCAACTTCTCAACAGCTGGGAAGTTGGTGAAAAGCTTGGGCAGAAGTTCATGATAAGTTGGTGAGAGGTTGGTGAGAAGTTATATGCATGCCAGCAGCGGATTTATACGAGTACGATACTTTTGCACAGGATACGTCGGACTGCCAAACAATTTCGCCGTTCTCTTGCGTCGTCCGAACCTTGTACTTCTTCTCCAGCACGGCCAAACGGTCGGCGCTCATGTCAGACACGAAAATAGACTCCGGCGAAACGAGGGACTTTTTTAAGATCCCGCCGATCAAGGCCTCTGCCATCATGCCGCCCCCAAGGAAGCCCAGCTTGTATTGTCCCGTCGACGGCGCTCCCATCTCGTTTGTGTACTAAAAGAAGAATAAATAGTATAATCACGCACAACAACAACTTCTAGATCCATCAAATGGTCGTGGTGGGCGTGGTGCTAATTAGTCGTGCCGATGCAGAAGATTTGAGGTTCCTAAAGTAAACTAAAGCACAAGAGGTAGAGGATGTAGATGCACAAGGCGTACTAGACATGTAGATGCACCAGGCGTACTAGACGCAGTTGCGTGGCCGAAATGCGCATATATGTTTTTGCGCACCGCCTTCGCCTGCTTCCTTCGTCCAAATATAATGATCAAGTAAAATACACCAAACAACGCTGGTGCAAAAATGAAAAGTCCAAGCATGAAAATGACCATGCGATCCATCGCGAAAACGTCGCTACTGGCCTCTGGATCCGTTTTCGTTGTTTTTTCCTTCTGTAGTCCTTTTTGCTGCTCTTGTTTCGTCTTGATCTTTTTCACCTTGATCTTTTCCTTCCTTGTGATTTGAAATCCTGTTTATCTAGATAGACATCTAATTAGGACTTGTTTCATCGTTTTCTTTACGAGCCGTGCTCCCTTGCTACCATCGCGGCCCGAGTCCAGTGTTTAATGATAATTGCGCCTCCTTTGCTGGCTCGCCAACAACGTCGTCGTTTCGTAGATCGGTCAACGATGGATCCCCGCCGTGTTTCGTTTGTCACAGAGCCAACCAGGCTGGTACGCTTAGCAGTCTTAGCGCTTAGAGGAAACGCCTTACAAGAACAGCACTGAAGACTGCCGGCCGTTTTCGGAAAATAAGCATGGGCTAGAACAACTGCCGTTCGGCGAACTCACTTCACCTAGTACGTACTATATTTATTGCTTCAAGAATCTTGCATCGTGGCTAAGGTCTGTGACGCTACATACTTCCACACTCCACCACCACATCTGGAGCACTGCAGCGTTCTTAGTCTGTGCGTACCAGAGCCTCCAACTTGTCATCTACATACCGTAGTTTTGATGCCATTTATTTTAGCCGACACTTCATCGATCTTGTTTGGTTAATAGAGGTCCTTCTTCGGTTTCCTTTTCCGGCCTGCTCTGTTGTTTCTGCAATTTTTTTAAAAAAAACACCGCATGCACCAGCTTCAAAAAAAATAAAAAAATATCGGCGACACTTGGGAACAAAAAAGTAAAGCGCTTCGTCAAAAAAAGGAGCTTTGCCTTTTCGAAAGACGCCGACTAGTGAAACGATTGAGGCTAAGGATAAAACTAGAATAAAAAAATATTCTGCACCTCCAACAGCACATACGCATAGTCTTCTACATCATAGGAGAAAATGTAAATCTAAATACACTAGTATCTTCTCTTTGTTCTTGTTCATCTTCTATCATTAAAAAAATAAGCACACTACTAGTTCCACCATTTGTTGGTGGAAGAAATCCAAGAGAGTTCGAAAAGCGAATTCGTGTGGTTCCTTTCTGTATTCTGCTGCTTCATCAACATCAGAGTCGTGGTTCAGGCGATCGACGTCGTCTTTTTTCTTTTTTAAATCCAAAGTCGCCGAAAATTAATTCTTTTTCAAATCGAATTCAAACCAAATTCAAAATTTCAAGGCTTCAGACTTTCACGGTGCCGCTGGACACCTGTGGCAAGGATCATTTTGCAAAAAAAGTCAGCAGTTGCCATGCCTCACCACAGAACCTGGCCAAGGTCTCGTCGTCATCCCACGCAATGCACGCTTTGGGGCCAATAGCCGCAAGCAGACTCCCACTACTCATCGCCCGCTCGTGGTGTTGTACCGCTCGCGCACCATCCTTGGCGAGCATCTATCCACGACCTCACCGGCCGAGCGCCTTGCGCCGGTTAGTGAAAGGAAAGCGCCGGGCAGAGGGCACCCCGTCCGCCGGCCGTAGGCAGTTCGGGGCGGGCCGCGGAGGTGGGAGGCGCCGCAAACAAAGGCCAGCCACACTACACGAGGAGGCTACGCTATGCTACTCGCCCGGGTGAGTACGAAAAATCGCCCAGCCTTCAGGGGGGCGCGTTGCTTTTTTTGATGTAAGGCGAGTGACAAGAGAAGCCCGGCCCTTCGGTTGCCACCGTCGCGGCCCGCGTCGAACTCCCGAAGCGACCACGTCGGGAGCAACAACTGCCGAAGAGACAATGAATCTACCTGAAGGAAGACAACTAGCCGCGCAGCGACAACATTGGGGGGCGTGGACAAGGGAACACAAAAGCCCGACGGCCTCAGGTTGTCCGGCTTCCAACCATCCTTTCCAAGCGATGCCACAGGCCTTCGCGCCTCGATGCGCTTTGCCAAAACACGAAGAAGGACACAGGGCGCGCGGCATTGCTAGCCCTAGCTGGCGAATGAAAGACGAGTACTGCGCGCGCGCAGCGCGCGCGCCCCCAAAATACCTTTGCCGCTGCTGCTGCGGAGGCTATTTGGCGGCAATTTTCACGCATGCTGGCGGTCGACTAGCCCAGGCCGTAGGCTCGCAGCGTGGCTTCGCCCCGGGTTGGAATTTCGAAGCGTCATTGATGAGGGAGGCCAATTTCAAAACGAAATTCATCCCACAGGCCAATTTCAAAACGTATTTCAACTTTCCCACCAATTTCAAAACGTGATTCAAATTTTCCACCAATTTCAAAACGAAACTCAAACCTCCGTTCAAATTCCGTTCAAAATCCGTTCAAAACCTCTTCGCCATATTAGAAATTTGGTCTTGAACGGATTTTGAACGGATTTTGAACTTGATTTTGAAATGCACCTCGGAAGCAGAAAATCGGAGTTCGAATTTCTGTTCTCCGACAAATAGGGAAAAATACACAAACCATCTACGAGGGCGGTAACTGGGCAAGCCAATACGCAACGTCTCCCCTTGGCAACAGAGACGCACACCAGTCGCCCGGCCCCGGGACTGCTCCGTCCGGAATGCCCTTCTGGCGCCCGGGCTGCCGGAATAAGCGCGATCGACATCGTGGTTCAGGCGATCGACATCGTCTTTTTTCTTTTTTAATGCGGCGCCGTTATTTGCATGATATACATCATAAAGAGTAAATTATTACGACCTGAGCGGGCCTCCATATAATAATTACAGAAGTCGCGGCGCGGGCGCGCGCTACAGTAGAAGATGGAGCAGATCGATGTCATATTTATTTCATATTATCTTCTTTCACGTCTGATACGCAGGGGTCACGTGAAAGCGCAACAAATGGTGTTTGTAGTTTGCGGACTTGGTTTTCCCGAACTCCCCAAGAAAGCGAAACCTGAGCCGGTCGCCTTGCTGTGCCTGCTGGAGCAGCGGGTGCTCCGCTCGAAGGAGGCGAGTACTCACTTCCGGTGGTACCACGGTTGCCGTTCGAGGCTGGTCCGCTGGCACGAACAGGTGGAATCCACAGATGGTGAGCTGATGGTCGTGCAGCCCCTCGATCGTAATGGACTTCAGGACGCGGTGGACAGACGCATCGTAATGATTAATTTCGGGAAAGGGTACCGGCAAGCTCTGCGAACTGGTGGTCTCATCGTCAAAGTAAATCTTTGCTCCTTTGATCCTGTTTTGGTCTCGAACATTTATCTTTCCGTCAGGATAGAGACGCGGAAAAATGCGGAAGCGGGTGACGTAGCGGGGCTGGTTGTCCCGAAACTGCACGCGCCATTTCCCTCTTGGTAGGCTGGTGGCGGCAAACACCTGCACTTCGTTCAGGTTGAGCATGCGCTTCGATGGAGCAGTGTAATCGGCAGCCATGGAGGCCGTGATGCCGGGCAGCTTATGGATGTGTCAGAGTTGAAATCGACAAAGTTGAAATAACTTGTAATGCATAAAATCGATACCAGTTGCAAGTCCAATTTGTAAGCGGCGCATGACAAATTTGAGTAGAGCCGAAATCCAGTTTGTAATGCTGTTAGTTTGGGTAAGGAGGACGCCTTTTGTGATGCTACTTGAGAAGCTCTACTTCTACCCCGAAACAGGCTCACAATCTGCCTCCCTTGCCTACTCTGCAAGACAGGCGTTTTCATTTCTGCGCTCGCGTTGCATTTTATGCATGACAAACTATTTCAACTTTGACGATTTCAATCCTGACAGTTCCATACAGCTCGATGGTGAGGTACTTGCCCTTCTTGTCCCCGCAGGTCACTTTAGCGGTGGCCACGGCCCCGGACGCCGGGAACCGGTCTTGTTTGCAGGTAGCTCCTTCGCCTTCTTTGCAGATGATGTGCTCGCAGACTTCGACAGGATCAGGGTCCGGACAAGGGTCCCCAGCCGCGGTCCCCTTCCACCACTGCCGGGTCGCGGATGGGGTATGCCATTGGGAAGTGGCGGTCCTGTCGCGTGCGGTGTTGGTGAGCAGAACCCGAAGGCCGGCGTTCTGCTCCCTGGCGAGGTTTCCCTCCGGCCGGCCCGAGTTCCCAGCGTCCCACGTCTGGGAATGATCCTCATAAATGAAAAACAATCGGCGAAGCCGAAATAGGTTACTTCCTTCGTGCTGCGTGCTCAGCTCCACATGGCTCACCGGAGTGTCGTCGGGTAACTCTATTTGTATCCAGGGGCACTTCTGGGCTGGTGCGCCATAAGAGTTGTCGGCAGTTGTGAACATACCACCGGCCACGTTTCCGTCAACGAGCAGTGGCGCGGCGGTGTGCTCGTTGAACTCGCTCGACACCGTCACCTTGTCCGCCGCCAGTGCGAGGTGGGCGGCCGGAGAGGCTGTGCCAGTTGCTAGCGAACACATGCTGCGGTATTGCAGGTCCCCGCCTTCTCGGTAGTGCAGCGGGTTCATGGGGTATCACAAGAAAAAAGTGTTACAGTTACACATTTGTTCGAGTTTCTGCATCACAAATTTTCTCTGTGTGACAGAGAAAACTTGTAATGCGAAGATCATAAGGCTAAGGGAAAACAGGAAGGGAACGAGGCTCCTAAGCATTTCCTTCATGAGAAAGGTTGTCTGTGTTGCAGGTCTTGCAACACAATGTGTCACTGTAAAACTTTTTTCTTGCGATATGGGGTTACAATCGGCGGAGTCGCTACACGAGTCCTCATCAACAGCCGCATCAAATGCAAAAATGTCTGCTGGGTCTCCTGAATGGATTCGAATTTGTGATGTAAAGTCTAGATCATGGCAAAAATCTGTACCAGACCTGACGGAAAAACGGGATCCTGCATGGCGTACGCGTAGGTGTGGCTGCCTGACATAAACAAGCTACTCACGATATCGTGGTACGCAACATTCTGCACGATTGTCTTGACACTACCAGCCCTTCTTTTTTCGCAGTGGGAAAACTCCTGATCTTCTTCTTGACGGCACCACTCTATGAGGCTCGTCGTTCAGTCTATCACTATGTATAGAAAGAACACTAATAATCGTTATCAATAACGCGGCACCCACGTCTGCTTTCCTCATAGGATTTTGACAATTTTCTTTTTTGTATCAATTGTCTTGGACTGTTGAGTTGTTTCAATAACAAAATAGACGCACTAGTAAGGCGGAGCGGCAGTTTTATTTCGTTCGTTTACGTAATCTACTATTTCGACGAGACCAAGAAGACCATTCTTGCAACCCTTTTCTATCATTCATTCACATTCGGTTTGTTGTTTTCCGCCAAGGCAAGCGCTTGTTGTCTTTTTTCCAAAGCTTCCAGTCTCTTCCTGCGCATTTCCTCCGCGCTGAGCTGCCCGGCACCTTCCCCGGCACCTCCGCTGGGCTGCTGTCCGCCTGGTGTCGTCACGCTGCCGGTTCCAAGCGTGTACCCGGGCGTTCGCCACATTTTGGCCGGGTCGATATCGGCGATGACCGTTTCGTATGGAGCAGGAGCAGTTGTGCGAAAATAGATAGAGATGCATGATGACTCGGTCATAGTCATTCAAGAAAAACAAGAATACAGGAAGATGCAGCGTCTATGATCATATAGAGGCTGCTCAAGTTTTTTTGATCGTTCCGTTCCCGGGATATAAAATAAGCGCAGCTGATTGATGAGACATGTTCTACTTCGGTATCTCGTCAAGGTCACGATTTTTGATGTGCTTCCTTCATTTCCATTTTGCATCTATTTTTGCAGGATCTTGTTTGCGCTGCATATTTCTACGTCAAAGTTGTCCGCCATCGGATTGGGCTCATACTGATCTCCCAGTAGGCCTTGCCACGACTGCCCCAGCTTCTCCATTTTTCTGTTTTATATAAGTACTTTTCAAAAATCACAATCAATTCACACTATTCGTTAACCACGTTAAGATAGTTCAAGTTCACTCGTGAACAAGACATCATCTTCATCTTCATCAGCACTCATCATGACTCAACCTTCAGTCACAGTGGCCAGTAGCAGTAGAGACCATGCCGGAAAAATAAATTCCTTTTCTTTTCTACTGAAAGAAAAGCAGCTGCAATAAACGACCCGCTCCGTTTTTAGATTTTGATTTATACCTGAACGACTTATCCAGCCTGATTCCCAAACAATAGAAAAGCGCGACGTCGGAAAACGAGTTGCAATTCTTGCGTAGCAGATCGTAGTGGCCCGCTATCATGCAGGAAAATCATTTTCCTTTCATCTCGGGCCGCGTACTATGGCGAGCAGCGCTCTCAGCTTCCTCGTACTACTATCGTATACAGATACACTCATCATGATCTTCTTCGCTGCGCTTCAAATCACCGCAGAAGGTGCCACCTGCACCACAGTTTTGTAGTTCTCCACCGTGAGTTCCACGTCCAATACAAAAAAGGGTATCACAAGTGAGACACTAAGTAACGAAGGAGCGTAGCTGGCAAACATTTACGTACGGAATCACATGCACATGGAAGAAGATCAAACAACAATAAGAACAAAGAAAGCATGACCATGAGCACGACAGTAATTTATTATGCAAATCCGTTGACCACTTTTTCGCCTGATTGGAAAATGAAATTCAAATTTCTGCTGTTTGATATCGGCCGGAAAGTACTTGCGGAGAGCCTGTACAAGCTGTGTCCCGGTTTTGTTGCTCTTACCCATCTTCTGTCGAATGCAATCACGTCCGGGTCCTCTGGAAGAATGCAAACCTACTTGAACTTCTCTTTATGAAGCTTAAGGTTTTTCTCACCTGAAGATGTGTTCTGACACACAGGACCTTCTAGCATCACAGATTCTGGCCGCTCTGCAAGGTCTTTATAGTATACTGCCTATCCAGCATGTCGCACATGAGAAGCTGCCTCTCGTCACCTTGAAGAAAAGTTTATGACTTTTGGTAGTGACATGCAAGACGTATTTTTGTGTGACCCAAAGGACTCATTGACGAGTTTGCACTTCTCCAGAGGATCCAGACATATTTGATGCACTTGATATCTTCATGATTTGCATCTTGGACCGCTGCGCGGGAGCACCACCACCACCTCCCTGTGGGCCGCCCCGACTGCTGGAGGAAGAGGTTGTCATGGACTGCTGCGAGTTTGCAAAGTCCGCCGGTTGTCCCGCCGCGCCGCCGGGCAAATTACCATCGCCCCCCTGCTGGTCGGCAAATTGGTGCGAGGCAAAGTCTATGCATTGCAAGTATGTCTGGGTCCGGATTTGTGATGCGAAATTTGAAGGACAACATCGATACGATGGGCCAGTTCTTTTTTTTCGTGCTGGACGTTGTAATACGAATGATGAATTCGCAAGGAGCCGAGGGAAATTTCTCATGCTGTTATGCCGCAGGCAGCCAGTCTGCAACACAAGTTTCGAAACCCCGACATATTTGCAATTGATAGAGTTTGAGGAGGATTCGATGCCGTTGCCGTCAAAAAAGTACTCGTATCAAATGCAAATATGTCTGGGTCTGGAAGGATGCGAGGTTTGTCATGCACATTTTTTTTTTTTTTTCATTGGGTTTGTCATGCACATTTTACATGACTCCTTACGTCTGTGATGCATGCTCTAGCATCACAGATTTTGTGAGCAGGGCTTCCTGATGCCTATACCGCACGAGAAATAATGCCCTCTCGCAGTGGCAAAAGTTGGACCTCTTGTTTTGCTGTTCATGCAATACAGATTTTTGTAGTATCCAAATGCAGCATCACAAGTTACATGCTTCCAGACCCAGACACATATTTGCATTTGATAACTCGGTGCCGTTAACTACTACGCTGGAGTGGTAGGCCGTGAAGCCACCAAAGCCACCCAACGGACTGTAGGCCAACTCAATCACGTTGGGGCCGTCATAGTACTGACTCCGGTCGATGATCGGATCCTGATTGCCGTCCCCGGCACTGGACTCGCCGGCGCCCATGATGTCCGTGGTTTTTCTAGATTACTAGTACCTCCCGATGACAAGCACAGTCGTGTTCTTCCTTGTCGGGCCAATCGTGCACGATGTGGGCGCCGTCCAAAATTCATCAACTTCAATATTACAGTCGTACGACCCGGACCCACCAAAAAAAGAAACTTGAAAATTTATAAAAAGTATACCAGCTAGAACAAGTCGAAGCAGAACAATCTTCTTCCCGTTGTTTTTAATTTTCCAGTATAAAATGGTTGAAAAATAAAGTGCTTTCTTTTGATGTTTGCAGCACAAGAGTGAGGAGCCCGCTGACTTTTGTTAATGCTTCACTCGTTCACCACAACACACTTGGCGTTCTGAATTTATTCCCTCGGCGAGCCTTGGGTGGTGGTTTAGGATCATATCACGCCACGTTGAGTGTCTTGAGCTCCATCTTCATGAGCGCACGAACCAAGGCACTCTTGCTCCTTATGGTCGTTGTTTACTCATATAATATGATAAGCAGATGGCGCTCCTGCGAGCCTACTTGTCACATGATCATCGAATGAAAACTTGCATTCAGAACGAACCGAGCTACGCTTTATTATAAAGTGCATGCTCCAGGTACTAGAGGTCCTCATTCGAATAGCACATAAAGTAATTGCGTAGTACCGACGAAGGGGGGCTTATTAATTTCGACTTGATGCTGGAGGTCCTGGTGCTAGGAAAATGTTGACTTTACCATATGTCAATATCTGAATTGTGCACCATGGTTGAAACGTATGCAGGTTTTCAACATCACCGTGTTGATGTGCTCGCTTTCTTACGAGGCTCGTCGTGAAACTCTTGTATTGATGGCAGCATTGGAAAAATCAGAATTAATTTATCAAAATCAAAGCTCAAGCTGTGAAAAATGTTGGAGCAGCCACGATGTCGACGCCTACATACTTAACTCTTCGCATTAGTGATTCATGAGAAGGAGCATCTGCTCGTGTCCGCGGTACTTATCTATGACTCCTCAACAGGACCACCCCCGCAATCAGGCTCAAGGTCCGTCGTAATCGTGCCATCCTCGTATGACAGTCTCTATGGATTGCAAAAGTGAAAGTGTCTGGGTCTGGACGATTGCCAGATTTGTCCTGCAGGTTTTCCATAACCCATGAGGTCGTCTGGCATGTAGGACATAGCATGACAGATTCTGTCGTGAGAGTTCTACATGCCTACTCTGCATGAGAGACTGCCTCTCGATTAGGTCAAAAGTGGACAGCTTTTGGTAATCATGCAACACAGATTTTTACACGATTCAGATTTAGGATGACAAGTTGCTTTGTTCCAGACCCAGACACTTTTGCATTTGATAGTCTCACCCGCTAGATCCTTTCGGTCTTTGCGCCTCTCGACAACCAACGCCTCGCCGAAAATGACATGCCACAACCGCTCGAACACCACCCCCTGATAGAAAGATTTCGGCTTGCCGTGCACAGTTATGCAAGATGAAAAAAAAACCATAATCACGTAAACGTATGGCAAATCGGCGTCGACGGCGCTACACGGGGGCTGCGGAGAAGTTGCCTTTTCCCTGTACTAGGAGCTTGCTGTTTTTCGTCAAAGCTTTAACTGGGATAAATTTAAATGTGCTTGTTCTACTATCTTCAACAAGGAATTCATCAATCTTGTATCCTGAGTAAAAACGTCCCCACACCATAGTCAAGATGGGGAATCGGCTAGACAAATCCACAAGCTTTGGCTGTTTTGCATGACAAATTTGGATTCGTAGCGTAGTGCTGTTTGAGCTAGCTGAGCAGCATCACAGATCTAGCATACCATGCTGATTGGAGAATGACAAATTTCAAAACACGACTAGAGAATGGTTCTCATGGGGCTCCGCATGAGAAACATTCTCAGCATGCAGATTTGCATTACAACTACCAGCCATGCCCCGGCTGACGCCGGGGCGAGCGGCTGTTGTGGCGGGGCAGGACTATTTGCGGACAGGGCCACAACGCCATGGCTTTGATTGCGCGCGACGTGATAGGTCGAGGGAAATACCGGCGCGGTTTGCGTCATCTCAGCCCGCTGTGCTTCCTGCGCGCTTCCCGCGCCTTCCGGCGCTATGCGCAGGGAGCAGCCGCAACGAAGCTTGAGGACGAAGCGAAACCGCCTCGGCGTAGGTGCCTACCGAAGCAGAACGGGGGCCGCGCTGTCCTTTTTTGATCACGCGCGAGAGGGTGACGCGGGAGGGTGCGCGAGAGGGTGCGCGAGGTGGTAGCACGAGAGGGCGTGGGCCTGCGCAATGAAAAAGCCCCAGAAAAATCGGCCGCGTGCCGGGCGGATTCGGGTTTTTTGGACCCTCTCGCGGCCCCTCTTTTTGACCTCTCTCGGGGGTCCCCGCTAATAGTCGGGCTATACTCGCGGGCAGAGGGCTACAGAGGTGGCCGGGAGGTCGCCGAGAGGGTGCGCAAGAGGTCCCGCCTTATTCGCGCAACCTCTCGGCACCTCTGCCCACCTCTCGCTTGCCCTCCTTTCCACCTCTCTGCACCCTCCGAGGCGCTTCAGCGGCGCTAAAGGGTGGACCCTTCGGCGGGCTATACTCGCGCCGCCTCTCGGTCTCCCTCTCGAAAGACCTCCCGCGCCACCTCTTCACCTCTGTCGACCTCTTTTTTACCTCTGTCGGCCTCTTTTTGACCTCTCGGCCACCTCTCTTTTATCCTCTGTAGACCTCTACTTTCGCATGAATATAATAGATAGTAATAGGGTGGGGACATTTTCAAATAGGATAATCTTGCGAGTCGTCTTCATTCTCGTCGAGCAGCCGACTAGCCGAGGACCACCGCGATACGGTTTTTGGTAGTGAATTTCTTCGACTAAAAATTTGGAGGGAGTAGATCAAAAATAGATTCTTGGCCGCCAAGCTACGAGCATAGCGTGGCGCCGGGGAAAAAGATTGCTCCGGCCACCGAAAGTTGGCCCAAACACCATTGCACTCTCTTACCTGGGCTGCCAGGTTTTGGGGCCAGGTAAGAGAGCAGCGCGGTGTTTGTGATGCGAAAATGTCTTGGCCCGAGAAAGCCAGATAAGGGGGGTGATCTTGAGGCACAAGCAGCACGCTGCGCTCTTACCGGGGCCTCTAGGCTTTGAGGCCCGGTAAGAGCATAGCGTGGCGCTTGGAAAAAAGGTCGCGTCGGCCGAAAAAAAAATTCGCCCAAACACCACGGCACTCTCTTACCTGGGTTGCCAGGTTTTGGGGCCAGGTAAGAGAGCAGCGTGGTGTTTGGGATGCGAAAACGTGCTGGCCTGAGGAGGTGGCCAAAGCGTGAGACATTCACATTCTTGAAGCACAAGCGCCATGCTGTGCTCTTACCTGGGCCTCCAGACTTTGAGGCCAGGTAAGAGCATAGCGTGGCGCTTGGAAGGAAAAAAGGTCGCGTCGGCCGAAAAAAAAATTGGCCCAAACACCACGGCGCTCTCTTACCTGGCCTGCCAAGTTTTCGGGCAGGTAAGAGAGCAGCGTGGTGTTTGTGATGCAAGTCGTCTTCATTCTCGTCGAGCAGCCGACTCGCCGAGGACGACCACCGCGATGCTGTTTTATGATTTGGTTTCTTCTAGGGTAGGAACATTTTCCCGGCAGTCCCCCATGACAACGCCGGTTTGCTCCAACAACCGCTCGTATTGCTCCCTCGTGTTTCTCAATATGCGATCGCGGTGCACCGTATCAAATGTAAAAATGTCTGGGTCAGGAAGATTGCCAGGTTTGTCATGCAGCTTTTGCATGACCCATGGGGTCTGGAATGCAGGACGGAGCATGACAGATTCTGTGCGAGCGCTCTCATGCCTATCCTGCATGAGAAACTCGCGCCAGACTTGGTCAAAACTGGACGACTTTTGGTAATCATGCAACACAGATTTTTGCATGCTTCAGATTCAGCATTACAAGTCGCATTCTTCCAGACCCAGACATTTTTACATTTGATACACCGCAAACTGGGCCCCTGCGTAATCGGCGACGGAAAACTCGGGACAAGGCTTATCAAAGTGAAAAAAGCCCCCACCCCATATCGAAAACGAAATTTGTGATGCTGTATCGCAGTACACAAATCAAATCTGTGTTGCAGTAGAGCACTGCACGCAGCTCGCAAGCCTAGGTAGGGACCTTTTGGCGTAGGCGCCTAGCATGGTAGACGGCTGCCCTGTAGGCCCTGCAGCATTACAAATCGCCCGCATAACGTGCCGGGCAGCCTGGACTTGCCTTCTTGCAAGAAAGACGCGATTTGTGGTCACAAATCTGCATCACAAATTTTCAGATGGATGCGCTTTCAATAAGGGGAGGGGGGATTTTTCCTCACGATAAGGCTCCCCCTCGCGGTCGTCGTGCTGTAGTTCTAGGTGAAGATCCACCCTGTTCTCTGGTGGTGCAAGAGCAACGCCAACATCTACTTCTGACGAGACCGGTCTTGGGAAGTAGCTTGTTCGACGTCTTGGAGGTATTGGTATTTCTACTTCTCTTTCATCAGATGTTGCACGACCCTTGATGTCAACTTCTCTTTCAGCACGACCCTTGATGCCAACGACCTTTGAAGTTGTACTAGAAAACGTTGTAGATGACGCAATAGTCGTGGACAACGGCGACGAGAAATTTTGAACTGCGAACTCGCGACAGATCTGCTGCGCCAAATTCCAACACCAGCCAGGAAACTGCCGTTTGCGAAAGAATATCCACCTGCGCAAAGTACCGCACTCTTCGTTGTATCAATTGTCCAGCAGCACCAGCGGCAGCATGACAAAGTTGATTATATTTCCTCTCCGCTGAACAAATTATTTGTGATGCGTTCCATAGTACAAGAACTAGTGCGCGCCGTACAACTTGAAGAACTTCTTTAAATGTACAAGGCATAAAGAAGGAGGCAGTCTGGTAGAACATCGTGAGTGGCAGGTAGGAAAACGTCGAAGTTGAATTTTTATCAAAGTGCTGGTCCACCTCCTCCTCGCGAGTAGTTCTTTTTTCAGCTTGAGCTTCAGCTTCGGCTTCCTCCTCTCCAGCAGTCTGCTTCCGCTCATGCAGCGAAGGTGGAGGCCGCGCAGCTGAGGCCGCTGACCCCAAAAAACGGATGCTCCCAAATCGCTTCAAAAGGTGCTCTAGCCTGGAAGTGTAGCCCACGCCCAGGGAGTCGCCCCGCTTCGGCTCTCGCGCTTGCAGAAAAGCCACCCACTCCGGAAATTGGGGCCACGCTTGGAGAATGTAGGTCAGGTACCCGCTTGCCTCGTCCGTGCTGTGAGACAGGTTGCGATCGTCAAACTCCAGGCGGCAGTGCGGAGCGACGACGATCGACGCAGCTGGTGGCTTTTTATCACCACCTCTTCTAGTACTTGACGCGTAATTTATTCTCTGGCGGGAAGATCTTCTACCTGGTTCTTGTGCTCCTGGTGGTCCTGCTACCGGTTCGGCCCCTATTGTGAGGAAAAATTGCACCTCCCCATATCGAAAACGCATCCGTCTGAAAATTTGCGATGCAGAATTGTGGCCGCAGATCCCGTCTGTCTTGCGAGAAGGCAAGTCCACAGATTCCACCGCATTCTGTAGGCTGTTTGTGATGCTGTTGGGCTTACAGCGTAGACATTTGCCATGCTAGGTGCCTACAACACCAAGCAAAACCTCTCGCCTCAGTCCTCTACTGCAAGACAAATCTGATTTGTGTACGGAAATCTAGCATCACAAGTCTCGTTTTGATATGGGGAGAGGGGATGCTTCCTTTTGATAGCCCCTTCCCCACCTCGCCCGCACTTCTCCACAACAACAAGGCCACACGAACTCACACCTTCGCTTGGTTTTTTATCAAATGCAAATCAATGTGTCTGGGTCTGGAAACTTGTGATGTTAGTTTGCTAAAAATGGTGGGCGTATCTATAATCTATTGCAATACGCTGCCTCGCATGACAAGTTTGTGGGCCGCTCCTTTGTGCTTCGCTTTCCGCATGGCAAACTGCACTTTTGCATGACCGGCAAGGTGAGCCTTTTTTCCTGCTCGTGCATTACAGATTCAACTGTCATGTGAGACACGCATGACAAATTTGCATTTTTCCAGACCCAGAAACATTTGCGATGCATATTTTTGTGCAGACGACCATTCGTTCTTTCATCTCGTCGTCGTGTTTTTGATCCCTCCGTTGGAAGATCCTCGTCCTCCCCCGTCGTGATGGTGGGCCATACGTCCACCACATCAGGTATGGGAGTGTCAGGTTTGAAATCGACAAAGTGTAATGCATAAAATCGATACCAGTTGGAAGCCCAATTTCTAAGCGGTGCATGACAAATTTCGGCACCGTCTAAATCCAGTTTGTCATGCTGTTTAGGGACAAAAGGCGTCTTTTGTCATGCTACTTTAGCAGCTCTATCGCAGACGACCCAAAAGAAACAGGCTTACAGCCGGCCTCAGTTGCCATCCCTGCAAGAGCGACACAATTTCACCCCTTGCCATTTCTGCATGAGAAATTGTTTCAACTTTGACGATTTCAATCCTGACGGTTCCAACATATCTTCAGGCGGTGTTGTTCTACTAGTTTCATTTTGCGTAGTGTTCTCGCCTTGGTTCTCTTGACGGTCCAGAAGATCGTCGTGTTGGCAGGAGCTGCGAGGCCCCGATGAAGTATAAAAATTAGCCTCCTGGCACTTGTAGTTCCTCGACGACTTCCCGTGCACGACCTCCTGCTGCTGTGCCGCAGCAGGCGGCGCTCCTTCAGAAGAAGAAAATAGAGGCACGAGCTCGCGCAGCCAGGAAATGTCTTCAGAGCAACGGACGACGACAAAAACCACTTTCGGAATCATAATTCAACACGGAATTTTATTTCGAGAATGATATCATAACTTTTTTTCTTGATTCGACATCTAGTTTTATCTTAAATCGATCTAATTTTTTCTTAATTATGAATCTTTTTTGTTTTTTCATGATTAATCTGGTGCTTGTTCTTATCCTTACATTACAGAACCCCGGTGACCTTTCTTACGCCTTGATATTATTCGATCGACTTTGATTCACTCCCAGAACCGAATCAATACGTAACACATGTTCTTCTAAGGGCGGAGGGATGATGTTTGTGATTTGCCATGACGACTGACACAACTGAAACAACTGATTGATTGCGTCACACCAGACTGCTCCTGTCATGTCTCCATGAAGATTGGAGTCATCCATTCCATTGTGTATCATTATGCGTTGATTTTGACATTTTCGCAAACAGAGAAAGAAAGTCGAGCAGTGATATATGTGGCATGTTCCCAAAAAAACGCAAAGCGCCTCGATCGTTTTTTTGTATTTTCGCAGAAATTCTTAATTTCCTGTGGTCATTCCTTTTCCTTGTCGCGATATCAAAGCAGAAGGAGAAAAGGCTTTAACACAAAGAATAAACACAAAATCAAATTAAGCAGGCATATTCATCAAACGAGATAGATTATAACAATACTCAAAAAAGTGCCTCTTTTTTGTAAAATTTATCAGACTAATTTACGCAGTCGCTCTCATAGATTGACGCTCCTTTTTGCGTTCATGAAAATGCCTAGAAGTACAACTACACACTCTACAACTACTGGATCAATGAGTATGGTTATGGAAAGTTCGCATTCTTCACAAGAAAACTACGAACTAAGTCACGCGTCAGCTCTTCACCAATAATTAAAGTTGTTGCTGCCACACTCAACACTGAAGCGCCCAGCCACGTTCTCACTGGTCACGTATGTGTACTTGTCTTCACAATATCTTCAGTGAGAACCAGCACGCGATCGCTCAGATCAGATCAAAGTTCGCAGAAAAAAACTGTGGCGCCGCGCGTTACTTCTCTCCACCAGGTAGGCGGGTTGCATGCTGCTGTGGCTGGGAATGAAGATGAAGAGGTACTACTATATGATAGAAAAGGCGAAGTAATCATCGATAAAAAAGGAAAAGGGTAAAAATGATCGTCTGAGGCTTCGTCGAAACCACACGCAACCACGTGTCGGATGTAAATGTGTAATCATTTAGTGGGCCTCCGAATTATTGAATTAATCGCTCGAGACTGCTGAATAAGGCGAGCGCAAGAATAATCACTAACGTTTAGCTTCACTGAAACTAACTATAATGTACTGGATTTTTACATACCGCCTCTTGTTCCGTGGAGCCCACTCTACTGGCCCTACCGGAACAACATATTAATATGGAGAATAGTAAATCTGAATTACTGACCAAATTATAGTTGAAAAAGCAAAACAAAGCGCTCCTGCAGCGGCATGTTAATATCTCACCCCATTAGGAATTCGGTAAGTAGTACTTCAAGTGCGTTTTACTAAACAATATCGATGATACATAGGTAATATACCGCAAAAAATAGATCGGGCTGTATTGCCAGAAGTCAGATCCATCTTCATGTAAAAAGTACATGTAGAATATAGACATAATATTTATATAGTAAAAGCTAGTGAACAAAATCAAGCAAAATCTGAAGGAGACAAGAGGGAAAATCGAAAAGCGCTATAGCTCAGCCTCAAAGCTGTTTCTTTGTGAGATTTTCCCGGTGCCCCTCACCCTCCCGGGCGTTCCAGGTTGAAACAGTGCGCAAGCAGCTCTCCTTATCCAAAAAAAAAAACAGTGCTAGTGTGGTAAAATAACTTTCTTGGGCTGACAGCATGACAACATTGTTTTGCGTCACGAGGACACACAGTGCTGTGAAAAGATGACTGTCGTGATTTGATTTCGTGGCTCTGCTGGTTTGGCAACATTGTAACAAACTCGCCTGCATTTTCTGCATCTTCACAGATATCCTGTGCAAAAGTACCGCACTCGTACTATTGCAATCCTGCATTACATCTTTTTCTTAAGGTAAATCCGCATTATTTTTCATCATGCTGAGGAAATTTGTAATGCATTTATACGAGTACGATACTTTTGCAGTTCATGACAGACATACACTAGCAAATTTTTTTTCCTTGAGTACCACTTGAAACTGCTGTTCTCCACTGGAAGCCGATTCACTGCTTTCCGTACCATATGGGGATGTCAGGATCGAAATCGTCAAAGTTGAAATAATCTGTAATGCAAAAAAGCGATACCAGCTGGAGCCCAGTTTGCAAGTGGCGCATGACAAATTTTGGCAGCATGGAAATCCAATTTGTCATTCTGTTTGGGCAGAGGAAACAGCTTTTGTCATGCTATTTTAGCAGCTCTGTCTCACACCCCAAACAGGATTATAATCGGCCTCAGTTGGCTGCTCTGCAAGACAGGCACTTTGACTTTGCGTCTAGCATTTTATGCATCGCAAACTATTTCAACTTTGACGATTTCAATTCTGACGCTTCCATAAACCCGAAGTGCCGTGTATCAAAGTGACAACCACCCCCCGACAGCAGAAAGGCGCAGCGTGCGTGTTTCTTGTTGTTCCAGTGATTCGGAAGATTTTTGCTTATTTCATTCAGGGGTGCAACATGAATTGGAAGTGCTATTCCATCATACTGAGGTCGCGTTGCGCTGCGTGATAGGATTGGCTTCACATGACCGTGATCACACCTTGGAGTTAAATAACCGACCGCAGCTACAAAGACAACGACACAGGGGTTGCGTCGGCCAGCACAGTCTGCTGCAGAGTAGCAAGCGAAGGCAAAGAAGAGCTTTCGTTTCGGGCCCTACTAACTAGGAGCCGCGTCCTGCAACTTTGGCCTGAAGACAAGTACTATCGTTGTGGTGTTTTCTCTGCTCTGGTTCAATATCGACGTTAATATGACCAAACAAGATCAAGAACTGCGTCGATTGTGCCTTTTTCAATCGTTCCCACAATGCAGGTAACCAAAAGCGTGCGCGAACATCTAGCCAGCGCGAAGGCCCGCCAGCCTTGTTCGAGCTGACCCCTGGCCCTGACCTGTTCGGGTCATCGGGGGCTTCCGGATTCGCCTTCAAAGCTTATCGCTCCACCACTTCCCCGCGACCCTAAAGGGCCGCGGACAACTACTGTCGCCCGCGGCGGCCCGCAGGCTCCTGCGTGCGATAAGCATTGAAGGCGAAGCCCGGCTATTTCGCATCGGGGCATCCTTTCGATGCCCGTTGAAAAAAGTAGCCTTTTCTGCAGGCCACTACGCCGTCGCGCGTAGCGTTATACTTACACGAAGGCACGCTGGCCAGGTAAAATGCACAAACTTCAAAAAGTTACACAATTTTCTTCATTTCCGGCAGCCCTTTTGGGCCGCCCAAATCGACCATTTCCAATCGGAAAGAGGGCTTCGAATTGTGACCCTCACAGAGGTCGAAAGCCGTGGGGTGTGGACACGCCTCCGCAGGATCTGAGTACCATTTTTTCTCCTCCAATCCCGATGGCGCGGGACCTCGGACAAATTTGAAAGCCTTCTTTTGCCGGCCATTTCAGATCGGGTCTTCTATTTTGCAAAAAAAACCGTTTTTCGGATGCTTATCGGCTTTTGGGCACTGCAGAAAATCGGTCGATTTTTTGGGCCCATTATATTCTGCAAAAAAGTGCGCTTTTTTTTGTTCTCTTTTTTTGGATGCAGATCGGCCGCGGCGGCCCGGAGGTGACGCGTTTTCTGCTACCAAACGCGCCACAGCATCGCGCGCAGCCCAATCATCGGGCTTCTTTCTTCGGAATCAGATCGGGCGGAGCCGAAAAAGTCCTTTTTTTACCCTTCTCCCCGATCTGACTGCGCATCTTTTTTTACTTTTTCAAAAAATGAGCCAACTTGTCCGAAATCCACCCTCTGGCGGCAAAACCGCATTGGAGTTGCCCGATTTTGCGAGTGGTTGCATACCCTCGAGATCCTCCCATATGGCAACGGCAAAGCCTTCGCGCTGCGTTTGCGATGGATGGGCATCTCGCAAAGAGCGCTCTTGCGAGCGCAAGGGCACGCTTTGGTTACCAGATGACCAAACAAGAACTGCGTCGATTGTGCCTTTTTCAATCGTTCCCACAATGCAGGCCGCGCAGAAGCGACATTGTGAGTGCGATAATGATACATAGTACAAGGTGGCCACAAAGAACCAGTAGTATTCGTTGGCGTAGCTGCAATACAAACATTTATTTCTGAGTCGGGAGGAAAGAAGGTCTTCAGTTTGATAGCAGTTCCCATCCCATTGTTATCCGGAATATCCCTGAACGACGCGAAAGACATCCCACTGGAAAAAAAGAGCTAGCGTGCTGTACTTATCTCCAAGAACACTTCTAGGGATGCACGGGCAAAGATGAAGATTTTGTTATGCGTACTATTTGATGTTCTTTTTCGTGTAGTTACAAATGTGGCACGGTAGTTTCTTTCATGTTTTTCGCTGGGATATAAGACCGTTCGTCATTGTCCTCACTGTCTGCAGCATCAACGCCGGAGAGGAAGTTCCGCATCTTCGGGTGGCCGAAGCTGTTGCCTAGAAGCTTCAGGTTTGCGCTTGTGAGATCACCTCGCACAGTTTGCTGGACCCCAACTTGGCTCGTTTCGGGGGTAGGCTCTAGCCGCAGTTTCGTCTCGAGTTCCTGGGCCAGCAGCTCGGCGTCAACATCACTGCATTTCGCCCCCTCGGAAAGCGGCTCTTCTTGCGCCGCCTGACGTTGCCTGACACCTCCATGGTCAGGGCTCTGCCGAGTATCGCCACAAAAAATTTGGGAGAGAACACAACACCAGTCAATTGGTCTGCAGATAATTTTGACATCAAGTATGATACCTCTTCTTTGATCGACATCGAAGTTATCTGCACGTCGGTCCGACTCGAAAAAGAAGAAAGCACGATCTCCGCGCTCATCATCTGCATTGATTCTTCATGAGCTACAACAAGTAAGAAGATGCAAAGCCGAAACTGGGACTGGCATCACTTCGTCATGCATTTGTACTTAAATCAAATGTGTTACTGTTTGGTCCTGCTCCAGATTTTGCTGCGATAAGCTTGCATGGTGTCGTCGTTGTCGTCGTTATCACCCTCACCAATGCGGCGGCGCCCTGGTGAATGTAGTCACACTTCTTCTTGTTCCAGTTGTTTATGATCTTTCATAGTACTTTCATCAGTCCAACTCCAACATGCTGTTGTCCCTGCCTTGGTTGTAGCAGCAAAAAATTGATGCAGCCTCTACTTCAACAACAAAGTGGGTCAGAGGTGTGGTCCTCAGGGTTCTTGCTCAAAGCAGAGCTCCGACGGAACAAATGCTCTCAGGCCTACTGTTTGGTCCCGCGAGGCACATCCGACGAAACAGCCGCATATTATCGAAGCAGGCTGGAGATAGATAAGTAGTACAAATACATGCACGTAGTAGCTACTGCTCAGAAGGCTAGTTGTAGTTGTGCTTAAAAGAAGTAAGTACTTGCTTGTCGATCTTGCGCCGGCGATGCTTCCCCAGCGGTGCCTCCAGATTCTTTGTCGTTCTCGTCTCTCGTGGCGGGGGGAGACGGGTCGTCGTCGTCGTCATCGTCGTCCTCGTCTACTTCCTCACAATGTTCCTGGATCGCTTTGGCCTGGTCCTGGGGGTCGCGATCGAGGCAGAAGCAGATGGAAATGATGTCCGTAAGCCGTTCGCGAAGCATGACGTCACCCAGTGGCGCCGGGGGCGGGCGCATGCACAGCAACCTGTAGTCCCCGCGTGCGCCGTCAAAGATCTCGCGTTCCCAGCTCAAGATATCCCCGATCTGGTTCGCCAGGTCAGTGGTGTGCCGGTGCTCACACAGCATCACGTACATCGAGCTTCTCGACTTCCCGATGTGGTTGTAGATGCGAGCGAACCACTCGACTTGGCAGGCTACGGCGCGGCGTTTTTCGACAACATCGATGACGGCTATGGGGCGTCCGCACCGCCCATCCGGATGCATGACGGGCAGCACCATGAACTTTTCCTTCAGCAAGGCTTTCTTTTGTTCCTCCTGTTCCGAACTCAACGTGGCTGGCTTGAAGCGGTCGCTGCTGGAAGCAGCTCCGTCCGGGCAGCAGCTTGCTCGCTCCCCGGTACTACCGTCGGCGTCCGGTGATGTTTCCCCTGGCACTTCCGGTTCGTGGTTCGCATTCAGGCCCGGCCAGATGTCGCGCAATAGCTGATCTGCGTACACGCGGCGAGTCTTTGCCTGCCGAGCGTCTAAGCCGCGGTCGCGCATCTGCGACGCCAGGAACGAGGACCGGTTGCCGCCATAGACGTGAATCTGACTGTCTTTGATTTGCGTTTCCAGGGTGCGACGGATGGTTCCGCTAAACGCGTACGGCGGCTTCTTCTCCTTTTTCTTTTTCTCCTCCGCGCCCTCTGTTTCCGTAGAGTCGACGCCCTCGTCATCGTTGTTGTTTTCAAAGTTGCGGGCAAGCGTCACCGTGGTGCCCTTCTTGTTTGTTTTCTTTTTGTTTCCACACTTCCCCTTCTTCTTCTCCGCTCCCTTGTTGCGGCACTGACGTTCCAGCAACTGCACTTTCGCCATCAGTATCTGCCGCTTGTCGACGGCCGAAAGTGCATTTTTGCGCAACGAATCGTGATCGAGTGACGTCAGCAGCAGCTGGAGAGCTTTGCGGTAGACATTTTCGGCAAACAGAACATGCACGCAGTTGGCCCAGGTTTCTCTCCGCAGACAGGGCGTGTCGGCGGGCCCGGCTTCGGGAACGTCCGTTGTGCCCGGAGAGATGAACACGAGCCTGCCCCTGTTTGTTCCCGCGCCCTCGTCTACCTCCATTTTACCCTCGGGACACGCTTGGGGGCATGCTAGAACAGTCCGCACGTGCCTCTCGCCGTTCTCGTCGATGCGAAAGGACTCCAGGTCCTGCTCCAAAAAAACTTTTGCGGAGACCGGCCCGTCCGTGCTCCGCTTTTTCGACAGCAGCCTTTGCTCGACCTGCCTTTCGAGAAACTGCGCAGCCGCCTCGCGGTCCTCGGTTCGCAACCGGTGGATCGTAGTCACGGTTTTGTACGCGTTGGCTCCGTCACAAGCGTCTACCCCCGCGATGCCTTTTGTCAACTGGCAGGCTACTTTCTGCGAGGTGCCCAACAGTACAGAGGAGCCCTTTCCCGCCGTGTTCGCGGACTTAGAAGCACATCCTGAACTTTTCTTATCGCGACCCGGTTTCTTGCCGCCCATCATACCCGGACCGGACTCGCAACTCTCTTCTCGTCCAGACGAGGATCGCGAGAGGAAGAGCCTTGGATGGGAGGACGTCCGCGGTGTTCCCCGAACGGACGAGGTGGACGAACGTCGCATGATCCGGGCGGGAACCAAGGAGGTGATGCTGCGAAGGAAGGCTCCCGACAGGGTTTTCTTTTCGGGTTTTGTTGTCGTGCGGTTCTCGTCCGGCTGTGATGTCGGAGACGGAGTTGTCGGGCTGGACGGACTTATCATACTAGGGAGCTGCATTGTTTCTCCTGCAGCAGCTGCTGCTCGTCCTGCTGCCCCTGCAGCACCTTGTGGAGGTCGAACAGAATTTGTGCTGGACGCAGTGGAGCCGGTGCCAGTCGCTGCACCCGCCACACTATTTTTGCTGTTAACCGGCGTAGATGAGGAGGAACTGCTCGGAACCCCCGAAGTAGCCAGGGGAAGAGGTTCTCCATGAGCAACGGCCTCTCGCAGGCCCAGTTGCTGGCCCCCTGGTCCACTTGTTGCAGTGTCCTCTGTCCGTCCTGGCTGCTGTAGTTCCTCGTTCGGACCCAAAAAAGCCTGCTTCGCAGGTGTAGGGCGAGTGGCCCGCCCGAGACCTCCGCTCGGCGTCGGCCCTCGTGCCCCCGCGTTGCCGGGGGGTCCACTCAGGCCCTCGCTTTCGAAGCGAGCCGATTCGTCGTCGTTATCTGACTCGTCGCTGTCGTGCGCCACCTTTCGGGGGGGCAACTTGCCATTGGCCTCCTGCTCCTTCTCGAAGGTCTCCCGCTCTTCGGCCTCCTGGATTTGGTCCGACAACTGGCCCCGGAATTCCGAGGCAGTGGTGATGGCGAGGTGCCTGCTCCGATGGTCCCCCAGCAGAGTACCGTGCCGGTCGAAGTACAACAGCATCGGAAGCACAAGTGGTTTTTCTCCAACTAGGGAGGCTGCCAGGCCGTAAGAACGCCCCACGTCCACTTCCGCGAAGCTGACGCGGTGGCGGTTGTACGGCACGCTCGCGGTGCAGTAGAATTCGCGAAACAGCGTGCAGGCCTGGCAGAATTTGCTGGACACCAGCAGCACATACAGTAGCGGCTTCTCGCCCTCTGCCAGGTGCTCGTCTTTCGTTCGGTTTTCCTTTTGTTCCCGCAAAGCCCGCCCCTCCACCATTTTCGAGGCGTCAAGAAGAGGAGCGTCGTTGTTTCTCTCCGTCGTAGAACTAGTGCCAGCTTCGCGGCGCACTTCTGCGTTCTCCGTCCCCAATAGGTCGCCGGCATCTCCGTCCTTGATTATCGGGGCACTGGAGAATCTGGCGTCGTCCTCGTCCACGCTTGGTTGTTGCTCAGGAGAAGCATCCAAGTCTTCTATCACAGTAAGATCGTGGGCGGGCTTGCCTCTTTTTCGCCCACTGTGGCTTGTCTTGCGTTTCTCCTTGTGCTTAATGTTCAGGAACCAGTCCAGGTCCCCGCGGGTCCTGATTGGCGTGATGTTGGGCCCCGCACCTGGAAACAGTGGTCTCGCTTTTTCTTGTTCGTTTTCTTCATATTTGCATACTGCGCGCTCGAAGCTAAGGCTGGGATCGTTGCTGGGGTCGTAGTCCTTTATCACTACAAACCCTTTTACTTTTTCGCCATTCTTGCCAAGTTCAGCTGGGACACTAGATCCCATTTTCTTCAAGGCGTCTTGTTTGTTCGCGGAAGTAGAAGCAGTTCCTGTGTCATCTTGATGCGCAGAGCTGTCGCTTTCGCTTTGTTCGCTCCATTTTGGCGGCGAAACTGGCACCGCATTATCGTTTGTGTCCACGTAGGGGTAGGAAACTACGCTCTGCATGTTGTCGCCGAACTTGTGCGGGCGGGCTTGGAACGCCGCGGGATGCCAGTAGCAAACGGTGTCAGGAGCGCACCCGGGATTCCGGCGCGTCCCCAGAAACACCACCACGCTGGCAGCCGACGACCTGCGCATCGCCGCCCTGCTGAAGATTGCATCGCGGACCGCTTGGTGGTCGGTAACGTGCACCAAATCGGAGAAGTGATGCACCTCTTCGTCTTGCGTGGTGTTTTGCGCACTCCCCGGAGGAATCCAGCGGGAGAACGGCGCTCCACAGATTGGTTCCCCGCCCGACAACGTCGCCGAGGCCGAGCCTGCCCGGGACCGACCTGCTGCCCGGGCTCCTCCGCTGCCCTCCGCTTCATTTGTCGGCCTCAAGGCTGCATCAACCAGCTGTTTTCCCAGACGGTTCGAGTACAAGATGCGACCAAACGTCTTGCCTTCGCCGGCGTTCCCGGCGTCGTCGACGCAAACCATCTCACCGTCTTCGTTGCGTTTGCACTTCTCGACTTTAGTCGGGTTCTCGCGCAGTTCGCTGCTCTGCTGCCAGGGCGGCGAGGACCGAGGCGCGCCGCTGGAAAGGTCGGCTATGTCGACCTTCTCGCTGTTGGTATCTTGGCTCAGGAGCGTCGGCTCCTCGCTTAGCAACTTCCGTTCGATTTCGTGCTCGGGCTCCCGCTCTAAGTCCAGTAGAAAGCAACTATTGTGTAGCATGTCAAAATGCTCGTTGCGGTTCTTCGTGCGCGCGAGCGCCGCGGAAACGATGTCGGCGAAGTTGCACAGGAGCATGGCTTTCGCCCGCGTCATGTCCACGCGGGGGATGGTGTCCAGAATGCACAACGCCCCCAGGCGGACGCCCTCCACGATGATTGGGCAACCGCAATAGAGCCTCAGCTTCGGGTCGTTACGCACCAGGGGGTTGTAGCAAAAACGCCGGTCCTATGGATTGCAAATATGTCTGGGTCTGGAAGAGTCGGGGCTTGTCATGCACATTTTGCATGACCCGTCACTCAGGTCAGTCTGTGATACTAACTGGTGCTAGCATCACAGATTTTCTGAGAGCTTCTTGATTCTAATATACGCATGACAAATGCGGCCCTCTCCGCGTGCCAAGAGCTGACTCCTCTTGCTGCTGCTCATGCAACACAGACATTTTTAGGATCTGAATCCGCAGACAGCATTACAAGTTCCATTCATTCAGACCCAGACACTTTTGCATTTGATAGGTCCTGCGTCGCGTCCGGGACGTAGAGAACCTCCGGACAGTCCATCAGCAAAGTGTGTGCGCAAAATGACGCCTCTATTACAGTGAAAAGTACCCCCTACCCGTGAAATTACAAAAATAAAAATTTGTGATGCGAAGTTTCCAAATGAAAACTTTTTGTCATGCATGAAAGGAGTATGAATCTTTCTGATGCAGAGTCTAGGCTTGTATCGCATCGCTTGCATGACAAGCGCCGCTTTTGCTGGGGTCTTTCGCAATACAAATTTTTGCGGTTCACGATTGAAAACCTGCGATGCTGATAGATGCAAGAGGGCGATTGTTTCACTTGGAAAGGTTTGCAATACAAATGCTCCCAAGTTCGGGGGTGGGGGCATTTTTCATTGTAATAACCTCCCGCGCGGTGTCGGCGCATCCGAGTCCGATGGCTGATTTGAACCACTGCCGCTCCGATTCGACAATGCTGACCAGTACCATGGGAACGCGAAAAATTTCCTGACACACCTTGGTGATCTCTTCGATCTCTTGGTCAGGTAAGTCATCCAGCATCATGCTGCGGAGGTACTGCAGGCGCCCGGGTTCGGTGCTGGGGGTTTCCACGCCGTAAGTGAACTCTTGCTCGTCAACGTCCATTCCCGAGACCTGCGGATGCCCGTACTCATTCAATGCGGCGTCTGTGAAGGGAGAGACGGCGGTTTGGGAAGAGGAGGAGCCGGAGCCGGAGACCCCCCCCATGATCGTCCCAGAAGAAGTTATCAAATGCAAATTTGTCTGGGTCCGGAAGAATGCAAGATCTGTCATGCCGGCTTTCCATGACCCATAAGATCTGGAATGCAGCACCTGGGATGTTGATAGGCGCTGTGAGATCTCTTTCTCTATCAACATCATGCCTATCCTGCATGACAAACGCCCTCCCAACCTGGTCGAAAGTGGACAACTTTTGGCAATCATACAACACACATTTTGATTTTTGCATGATTCAGACTTTGACTTAGTATGACAAGCTGCAATATTCCAGACCCAGACATATTTGCAATGCATAGAAGTAGTAGCTCCATCTTCTTCCGCATCACCCTGCTTAGTGCTGCTCCGCTTCTTGCCCAGAAAGCTCGGAATTTTGGACACGGGCGGACTTGTTCCTCCGGAGCTGCCGCTCCCTGCGCTAGCCGCGAATAAAAGGACGAGTTGGTGCGCAAACAGAACAACTTTTAAGATGCTGGAGAGCGCAAGCAGTCTTGTTGGAGACGGGGCGCCACATGAACTAGCAGCCGAAGGGGTCTTACTAGTAGATCTGGGGTGATGTTGCAGGTCGTGCTGTCGTTTCACTGCGGCACAGGTATCATTTGCAAACATGTTTGGGTCTGGAAGATTGCAAAACTTGGCTGGTTGGTTGCATAGCGCCTGTCGCCGGAACAGGTCCCGCTCTGCATCAATCCACGATGCATGAGTCTGAGTCTCTCTCATGCACATTTTGCATGATGTCTGAGTCTGTGACGCATGCCCTAGCAACACAGGTTTCGTGAGGGTTTCCTGCTGGTCGTGGTGCCCCTACCGCATGACAAAAGCCCCTTCAGCGTTTGCCAAGAGCTGGACTCCTCTTGCTTCGCATGCATATACAAATTTTCGGAGTCCAAAAGGCAGCATCTCAAGCTGTGTAATGCGCCAAACCCTGACATAAACATATTTGCAATGAATACCGGGGACCTGTCGATATGCGGCGCAGGTACGTGTTGCGATTTTCACTGCACTTCATTCCTTTCGGAGGCGTTCTTCTTTGAATGTTCGCAGTGGAGCCAGCACTGCGGCGGCATTGAGGACGTCGTGAAGATGGTTCTGCGGGCCTCGCTTTTGCCATTGATGATGAAGAAAAAGAATTGCGTGTGCGCTTCTCAAGGTGGCAGGCCGGAAAAAAGTCTCCCACATCTTGCTGTTATGTAAGTCCTAGAAGATGATGAACAAAAAGAAATGTTGAATTCATAATCACAATCATGCTCCTGACGACTGGTTGCAGCTGAGGAAGTGTTTCCTGGTTCTGCCGGGCCTTTTCTCTCCAACGTCATGGGCAAGCTCGCGGTGGTCACCCTTCCTCGTGGCTGCGACTGCAAATGCTGTTGGCGATTATTGTTTGCACAATGAAATTAAAGAGATCAGATGACAACATCGATTAAGAGGCTTGTAATTTTTTCACGGAGCCAAGTTTCCTGTAAAAATACTCATACTTACACTATTTTTATTTTCAGCAGATCTCAAAAATGCAATCCAGTGCAGAGAACGGAAGAGAAGTACCTTCAGGAAAGTGCAGCAATACGCGGGCAACTTCTGGTTCCTCTTGGAAGCTAATACAGTGAGTCGAAAATCATGTTGCCGCCTAATCCGCTGCGCGTCATCGTCGATTTTGCCCACGTCCATGCTACTTACCCGCTTCCTATTTTACACTTACACAGCGAGTTTCTCAACAGGGTGGCAAACTTTCAACATCAGGATCATACATTCTGATTATCTTTTAGGAAATACAACTATACGAATAGATCTTTAAGAGTCAGACAAAGAGTTTACTTTTCATCAGAAGATCAAAATACGAGACAGCTACACCATCGTTTGAAAATGTCTTATAGGAGAGTTTAGTTAGATTTTGATTTTCGATAGGAGAATACTTTTTTCATGAAACAGGATATTAGATCTGAATTTGTTATTGCACAAGAAACAATACGTTTTTTTTTTAGAAATTGAGCTTGATGCTGACCGGAGCGATCTGAGACGTGATCTGAACAAAGGATGTTTTAGGGCCTCGAACAATTGACGCCATGCCCGGGCATGGAAAGAAAGAAAGACAAAGAGTTGTAAGGGTTACTTATCTTTATTTACGCTTCTGGTGACACAAAGCGCACTAACTTGTGTGTCTACATGCAGCTGGGCGTGCTGCCGTGTTGGCGCATTGCTTCCTGTTTCAACAACATCTTTGCATATGAAGGCACATTTGGCAAAAATTAACCCCCCCGCCGGATGGCTTTAGCCAACGCAGTCAATGGCTTTAGCCAAGAACGACCCTAAAAAACCAATGCGCCAAAGGGCGGCCGCTTGTTGTTCGTCCGAGACACCGAGAACGAGATCCGACCCCAAATACATCGCCCGACGGGCGCCAGATTGTGGGCGCGGAGTTGCTTGTCAAACCGACAAAGGCGCGCAGGACGAAGAGAGGAGGCGCGCCGGCATGTCGACCATGAAAACCATCCGCGCCAAACCTCCGCCAGGCTCTTCGGAGGCTTTTACCGGGAAAGGGAACGGACCGCACAGCGCATGTCGCCTGTTGGCGACCCCAATGCCGGCGGGGGGAAAAACTCCAAACAAAATCGGAGCAGCGCGGGCGCAGCGTGCGTGGCGCCACACGCACGGCGCAACGCCTGCGGCGGGGGGTCGCGGCGTTTTTCCTTTTTGATGTCACGATCACGCGCCGGCAAGCCTCCGGACAATGAAAACTAACACCGCAAACGCCGGCGCACAGCAGGGGGCCAGCAAGCACAAAAGGACGCCGCCACCCCTGTAGCAACTCTCCGCCAACCAGCGCGCGACCACCGACCGATGCCACCTAAGAGTGAGTATCCCATCAGAAGGCCGCCCGACCTGACGCTCGCGGCAAGAACCTCGCGGCTTTTTCAAAACAAAAACCCCGGCGCGCTTTACCAACCCCCGCGCACCAGCGGCGAAGGGCTGACATTGCCGGGGGCGCAGCGGGAATTCCACTGGCCGGCGACGGGGTTGATTGGCCGGGCCTGCTGGGCACCCATGCTTTTTCCGCGCCCGTCCTTCTATCCCCAGGGCCAGGGCCGGGCGACCAGCACGCCCGGCGGAGAGCGCCGGCCGCAGATAGAACGAAACCTGCCAACCGCAAACCCACCGGTTGCGGGCGCGGGCCAATCAATGGGCTATGCCCGGGCGCAGCTCACTGCGGGCAATGCACACAAATGCCCGGCGTCGGCCCGACGCGTTCCACCACGGCCGCCCCCTCCTCCCAGGGAACCAGGTGGGCCGCCCGAAGCACTTACCCCGCAAGCGCAGCGCGGGAAATCGGAACGCGCCAAGCTGGCCGACAGAAGCTGGCGCGCGCCCCAATTATGCCAGCGAGGGAAGCGAGGCAGGCGGGGCCCCGGCCGGCCCCACGCGTGAGGCTTTGGCCATGCTTGCAATCCAAATAACGAGAACCAACGCAGGCGGCGCGCCGGCCGATAGACTTTCTTCCCAAGCAACGAACCGAGGGCCGCGGCGGCCGAATCAAGCGCAGGTCGCCCGGGTAATACCTATGCTTGCGCCCTTCCACACCATGCAGCCCCCCTGGCCCAAAGCGAGCCTACCCAGTCCGCCGCAAGGGTGGTAGAAAGGCGGGCCGGCCTGCTGGCCAGCCACGCACGGGCGCGCTGCGGGGCGAGACGGGCAACACAGACTCGGGCCCGCCCGCGGATACGGCATTCCCCTGCAAAGACCTGTTTCTTGGCGGGCGCCCGGGAAGGGCCGGCGCCCAAAATTTGCGGTGGGCCGTCAATCCAACCTCCTACCCTCCCGCCAAGAAACAAAAGTCGCGGCCGGGCGGGGGTCAACCCGCCGGCGGGGGATCCTGCGTGCCGTTGGAGGGGGGGGGGGGGCAGGCATACCCAACCCTGGGAAGGAAAGCCGCACGCAGTTCGGAGGGCCGGCCGGGCCGCACGGGCCGGCGCGGAGGCGAGGCGGCGGGTTGGCGCATTGCTTCCTGTTTCAACAACATCTTTGCAGGGGCATTCGCAGGGGCATAGCTTCTAACATCATGATGAGAATCAACTATACAGAAGCACTACTAACGATAGTGCCAAAGGTCGAGCACTAAACTTTTTTGCAGTTGCACTGCAAAAAAGATGACGCTGAAGGCAGCGACTGCAGAAAAGTGTTGCTCGACTGCAGAAAAGATGGAACGGACTGCAGGAAAGTGCTGTTTTCAAAGAGTAACGGATAACGGATTGAAGAAAGAGTAACGCCGGCTAACGGATTTAGTACCAAAGAGTAACGGGGGCTAACGGCCTACCCACCACGCCGACGCCCCCAACATTATACTCTCCCTTTCCCATCTTTTTTGCAGTGGTAGCGGAGCCAATCTTTTTTGCAGCGGGGGCCAATCTTTTTTGCAGTGGGGGCAATCTTTTTGCAGTGGAGGCCATCTTTTTTGCAGTGAGTGCCATCTTTTTTGCAGTCAGTGCCATCTTTTCTGCAGTCGAGGCCATCTGTTTGGCAGTGGAAGCTGCCTGCTCTGCAATACAGAGCCACCGCCCCCGCCTTCTGCGAAGCCGCAGGCGGGCCTGCCATGTGCCCCCCTGCAGTCACGTCTTGATGCAAGACCGCCTGCAATCGCCTCGTGCCGAAGGACCGGCTGCACCAGTGCCGCCTCGAAGAAGGCCTGCAACAATGAATCCCACCCGCAGGTAGGCCAACGATGGCCCTACCATAGCCGCCCCCTCTTGAAGAAGCCGAGATGCTCCATCTTGGGCTTCTTTCCTCTCGAAGCGGGGGCGAGCGAAGCCCTCCTTAAAAAAGGCGGGATGCCTACCTGGAAAAGGGAGGGTCCCTCAATGAATCCGTCCTGGAGAACCCTGGAGATGGGAGGAGCTCCCGCCCTCCTTGACAGAAGGGTGGACCCGTTCCCCCTCCCTTGGCGGACGCACTCGCGCCCCCTCGTTGAAGAAGGGGCGACGTCTACTCCTGGGACCTTCTTTAAGAAACACCCGCCCAACTACCATCGCGCGCCTTTCACTGGGCTTCCTCGCTGATAGCCCGAAGCACCTGGAAGAGAGGACACGCACAGGAGGGCTTTGGGTCTCTAGTACGAGCCCCAACACGGGCGAAATCTGGAAGGGCGGAACACGGCCGAAGACCTTGCCTGTCTGTTGCTGGAGAAGCTTTGAAAAGCGATGAGGCTACAGTTTGGCTCCTTGTTTCATGGTGTCTAAGGGCTCTTATCAGCTACTGTAGGGGCGCAGCAGGAAAAACTCTCACACCGTAGTCGGACGTGCGATTTAGATTTCGCATGGGAACAAGGCGAGACGTTTCACAGAAGTTTCGGCATAAACAATGTTACTTCAGCAGCCGACCTGAACTATCAAAGCGGTATTTCAAAAAATACAAGAAACGTCACGGCACGTCTTCAATGCGTAACGGCCCTGCCGGCACTTGTGGGCAGTTTTACTGTTTCTGGCAGCTTCTAACATCATGATGACAATAAACTAACAAAGTACTACTAACGATAGTAGCACAGAAAGAAAGGACCCGGCGAACACGAGAAGCATGGTGGTAATGGTCTTAGACAAACCGCATCATTTTCATTCCTAAATTCCATGAGTAGCTAGCATGATGAAAAATTTGCTTTCCTATCTTTATTGCTGTTGCCTCTCCCTCTTCCTTGCTTACCAATTTGATCATGGCTCAATGAAAATCTTGGTTTCCGTTTCTGTTTTTCTGTCTCTTCATCAAATGCGTTCTTTGCAGAGCGGGCAGAACGGCAACGACGATGGATTTGATGTCCCGTGATCATGGTGCCCCCCTCCACGTTATCCTGGGCAAAAGTATCGCATTCGTATTGTAATCATGCAAACTTTTTTCTTAAGGCAAATCCGCATTACAAATTTTATTTCTCATGCTGAGGAAATTTGTAATGCATTTATACGAGTACGATACTTTTGCAGTTCATACACGTCCACCCTCGCGACCTTCACTGCACTTCATCTTTTGCAGCACCCAGTCCTGGATGCACTCCGCGTGGAAGGCGTGCTTTCCGTTACCGCAGGGCAAGGTAGTCACCCGATCGCCCCTGCACATGGGCTCCAGGCAGATGGTGCATTCTTGCGTGGTATCAAGTGCAAAAGTGTCTGGGTCTGGAAGAGTGTAGACTTGTCATGCAGATTTTATGAGGTCTGGAATGCGGGACTTAGCATGACAGACTCTGCGAGGTCTCTGCCATGCCTATTCTGCATGAGAAACTGCGTTCCAACTTGATGGTCAAAAGTGGACAGCTTTTGGCACTCACGCAACACAGATTTTGGCACGCTTCAGATTTACCATGACAAGTTGCAATCTTCCAGACCCAGACACTTCTGCATTTGATACGTGGTGTACAGCACGCGCGCCTTGGTCCAGGACTGCAGCTTGCGGATATCAAATGCAAAAGTGTCTGGGTATGTGTGATGCTGTCTTATTTGGAATTGAATTGAATTCGAATTGAAGTGAAGTAGCGACGCCCCCTGTCGTGCCTCGGTAGCCGATTGCTCTACCAACCGGAGGTGATAATTTACATGCTTTACGTGGAAGGTAAAAAAAAACTCTACTGCATGACCAGCAAGAGGAGTGCAGTTGGTGCTACGCGGAGTGGGCGTTTCTCATGCGGAATACGCATCAGAAGGCCCTTGAAAAATCTGTGATGCTAGGTCGTGCATTACAGGCCTCATGGGCTATGAAAAATATGCATGACAAACGTAGCAAAAATCTTCCAGACCCAGACATTTTTGCACTTGATAGCGGAGCGTCGACGTCAAAACGCTCGTCGCGCCGCTGGTGCTGCTGGTCGCCGCGGGGAAACGACCGAGACCACCTGGCGCTCCATATTGAGAGGAGAAATCCCCTCTCCCCATATAAAAACGAGACTTCCGATGCTGGCCTTGTGTACACAGAGCCGCGCTGTCTTGCTGGAGAGCACTGCAGCCCCATGCCAAGTGTGACGAGTAGAGAGGTTTTGGCCTAGGCACTTAGCACGAAAAACGTCAGCACTGTATGCCCCACAGCATGACAAACCGCCTGCACAATGCGGCGGAACCTGCGGAGTTGCCTTCTCGCAAGACAGACACGATTTGTGACCACAAATCAGCATCATAAATTTCCAAAAATATTAAATCTTTTCGGTATGGGGAGGGGGGATTTTTCATTTTGATACTCCATGGCGTTGCAGCTGCTGTGGTGCGGTTGCCGGGCGTGCCTCCTCCAGGTTGCCGTTGGAATTCAGCTGCTGCAACAGAGCGTCCGTCCGCGACGACGAAGATGCTGAAGATGCAGCAGCTCTTGGGATTGTTGTACCTGTTGTTGAGCTGCCCGGGCCGCGGGAAGCTCCGTCCCAGCTGGTGTTGTTCCCCTGCAGCAGGGACATGATGGTCCGCGGTTGCCGCAATCGACTACTCGCTGTCCTCGTCCCAGAAGCCCGGGGCGCCGCGGCGGAAAGAGGACGACCACGAGGACCCTCGGTATTGCTAATCAATGTGGAAGCCGCCGCTCCTCGACGGGTCGTGTCGTGGTTGTTCCCGTGTCGCGCTGACAGAAAGTTATCATCTTGAAGAACATCAACCATATGCAGTGCAAAAATTTGTGAATTCCAGATAGACGCTGACGCTCATGCACATCGCATACGTATACTGAAAAATGTTAACTACGAAAAATGTAGTTGTATGTTGACACGCCTGCTTTTCCCAACACGACTATGTGATCTACAAGGGAAGTCATACAGACGCCAGAAGGTCCCCGAGAAGCAGAAGGCTGAAGTTGAGGCATCCTCCATGCGCAACATGCCATCTTCATCGTTGTCAACGTGCGAAGCTAGATGTGATGTGCAGCCGCCGTCCATTCACAAAAGTACATCTATCACGTATTTTTCACATTCAATAACGTTCGAAGTTGAAACTGAAGAGATCGTCCACCGCTCGCGGCTCCTCTGCCGCCAAAATCCTAGTGTTGGAGGAGCGAAGATTGGTTTCATCCGACCCTGGCCGTGAGTCCTCTGACGAGGCAGGACAAAGTTGTTGCGAATGCAGGTGATACGGATCATCTTCACGTTGTGCTTGTTCCACATCTGTTCCACTTGAGCGTCTGTTTAAGATCATTACCTGCTCGCTGTCACCGACCTGCTCCACCCGTTCGCCTCGTCGTGCCACGACGCGTTGTTCTACTTCCGTACTACGTTCTCCCTCCTCGTCTTCCCCGCGGCCAGCAGCTCCAGAGTGTTTATTTGATGTTCCGCCTCGCCCCTCAGCCCGTGCCAGCCAATCTTCGTGTCGCGCGGCGAACGCGGTGCTTGTGCTGGTGGAAGACGTCCTCGGGGGATGTGGTAAGAAGTCGACGTCCTCATCCAAGGCATGAGTGGAAGGATGTTGCTCGTGGTCAACATCTCGTCCAGCCGCACCTGCGTCGCCTTTATTTGCATCTACTTCCGGAACGACGTCGAACACCAGTTGCCGCAGGATCTCCGCTATGCATCGTAAAAGTATAATCGTGGTAGCAGAAATCGAAATGGAAATCGCATGATCTACAAATTTTCTCAGGAAGATGCAAAACGGAGCAAATCTGTATGCTTCATGCTAGAACAGATAGAAAATGAGACTTCTTGTTCTCACGCATGACCGCAATAATTACGACGGGTGCGAATATACTTTTGCAATGAATATCCGCGGAGGTGCGCGAGGCGTCGAGCTCCTCTCGTTGTGCAGCTCCTACTTCAAGTGCAGGAGCTGGCTGCAACCTGCTGCTCCTGGTGGTCAACATCTCATTTGCTTTACCTTTGTCCCAACTTTTGGTATAATTGCACGAGTCCGTGTTATTTCCATCTTCACCTCCACGGACTTGCTGCACCACTTCTCCTTCGGCTACCACTTCCTGGTCCGCCCGCATCTTCTGCTTGTTCCCACCGCTTGTAGTTCTGCGCAAAGATGAACAAAAAGTAGTCCCTGCCCTCCCTGCTGCCTCGCCACCGGCGCCGGCTTCGTCGTTCCTGTTTTCCTCGCGCAGCAGCTCCGGGTCAAATCCACGCTGGTCCCCCATGATCGCCTCTCTTTGCTGTTGATCCAGCAGTCGGAGTCGTGGTCCTGGCGAATGAAAATTCCCCGTGCAAGGTCGTGAACAAGCTGCACCAGGTGCAGGAGCCCATGGTTCCGCAGCTTCTTGTTCGGGCTCGGTCGCACCAGCATCGACGGCGCAGCCTTTTTGGTCCTCTGCTCCATGTAGTTCTACTGCTCCTCGTGGTCCCGTCTTCGAACAACTACGGCCTTGCTGTTTCTTCATCCGGCGCTGTTGCTGTAACATTTCCAGCTGCAGTATCCAGGAAAAAACAACCATCCCCATCCATTTTTTGCATGACAAATAGTGGACTTTCTTTATGCATGCTGTGCATGACAAATTGGATGGGTATGGGTGTTTTTTCCTGGATATGCAGGTCAATTTCCGTTCGTTCTCTTTCAATCTCCGAAACGATACGAAGTTTACTACTCCTTGACGACGCTGATGCGACCACGGCGTCGGAAGGTGCTGCTTTCGTGGTGGTGACTAGGGTCTCGAAATCTTCACGAGTCCTCGGAGCTGCAGCCACCGGGTCGTGCACGAGGACCAGTTCCGAGAGTCTTGGGGCTTGTTCTGTCGGAGAGGCAGACACTTCTCCTTCACCCCCAGGGAAGAGGAATCTTCCGCACGGTCCGTGCTGATGGTTCTTCAGCATATGAAAGTCATTGCTTTTGTTCCACCTCCTCCCATGTTGATCTTCTAGTACCTCTAGCTTGTCCACCATCTCTACCGCGCTAGAAGGGTCGCCGCACCATGGATCATTCAGCATGTCGGTTTCTTCACCATCGCGGGAAGCGCGGTGAGCCACAGTTTCATATTCCTTCAAAATCTTCTGCACGCGGGTACCATGCGGCGTAGTGTCGCCCCCTCCGAGGTACTTGTTGTTCTGCACATCAGATCTTTCTGGACCAGGAAGGTTTGTTTCTGCTACAGAAAGTGTTCTTCTCGGGGCCGCGCCGGCGCCGCTTCTAGTAGTTCTTGTACTACTTCGTGTTATTATATCTTCTGAGGACCACGGCGCCCCGGTTTTAGATGGTGTTCCGCGATTTTTTCGCAGGTCGTCGTCGTGGCTATTCTTGTTGCCGTTGTTTTGGTTTTCTTGCATGGAAATGCTTTGTAGTTCCTTGATGTGGCCTGTGGACAATCTTTCGTCCCTGTTCAACGCTTTCCTCAGCCTCTTTTTTTCTGCCGCCGCCACGAGCCGTTCCCGCTTTGCATCCCAGTCGTCGGCCATCTTATGCATTGCAAAAGTTCAACTTCAAATATATCGGAATCGTACTACGTGTACGTACCAGTGGAAATTGCATGTTGGCAACCTATGTATTTCATCAAGTGGAAAACTTCATACAGATTTGCACTTGTCATGCGGATTGCTCTGTTAACATGTGTGACTAGCGCGATTATTTAGACGAGTACTTTTGCAGAAGATAGATCTCCGCCAATGACAGCTGCATCCGCTTTCGCATCTGGTTCTCCTCGGGATTGGCTAGAATCTCTTTCGCAGATAGGTGCTGCGCTGTTGCCGCGGAGTCTTCGTTTTGTGAAGATGAAGTAAGGGTGTAACGATCGTTCTGCCGCATCTTTATTCCTACGTTTCGTTTTCTCCTGCTAGTATTACGGTGCTGTCCTTGCGTAGCTCTTGCTATGGCCGCTCCTGTGTGTGTCGTTGGCCTACAGAGGCTTTGTGCTTCTGCTCGCCAGGTTCCGTGTGAGAGAACAGCGCATCTTGGCGACGTATCGCTTCCGCTCTCTTCATGTTGGGCAGCACCAAGAGCGCCGGTGTCGTCACTATCATCAAGAGCGGCCCAGAGGTCGCCTTCGTTCTTATTTTGCAAATCGGGGCAAAGATGATCAGCCACTACGTTCTTTTTATGACCTGCGCAGGTGTTTTACAATGCCAACCGTTCTACTTACAACAGGAGTCGAAATCTACTGCGACGCGCATCAAGAAGGACACGATCTGGCGTAGGGCTAGGCCTACTCTCACTGAATTGCGCATAACAAGTAGTCCCGGAGCTGCCCGAAGCCCCCGTGACATCCGGCGAGATTTGTAGTATTGCGATAAGCTTGCGCAAGACTCTGCATGTTCCCCATGCTGCTCATGCACGACAAAGTCCACGCCTGTTTGTGGTAAAAACTACAGCTGAGCTTGTAAGAACACCTGAGTGAGTAGCCATATTCCTGATCCTGGTCTTCTGCGTCCCAGCTGGTCCTCGGCAAGTTACTTGGAGATGCTGCTGACCACAAACTACAGCCACGGTCCTCTGCCCGCGTTGCAGCACCCTTTTTGTGCTGGCTACTTTGTTGCGCGCTATCACGATGAGCGTCGGTTCTCATACCTTCAGGCGTCTTTGTTTTCGGAAAACTACTCCGCGTCGTCTTCGTGGCAGCCAGAGAGCGGCGGTGTGCCACAGACAAAGAAAAAGCGCCTGGAGAAGTGGACCTTTTGTCTTCAGTTCTTTCAGTGACATAATTATATCGACCGTCTGAAAAAAATGACGATGGGGTCGTGCTGGTCGTAGCAGCTCCAGTAGGTGGAAGCGGCAAAACTGGCGGGCGCGGACTGGCAAGGGCAGCCGCGGTCGGGACCGAAGTGAAAGTTGTAGTTGTGCTACTAGAACTGGGTCCACCAGCACTTCCACCTCCTCGCGCGGCACCCAGGGTGCGTTTTGCGGCCTTGATGCTGGCCAGTTCCTCTGCCCAGTCGATTGCGGGTGTCGTGCTGGTGGTCGATGACATTTTCTATCAAACGGAAAAATCCCCCCTCCCCATATCGAAATGGAAATCTGTGATGCAGGATTTGAGGTACCAAATCGACTTGTCATGCTAGAAGGCCAAGAGCCGCAGTCGTGGTCTCGTTTGCAGGCAATTTGTCATGCTGTTTCCCACTCTCAGCTGCCTCCTATCATGCTGAAGATGCAAGGCTCCCCCACGCCACCCAGCACTACAGTCCGCATCTTTTCCCGTGTAGCATAACAAAGCTGATTTGTGACAACAAATCTGCATCACAGATTTCCGCTTTGATATGGGGAGGGGGGATTTTTCGTTTTGATATTTTCGTGGGTGGCCGCATAGAAGTTGTACTTTTGGTTTTGATATTATGGCGTTCTCAAACGTTACATTCTCAACTGTTACATGATTTGTCATGCAAAATGACCATGAGCCGCAAGCCGATCAAGCTGCTTCGCATGACAAATTATCGAAGGGCTAAACAGCATCTGAATCCGTGCCAAATTTGTGATGCAAGACTTGCAAGCTTTCCCCTTTCCCTGTTGCTGTTTTTGCATGACAAATTCATGTAACAGTTGAGAATGTAACAGTTGAGAACGCCATATTTCGTTGCGTTCCTTCCGAGTGTTATCCAGAGCACACACCCAAGCGGCCCGTTGGACCGCGCCTATTGGGGCTGGGTCAAGCAGGCCGCGCCCAGCTTCCGTAGCGGGGAGCGGCCCACTCCACCACCACCTGGCCCCCAGGGCAAGACCCCCCAGAACCCCACCACCGGTGGTTGAATGGGGGGAACAGCGCCAGCCCCAGCCCCACTTGCCCCCAAGGGGAAGACAGAAAGCAGACTGAACACAGCCTGCGAAGCAAGCGCAGCTGCAACCCAAACTCGCAACCACGGGCACGCAGACCACGTTATTTCCCTGCCCCCGGGTAACCGGGTCTAGAATGAGCGCACGCAGCGCAGAAGTTGCCGGAAAATGCTTGAAGCGGTAGCAGCTCCAAGTCAACCAGGATCAGTGGCTGTTACATCCCGAAAAAGCGAGGCACTTCCCCAGAAGGGATCCACCCTACTCCCACTTAGGGTCCTGCTGACTAACAAACTCCAAAAAAACCCGCGCGAAAGGGTCTACGCCCTGGACCGGATGAAACAGATGCCCTGGACCGGGAGGTCCGGGCTCCGGGAGGAGGAGGTCTGGGCTCCGGGAGGAGGACGTCCGGGCAGCGGGAGGAGGGGGCCCGGACTGCGGGGGGAGGAGGCTCGGGCGCCAGGAGGAGGAGGCCCGGGCGCCGGGAGGAGAAGGCTCGGGGTCCGGGAGGAGGAGGTCCGGGCTCCGGGAGAAAAAAAAAAAGAGAAGCCGCACATAGCAGCAAATAGCTACGTCCTAAGTTTTTTGTGAGAAAAAGACAATTTCATGCAAGCGCCTCCCCTTCACTGGGGAGGTGCTTGTATTCTGCTTTTATTCTGCAAAACTTTACCTGCTTTTTTTTTTTCGACAACTCTAGCAAAACCAGACTGAAACGCTACTGCAGGTATGTCACGCTACGAAAACAAACGCGGCGCATGTGTCATAGTATCTAGCTCTATTCCCTACCGAATTACAAACAACTACGACTTGGAACCGAGCTACTTACTTTTGTACGACCCACGGATCTTCTACTTGAACGACCCACGGATCTTCTTGAACTTGTGATGCGGATTCCACAACATGCGGATTCCTGCAATTGCAAATCTGCATGACAACTCTGGGGTGGGGATGTTTTTACTCAGGATAGGTGGCCGCATAGAAGTTGTACTTTTGGTTTTGATATTATGGCGTTCTCAAACGTTACATTCTCAACTGTTACATGATTTGTCATGCAAAATGACCATGAGCCGCAAGCCGATCAAGCTGCTTCGCATGACAAATTATCGAAGGGCTAAACAGCATCTGAATCCGTGCCAAATTTGTGATGCAAGACTTGCAAGCTTTCCCCTTTCCCTGTTGCTGTTTTTGCATGACAAATTCATGTAACAGTTGAGAATGTAACAGTTGAGAACGCCATATTTCGTTGCGTTCCTTCCGAGTGTTATCCAGAGCACACACCCAAGCGGCCCGTTGGACCGCGCCTATTGGGGCTGGGTCAAGCAGGCCGCGCCCAGCTTCCGTAGCGGGGAGCGGCCCACTCCACCACCACCTGGCCCCCAGGGCAAGACCCCCCAGAACCCCACCACCGGTGGTTGAATGGGGGGAACAGCGCCAGCCCCAGCCCCACTTGCCCCCAAGGGGAAGACAGAAAGCAGACTGAACACAGCCTGCGAAGCAAGCGCAGCTGCAACCCAAACTCGCAACCACGGGCACGCAGACCACGTTATTTCCCTGCCCCCGGGTAACCGGGTCTAGAATGAGCGCACGCAGCGCAGAAGTTGCCGGAAAATGCTTGAAGCGGTAGCAGCTCCAAGTCAACCAGGATCAGTGGCTGTTACATCCCGAAAAAGCGAGGCACTTCCCCAGAAGGGATCCACCCTACTCCCACTTAGGGTCCTGCTGACTAACAAACTCCAAAAAAACCCGCGCGAAAGGGTCTACGCCCTGGACCGGATGAAACAGATGCCCTGGACCGGGAGGTCCGGGCTCCGGGAGGAGGAGGTCTGGGCTCCGGGAGGAGGACGTCCGGGCAGCGGGAGGAGGGGGCCCGGACTGCGGGGGGAGGAGGCTCGGGCGCCAGGAGGAGGAGGCCCGGGCGCCGGGAGGAGAAGGCTCGGGGTCCGGGAGGAGGAGGTCCGGGCTCCGGGAGAAAAAAAAAAAGAGAAGCCGCACATAGCAGCAAATAGCTACGTCCTAAGTTTTTTGTGAGAAAAAGACAATTTCATGCAAGCGCCTCCCCTTCACTGGGGAGGTGCTTGTATTCTGCTTTTATTCTGCAAAACTTTACCTGCTTTTTTTTTTTCGACAACTCTAGCAAAACCAGACTGAAACGCTACTGCAGGTATGTCACGCTACGAAAACAAACGCGGCGCATGTGTCATAGTATCTAGCTCTATTCCCTACCGAATTACAAACAACTACGACTTGGAACCGAGCTACTTACTTTTGTACGACCCACGGATCTTCTTCTTGAACGACCCACGGATCTTCTTGAACTTGTGATGCGGATTCCACAACATGCGGATTCCTGCAATTGCAAATCTGCATGACAACTCTGGGGTGGGGATGTTTTTACTCAGGATAGGTGGCCGCATAGAAGTTGTACTTTTGGTTTTGATATTTTTCACGCGGGCGGGGCCATCGGTGGACTCGTCATCTATATCACAAGAAAAATTGTTAACGTTAACGGAATTTGTGATGCAGTGACGCATCAGAAAAGGTGCGCAAATTTGTATTGCGTAGCATGCATGGAAGGCAAAATTTGTAATGCCTGACTGCCATCTGCGGAAAACCGTTAACGTTAACACTTTTTTGCTTGATAATCTAGGCCACGACTCGATGGAGGTCGCGCTTGCGATAATACTCTTGCCCCCTCGTCGCCATGTTCCTTGCCACCAGAACAAGGTGCAGCATCATCCAGCACAACAGGCGGAACAAGAACTTTGCTGCCTTCATTTTTGCAAGCGCTGTGGCTTTGTTCTGTGTAGTCTGGGCGATCATGTTCTTGCTTGTCATTTCCCTCCCGTGGTCCCGCCGACGCGGCTCCGGATGCGATCCCGCTTCGATTAAAGTTGGTCCTTATTTGGTGCCGCTGCCACGCAGAGCCTTGACCTCTGGACCCCGCGAACTCAGCGACGCAAGGAGATGCCGCGTCAGCGTGGCCAGGTGGAGTAGTATCCGAATCTTGTTGTAGTTCAGCGAGTTCTTTATTCTTATTGGTGTTCGTGGCACAACATGCTGGCGGTTCAGTTTTGCTACTGCCGTGAAGCAAGTCGACGTCGAGAGGATGATCCACCAAATCATGTTGATCCGCTTTCGACGGCGTTGAAAGTACATTTCTAGCACTTCTTCCAGGAGCTTCTTCTCCGATTTGTCCGTTTCCTTCAGGAGCAACGCTTGCATTTCTCCCGCTTGCAGTTCGTCCTTTGTCGAGGTCCACCGTTCCATATGAGAGGACACAGCTCTGCTCCCGCTCCCCTCATTCAAATTTGAAACTACCCGCCACAGCAACATAAGCAAGGCCACGAGTGTGGCTTTCGCATGGGAAATAATCCACCCAAACTTACACAAATCGTACCCGTACTGTTTGAAGAAGAAAAACTCCTTTTAAAACTTGTCACGCAGACGGTGCTTCTAAAGTTGAGCTGGGCCCCTCAGATGAAAAAAGTCTTCCAAATTTCTTCCAATTTTTTGAGATTTTTTTTTAGAAAAAAAATTTGGAATTTTTCGCTTTACTTTGCATTGGGAAAAAGGTTGCGACCCACGTCGTCCGGTGAATTTCTAAGGCGGCAGCGCCTTCCCACCTCCTTTGTTGAGTCGAAGCTGCGTGGTATGCTGCGTCGACGCTATTCCAAGTGGTATGGTGGACTCGTGAAACACTCACCAAAGCAAGCAGCAACCTTTCCCCACAAAAAGTGCTCACTTTTTGGAAGCCAAAAGAGCTTCCAAAAAAGTCTCTCGCTTTTCCTCCTCGATTTCGCCTTCCGACCTTGCATACCCAAAAAAAAAGTCTAGAAAAAAGTCTCCTCTCGCACTTATATTCTCAATTATGGCGGGTCTTTTTCGGTTTCACCTTCCAGAAAATCGAGAGACTTTTTTTTTGAGGTAAAAATGGGAAAAGATGACTTTTTTGGAGTTCACTTTTGGCCATCAAAAGTGAGCACTTTTTGTGAGGATACGTCACCACTTCTAAAGGATACCGAAAAAGGTCGCTGGAAGTAGACAAGAAAGCAGCAAGTTGTAACGCGGACACGCTTTAAATAAAAGCAGTACTAGAACGAGAAGGGTCTAGTAGAATAGTGCAGCTTAGCTTCGCGGCTGGCCAGCGAACGTTGTCACCCGACGACGAGTGACCATCAAAATATTTTTTTTGAAAAAAAAATCAAAAAAAATCAAGAGAAAATCGGGACGGGGGTGCCATCTGAGGCCGCCCAGCTCAACTAAAGGCAGCATGTATGTGGGCGCTTTGGTTGTATCATTTTTCATGAGAAAAAAGAACAATGAGTGGGACGACTAGACCACACTGTGCACTGTGATAGTAGAACCTGCTGCTGCGTAGTTTGTCGCTGGAAGTCCCGTAGTTTGTCGCGCATGCCCGAAAAAAAATCCAGCGCGTCCTGCTTCTGCTTCTCCTTGCGCGCCTCGCGACCGCGCTTCTGCGCCACGGTGGGATGGTAGAAGGCTTGGGAGGTGGAACTACAGGAACCGGTGGAAGAATTATGCGTGTGAGGTAATATGATCTTCGCCGCTCCCTGGCCTTGTCGTGGTGTTGTACTTATTGGACAAGCAGTGGAGAACAGCTCATGGCCATGTTGGCGCGACGAGGACGCTGCTAGTTGTATCAACTGCAAATCTACTGTCCGGGTCTTCTGGAAAATGATACTTAATTCAACAATTCGCAAGATTTGCAAAAATTTTTGATCTTGTCTGACATAGCTGTGCTTCTGCTTGTGTGGTTTGTGACCGCGCAACATCCATCATGGTGCTGCATCTCTTGTTTCTATTGGAAAAGAGTGCAAGGACTTTTCATATGTGAAGAAAGAGAAACAAGAAAGCACAGAACTCCTCCTGAAAGACCTTGATGTCATGCCTGCCTGCGAACTGCAACTGCAATAGCAATCTGTTCATCATGATCATCATCATTCGCGAATCAGCATGACTATAACAACCTTCCAGACGACCCAGACACATTTGCAACGCATACCTCCTTATGAACTGCAAATGTATCGTACTCGTATAAATGCATTACTCAGGATGAGAATTAAAATTTGTCACGCTGATTTATTTTCAAAAAAAAAAATTTTGCAATGCAAGACTTGCATTTATACGAGTACGATTCTTTTTATGACACAAATAACTCAACCAAATCTAAAACACCATGGGGGATCAAAAAAAAAAATTGATAGTGCAAAACAGGCTAGATAATTGCATGTAAAATAGGCCACTTTTTAATGTACTAATTATAATTAACTAAGGTAGCTAGATAAGGTGTCTTTGCATGGTGAAAGGAGCCCGGAGATGGACTATGTTGGTCCACGGATTCGGGCGAATCCGTGGACCAACAGAGTCCATCTCCGGGCTCCTTTCACCATCCAAAAACACCTTATTTAGCTAGCTAGTTTAGTGGCCTGATAGTTAGATCAGATCAACTAGCTGCATTACAAATACAAGTAGATTACTGTGTTGATTTTTTTGCTTGATGGGGGATGGTAAATTGCCTTTGGTTGAGTTATTTGTGTCATACTTTTGCACAGGATACTCCTGCGCTGCTCGGGGACGGACCGTCCCACGCACGTTGTATGGCCTACTCAGAACAAGAACGATCTCTAATTGCATCAATTTGCCATGCAAAATGCGCCTGATCTGCTTTAGCCATATGGCGGAGTCTAGCGTGGCAAATGTCTAGTACCTACCAAACGACCTCCGTCTTGAAATCTGCACAAAGTTTGTCACATGCAGAGTTGCAGTAGGAGCACGAGCAAGGGGCAAGCACAAAGAAGCAGACTCGGCGTGTCTGGTCCTCGTGTGCCCTCGTTTGCAAGACATGACAAGTCTACCCAGCTCTACATAAGTACTTACTCACCTTGCTCTAGCTGAGCTTGTTCCAGCTGAGCAGGGCATAGGTCTGCGGGGCGGGTTCGTTGACAACTTCAACTTCCTCTCGACGTCGTGCTGGTCCTCTGGTGAGCAAACACGACCGGCTTCACCCCCGCTACCAGCAGTCTGCGAAGATGATGGAGGCTGCGCCTGCGAAGAGGCCGAGGCTAGTGCAAGATCTTGTTGCACAGTTGCTGCAGAACGACGTCGTGCTTGTGGTCCTGCACCATGCACCTCCTGTACTTCATTAATATCGGGGGCCCTCGCATTGGCGCCCGATGTCGTGCCCTTATTATTGAGAACCCAATCAAGGTACTCTACTCGATTCAGGTCCACTTCCGGCTCCGAGGAGGTTCTTGTTGAGCAATCGGCCCTTTTTTGCCTGCTAGTTGTGCTGGAATTCGTATTCGTTTTATTCCCGAGCATCAGCGATGCGCCCAGAGGACCGGAACGTGTACATTCTGAAGCGGCCGCCGAGTCCACCGCTCGATGATGATCAGAATCATGATCGTTTTCCGTGTAGGAACTTGAACTTGATCGGGGCTCGTCTTCACGCTGAGATACGACTGGAGATGTTCGTGGGATGAACAAGCCGCGTCCTGCTGCTTGCAGTAGCGGTACGCGAGGACCTGCTTGTTTATCCTTCGTGTCTCCAGTATTTCTTGTTCCTGGTGCGGCTTCGTCGTCTGCCGGTGCCGTGACGGTGCTGGCGACGTTGTTCCTGATTTCCTCCTCGCGCCTTTCACCTACATCGAGAGATACAGCGCATTCTTCTTGCCCGTGGTCAGGCTTGCGATCTTCTCGAGCAGGCGAAGCACTTGGACCACTTCTTGTCTGGATCGTCTCGGAAGATGTTGTTGTTGTAAGAGGGCCGGCATCTAATTCTACCGCTTTGTCCTCTACCGCATCTTTGGTGCTGTTGCTCGAGAGCAGATGATCCAGATGATTTTCTTCATCGTCCGCAGTAGGTCGTGACGGTCGTGTCCTTCCTGATGTCCCGCTTTTCGTTTTACTAGCGTGATGATCCAAATGCAGCTCGGCCGTCGACTTTGCTTGAGCGAAAGGAGACGACTTCGACAAGGTTGGAGTACTGGTCAGCTGCCTTGCAGAGACAATCAGATCCTCCAGTTGCTGATAGACTTATCCTCGAGGGAAACAAACGCCCCCACCATGCCCGATCTTACCAGAAGTCGTGATAATCATGCGTAAAAGTTGCGCCCCCCGAGTTCTTTTTATTCCCTCATCTTGCACATCCACACGAGCAGCAGGGGTGCACAGAGAGTTTCCAATTATACCAACTGTTCGTTCTACTTCTGCTTCTGGCGAGGGGGGGCGCTTTATTTCATTTGGATATCATGTCGAGGCTTCCTTTTCGTCCTTCCTCTTGAGGTTCGGGTTCCGGCTGCTGGGGCGCTGCATTGTCATTTCCACTAGTAGAGCACTTTTGGTGTTTGCTGACGTTTTTGCTTCCTTTATTTTTTATCCGTTGCGCCTGGGCGGTTGGTCGAGGCTGCACTTCTGTGGCTTCCGGGAGCAGCTCTTTGTCCTTCCGCTCGTCCGCCGAGGCAGCTGGCTGGCTCCTGCCGGGCGTCGTCTTCATGGGTAATATGCATTGTAACTTACTACGTCTGGGTCCTCTCGACGAGAATACGTGGAATAAAACTTGTGATGCGGAACTGTGGATGATAGATTAGGAGCGGACGAGGAGCGTTTTTGCAAGAATTTGGCATGACAAAGAAAGTTGCACTTTTGTTGTTGATTTCGGTCAAGCAATACAGATTTTCGAATAACAAGAACGGGTGGACTACAGGCAATTTAATTATTTCGATACGGCTCTCCTCAATTATTTTCCAGCCCTGGTCAGAAATCCTGACTTTTCATCTTGCTCTAGTCGGCGCCTTCGCCTCAGAACCCAGGCACAATCTAATCTTTACAATCGATAATGAGATGAATAGATGAAGAACCACGCTGTGGTGGCTCTTCGCGCTTTTGAAGACGGAGGAACACGTTCGCGGTTGCCATGCGGTTCTCCAGGTATCGAGGAAACAACACCCACCCCCATCCATTTTTTGCATGACAAATCCGGGATTTTATGCGTGTTTTGCATTACAAATTGGATGGGGATACGTGTTTCTTCCTGGATACCAGGTTGCGATTTAACAGCTTGTCGATTTTGTCCTCGGTAGAGGTAGTTCGGCTTGTTCTCCTTATGCGCTCAAACGCGTGCGCCGCATTCTTACAGCTGTCGTCTTTTACTACTTTTTCCGCAAACGAACTTGGTGCTGGTGGCCATGCCTTCATCGCGTCCTTGGCACTCATCTTTGTCGCTTCTATTTTTGGCACGCTTGTTGCCGTCTTCATGCCGCTCCGTGGCGAGGCTCCCACGACCTCCACGGGGACCGCCCGCGATGTTTCTCTTCGGGCTCTTTCATTTACAACAACATCCGGCTTTACTATTCCTCTTGTTCCAGCACCTCCATCTTCTTCACCTTGGGCTGTGACTTGGATACTGCTTGTGCTTTCAGAAGGCACCTCGAGAACATTTTTGACGGCTTCTACCGCTACAACTTCTGGCGTGCAGCTTCTGATATCGCCGACGACGTCCACAGCAGGATCGTCGTGCTTGTTCTTACTGCGAACTGAAATTATGTTGAAATCATGCTGACCGCGGTTGGCGTCTGTCGCGTCAGGATGTTGGACGAGTTGTGCTGGAGTAGTAGCATCGACGACGTCTTGAACTAGTAAAACTTGCTGCGCGGGTTCGTCGTCCTCCTCATCGTCCTCGTCGTACATTAACATTGCAAGCGCGGAGTCGTCGTCGTCGTCCCCTCGATACGTCCTGCGTTTGCGGACCACCTCGCCCACCTCCGTTGATGCTGGCTATGAGGGTGCACAAGCTGCCTTCCCCTCATTCGTTGTACTATGGCAGATATTAAACAGCAATACAAATACCAGCACACGTGGAGGAGCCTGTGCACCATGACAAATTCATGCGTCTAGTGTAGTAAGTACTGTTTGGGAACCTCCCGGAATCTGTCACGCAAACAGTGCGGCCACGACAAGGCAGCACTTGGACTTGGGACTTTGCATTACAAACAAGGCCCGAGCACGGGGACAGAGTCCCCGTGCGGCGACCTTCCGGCATTACATTTGTCTGCGCGGTGGCACTGGCCAGGCAGGTCGCCTGCAGCTAGGTATCTCGGTGCGCCTTGCATTCACTGACCCGCGACGGGCCTGCGGACGCGGCCCCCTTGCTTGCGCGCACTAGATTCATTAGCCTGCCGCGCGCAAAGATAAAAGAAAAGAAGAAACTAACTGGCGCGCGCCGGGCCGGGAGCCGGCCCCCAGGTCATGACGCGGCGACAGAGTCCCCGCACTGCCCTGGGGCTTTTCTCTGCCCCTTCCATCCTCGGCCGCGCGGTGTGGTGTCCGGGGAGTGTTCGTAGCTAGCCCCCTTGGCCGCACGTTCGTTGTCCGGGAACGAAGCGCCCAAAGCTGGCCCCTAGGCCATGACACGGGGACCGAGCAGTCCCCGCGCTGGCCTGGGGCTTTCGCCCCTAACTTGGCCGCACGGTGTCGCCGGGGAGCGCCTGCAGCTGGCCCCTAGGCCATGGCGCGGGGACCGAGTCCCCGCGCTGGCCTAGGGCTTTCGCCCCTTGGCAGCACGGCGTCCGGGAAGCGCTTA
>CAJINV010000004.1:0-92431 GCA_905178155.1 Amoebophrya sp. A120 | reverse complement strand
TGTCTGAAAGCCACTCAGAATCTCTCTAGCCTGGGTGCGAATGCGACATGATCATTGGTCGGTTGGAATGAACTCACGATCTTCATACAGTGCAGAATGTGATGCGTGGTAAGCATAGCACGCGGGTTCGCGTGCGGTGTGTTTACGTTCCGAGAGCCTTCAGCTCTTGCGTGCAACTCCTAAGCCTGAAAGCGTACAAGGTTCCGAATGTATCGATTGATTGCAGTCGTGCCATAGCATCGGGATTCACGATGCTTCGTCGTCTAAACACGACCTGAGTACATCATCATCATGTACTGGAATATGCTCAAACAGGAGCTATGGACATCATCATCATCTGATCATCTTGCGTCCAAACGGGACCAAAAGTGGATGGATCTTCATGCTGTTTCGCATTCAGCATCTTCATGGAACATCGGGACTACAGTCGTCCAACATTCCCCCCCGCAGCAGTTCGAACGTTGGCAAATGGCTACGGCATTACCCAGACCAGGAGAGCCGTACCGGTCTCCGTATCGTCATCGTCGTAGTCGTCATCGAACTCAGGCGAGATTTCGGTCGTGTGGATCAACATGTTGCGCTGTGCCCTCGTGGCTTGCTTCGTCAAAGCATCCGCGCGCTGCAGATGAGTCGGACAAAAGCACAACCGTTTTGCTGCATCCTTCACACGCCACCAGCGAAGTGCGTAGTGACGACTCTTTGGTCGTGTTTCCTTCGCGTTAGCAACCGAAATTGCAGACGTGTTGTCACACCATAGACGAAAATCGATTTCGTCGCTGAGGGGGTGGGGGTTGAAGAACTCTAAAAATGAAGCGCCTTCCGTCACAACTAGACTGTCACTAGCTGCGATGTGCTCCGCTTCGCTTGTGCTGTACGCTCGCACTGTTTGTCTCGAACTTTTCCACATGATCGGGACTGATCTGTAGTAAACAACAGTGCCGCTGACTGATCTCATGGTGACTGAATCTGATGCGAATGATGCATCGCCGAAGGTGTTCGAGTGAGGAAGACGATCACCAGCGGGAAGCAAATCCTGATAAATTTTTCGAAATTCCTGTTCCTGTGCCGGGCTGTACGTAACGCCGTCGTCTTTCGTTGCGACGAGATAACGGATTATCTTCTTGATGGCATTGACCTTTGCTCGTGTTGTTGGTCTACTCACGCACCTGGCGAGTGTGTTCACTGGTTGACACACATCCGCCCGACACACGCTGACACACCACTGAAGTGCGCCTACTGCTTCACGGAATGGAAATTTGACCACTTTGTCTTCGTTTTCAAGTAGTGCTGCTTCGGAAAACGATGGGGAGGATGCCGGCTTTGCCTCCTTAAGACCGAAACGCTCGGCCATTTTCACGATATAACGACTCATGTTGATTTTGAGTTCGCGAGTTTCTCGGCGGTAGATGAAGTCGCCACCGAGAATGTCCCATCTTTTCCATCCCTCTCCTAGGTCGTCGTAGGGAATGTATTTACCAGGAAACTTTTGCATGACTTGCGCTAACTCTTGGTCGAGTTCCTGCTTGTGCGGGCCTGTTCCGACATTGTCATCTACGTAGACTGAAAGCTTGAGGAACTTGCTGGGAACTTTGACACTGGGCTTCTTCCAGAGTCCTGGTTCGTCTTTTGCTTGCTCCCAGCCTAGCGCAAGAAGTTCTTTTTCGTACCGCTTGAACCATGCGCGAGGACTCTGCTTGAGTCCGTAGAGTGCCTTGACTAGTCGCTTTACGCTGTTCTCGTTGTTCTTGACCCACTGTGGTGGTAGTCGGACATAGACCTCCTCGTCTAATTCCGCATGCAAAAACGCGACGTCGATGTCGTACGGTAACACGTAGTCGCCCTCTGCTGCTGCTTCGGTCATCAGGTATCTGTTACCTGCGAAACTTACTACCGGCGCGTAGATCTCTGTCGTCCCATCGTCCTTGACGAGATTTCCTAGAACTACCGCCCTCGCCTTGTAGGATCCGTCTCTTTTTCTCGTTAGCACCATCGCGATTGGCAAGATTTGTTTTTCCTTTTTCATTTCTTCATCAGTTAACTCTCGCCATACTTTATATGCTTCCTGCTTCAGCTTCTCTCTGTCCATCGCCTGCAACCAGGATGGTGCGTCTGGTGCTCGAAGCGCTTCCGCCATGGTGATCATCAGAAATGCCTCTATAAATTGCTCGTCTTCTTCCAGGGAATTCAAATCGGCAAAGGCGCAGAAGTTTTCGCGAAATTGAGCTTCAAAATCAGCACGCGCGAAGTGTGCGTCACAAGATGAATGATTATTGCGATTTTTCTGCTTCTTCTTCTGCCTTTTCTTCCTGGGCTTCTTGTCCTTACTTCCTGGCGGTCTGCCACGTCCGCGCCGTACTGGCGGTCCGTAAACAACCTCAGGGCTCGCGTCTTTCCTACCATGCGGGATCGCCACTGACTTTTCTTCTTTCTCGTCGTCACTACTATCTTCCTCCTCCGCAGCATCGTGCTTCTGCTCGGCAGGAGGGATCTCCACTACAAAATCGGAATCCTTACTACGTTTACTGTTATTGCGCGATGGTGCTACCGGTGCTAAAGTGTCAATCCCACTCGAGTCACGACCCGCAGGCAGATCCGAGGCACCAGGCTGCGCAACCTGAACCACCGAACCCGGCCCACAGGTCGAACCACAGGCAAGACTAAGCAACTTCTCGTCTGTTACGTAAACGCCTTCGGTTTCTGGTAGTAGTTTGTCGATGTCGGAGATGACGACCTCCTCAACGAACTTCGCGTCTCTGCTCTCGATTTCCTGCCAGTTCGTGCCTGCTGCTGTCCTGCTGTCTTTTTGTACTACTCCGAAGAGCCAGGCAGAATTGTTTTTCGAGAGACCCAGAAATACTGCTTTTCGGTATTTCGGTTGTCCTTTCTGAACCTTTTCGCGTGGCTGTAGCATTACGTAAGCGAGACAGCCGAAACGACGCAGCTGACTCTGCCACTGCTCGCGTTCTTCTCGTAATGCTACTGGTTCGCTATTCCTCTTGGGATCAGTTCTACGAAGTCGTGCTTGTAGTGGTGACATGCCGTTATACTCAGGAGCGCGCTTGTACTCTTTTCGTGCAATCCTGTTCCAGACTGCTGCTATGTACTCTCCTGCGTAGCAGTGAAGTCTATGATCGGCCCCACAGAGCACAGCTCTGAGATTAGTTCCGAGTGATTGCATGAACCGCTCCGCTACTGCGTTGAGTTGAGGACAGTAGGGAATGCTGTGGTCTTTGTCAACTTCGAGCTGCTGCAACTGTGAAGAATTTTCCTCCGATCGGTAAACTGTGTCATTGTCAGAACGAATGATCCGGATTACTTTCTCCCCGATGAATTCGCCATCTGTTGCTCGTACTTGCGTGACAAGTTTTTGCGCGAGTTCGACGCATTCGTTGCGGTGTCGAACTGGAAAGACCCAAACATGAGCGACTGCGTCACAAATGAAAACTTGAAAGAGTTTGCACCGCCGGATTGATTCCAACGGCATTGGTCCGTAGAAGTCGGTGTTGATTTGTCGAAGTGGTGCTGTGCTGCCTTGCGCGGCAAGGGTAGTGGTTCTTTCGTTTTTACTGCCCTTCTTGCGACCCTTGGTGAGAGCGCATTCTGGACAGTCGCAAGAAGTAGGAAATGGTGCTTCGTGGTTGAAAAGGTGGCACAAACGACGATGTGCTTGCAGCTTTGTCAGCGTTGGCAAAGCTGTGACCGGTGACGCAGACTCCACCTCGTTGCAGAGCATGACGTCTCCGATCTCCCTAGGTTGAAAAACTACCGGCGCGGTTGGTAGTTTGCGCGTTGGGCAATCGACGACCTCGACCCGGCCGCCCGAAACTTGGGATCTAAGATACTGCGACTGGGGCAGGAGATGAACTTCCCAAAGAAGTGCGCGGAGATCTAAAGTGCTAACTATTCGATCTAGTGGGAGCATTGGGAAGTAGACGCCTACCGTCAGCCCGTATGTGTTAGGCCTGAAAGTTCCGAGAGAACCTAATTGCTGGACTGGTCCGTTAGCTGCGTTGAGTTTAACCCGTGCTGTTTCTTCTACTGTTTCGAAGTCTGACCTGACGCGGGACAGAGTTCGATTTGCGCACGAGTCTATGTAAATGAGTGATGAGGATGAAGATGAAGATGTTGAAGAAGAAGACCGGTGGTGAGCGGCTTCACCCCCCCGGAAATCTTCGACGGTCAGCACGCTTATTCGCGTAAGTAGTACTGTTGATGGGCCTGCCTCGTCGTGGTAGTCGTAATCTACCGCAGTCCCACCCTCTGAATCAGCAGAAGAATTTTCGTCAAAATTTGAAAAATTTCCATTCTCCGATACGAGATTCGGAGCTTCGTCTCACCAGGACCGTTTCTTCCCTTTTCCTTTGTTGTTATAGTTGTTGTTGTTGTCGTTGGTCTGGTTGTTGTTACCCGTGTTGTTTTTGTTGTTCCCGGTTTTTCCTGCTGCTTCGTCGGCCGCTTTCTTTCTGCACTCGTACTGCGTGTGGTTGTAACCCCAGCAATACCAGCACTGCTTCGGCTTGCCGGTCTTGCCTTTTCCTCCGTTGTACGGGTGCGAACCGTACTGCTGCTTACCGCCCTTGTAGTTCTTGCTCTTACCGTAGGTGTAGTACAAGTCGGCCTCTTCGCAGTAGTTGTAGTCGTTACTCGTGCTGGAAGATGCAGAAGCAGAGCCGTTCTTATCGAGAGCGTCCTTGATTTGGGACTGGACATCCTCGATGGTTACAAAGACAGAGCCTCGCTTGCTTTCGTCCTTGTCTTTTCCAGATTCCGTTTTGTCCCAGTCAACTAGTTCCTTCTCGATTTCTTGCCAGGTCGCTGGTGGTTTTGTTCGTAACCTGCTAACTACGGGATCGAAGCACTTCGGCATTCCGCCGAGAAGCACTGCCCTCATGCGAGATTCCATAATCGGTCCTTCCGGGCAGGTTTCGGGTAACAAGCGAGCAAGACGGAACTTGTCTGCTACCCACGCCTCGAGACCCATTTTCTTCGGGTCCCAGTTTTCCTGCGTGAATCTTTGTTCCGTCGTGGTCTTGTCGTACTCGGACTGTGACTCGCCAGCCCACCGCTCTAATTCCGTCAAAAGCTTGATGATATCATTAGCGTTGATACCGTTGCACCGCTGAAGAGCCGCGCCCTTCAGCTGCTTCTTGACCTCTGCACCTAACGCATGCAGCTTCTTTGTCTGCACGGGGTCCAGATGGGTTTCCTTTCCTTTCATCTTGTCGGCAATTTCTTTCGTTACCGCAAGACGCTCTATTTCGCCCTCGACTTTGAATTTCCAGTCTGGATATTCGGTCTTCTGGTCGAGAGTTGGAACCGAAGCGCGAACTACTAAATTTCTAAGCATGGTCTCGGAGAACTGGTCGGATTGAAGCTTGCGCTGCTTCTCGTTCTCGGCTTGTGCGAGACGAGCTTCCTCCTGTTGCTGACGCAACATTTCTTTGTGTCGTCGCTCCGTCGCTTCTTTTTCTTCCTTGTGTCGCTCTTCGTCTTCCTTTTTCTTTTTCTCCGCCGCTTCGCGGTCGGCCGTCGCTCTTTCTTCCGCCTCTTGGCGTGCTTCTTTTTCCGCTTGCATCTGCTCGCGATGCCTTCGCTCCTGCGCGTTGAATTGCTCCTGGAATTGCTGCTGTTGTTGCGCTTGCTGCGCCTGCATCTGCTGTAGCTGCAGTCTGCTTTGTTCCGCCTGCGCCACCATCATCTGGCTGATCACCATCATGATGTTGGTGTTGTCCGCAGCGCCTTGTTGCTGCTGCGCGGCGGTTGAGTTTTGTAATGGGCCTCCGCCCAGAGTGGAGAAATTCGATCCATTTTGATTCAAATTGAAGTTTTGATTTGCATTATAATTCGATTGAAATTGGGCTTGGAATTGCTGTCCTTGTCCACCAGTGCTGCTTGCAGCTGCGTGTTGTCCACCAAAACCGGTAGACGCGTACTGCTGCTGCTGCACCCCGACATTCGGATTTTGCTGTTGTTGCGAAAGCAAATCCGCATGCTGCTGCTGCAGCAGTCCATCTCCCATGTCGCCAAGAGAGGTGGTGTCGGGCTGGTGGTGGTCGCTCGCAGCGGGAAAACCCCCGCCAGTACCGGTCGGATCGCCGTCCCCGGTCGCCATGCTGCACCGAGAGATTGGCGATTTTTGTCGTAGTAGCCGTCCGGTTGCGACCCAAAAATTTTTGCGTTCTTATCACCGAGAGATTTGGCGTTTACTCCCGATGGGTGTGCGTTTTGCTCGTCGGCTCGAGGGTTAGGAGAATGTCTGAAAGCCACTCAGAATCTCTCTAGCCTGGGTGCGAATGCGACATGATCATTGGTCGGTTGGAATGAACTCACGATCTTCATACAGTGCAGAATGTGATGCGTGGTAAGCATAGCACGCGGGTTCGCGTGCGGTGTGTTTACGTTCCGAGAGCCTTCAGCTCTTGCGTGCAACTCCTAAGCCTGAAAGCGTACAAGGTTCCGAATGTATCGATTGATTGCAGTCGTGCCATAGCATCGGGATTCACGATGCTTCGTCGTCTAAACACGACCTGAGTACATCATCATCATGTACTGGAATATGCTCAAACAGGAGCTATGGACATCATCATCATCTGATCATCTTGCGTCCAAACGGGACCAAAAGTGGATGGATCTTCATGCTGTTTCGCATTCAGCATCTTCATGGAACATCGGGACTACAGTCGTCCAACATAAATTCAAATTGAAAATTCGCGTCGTCAAGCTGTACGAGTGAGAAAATGATGAAAGACTCGGATTGAGGTACTTATTTGTATTTCAGATTTGGATTTTTTCACGTCGATAACGATAATAGTGTTCTTGTTCATCTTCTTGAGCTCCAGCTCGTCTCCCTATTGGTGAGAAGAAATCAAACTGCGGCCTTCGCGTCTTCCTTTGGTAATGGAGAAATCAAACTGCGGCCGTCGCTCTCTCCTCAGTCTACGTAAGTAATCTTGTTTCGCCTCCAACATATTAATTACTTTTTACGCAATCTTGGCACAATCTCGTACCGCTCATTGATACGGGACCACACCACAACACCAAAATATCAGCATTCCGGCTGATTTTTTAGCTGGATTATTTGAAGAAGACTTTTTTACCTCGCGTAATGAATCCGACCATTTTTCATGTTTTTGCACTCCCACCAGCCTCCCGCCCAGGGACCGTGCATCCCATTGTGACACCCTGGGTTATTTTCATCAGCGTAACACTCTGACCACCCGTTATCTTTCCTGAAGCAGGTCCAGTCGCTTATCCCGCCAGAGCAACAATTGCCGCCGTTACAGTTCTGATGTGGCCCGCACGCACATCCTGGCTGGCAGTAACACGCAGGCATCTGGCAACCTTGAGTTTCAGAGGGACCTCCCCAGCAGAGTTATCCTTTGCAAAAACGCGGCCCAAACCCCAGAGTCAAGATCATGGGAACTCATTCTGCCGCCAGCAGCACACGACAAATCAACAAGCTTATGGCTGTTGCGCATGAAGATGACACCTTTTTCTTTTTTGGGCTCGTTGCGGGGGAGTCGTGTTTCGCTAGTGGTGTCAGAGGAGCCACGTAGCTGCGAATCCAGCATTGATTACTAGCTCGTCCGTCATCATTTTTTCTAGCATGAAATTGAAATTATAACGCTTCCAGATATTAGCATTAGAAGGTGCAGCTTCGCATGGGGCTGCGCATCAGACACATTTGAAGATGAATTCAGGCATGGATGCTGGTTAGATTATTTTGGATGACAAATCCGTCTGGGACTGGAGCCGGTTGTACGTTTTTGCACAGGTGGATAAGACCCCACCATTAACCTCAACTGTCCATTTTGGACGTGTGCGCGTGTGACTGCCCCACTGTCATTATATCAAATGCAAATATTAAAGTAGATCTCCTGGGTCTTCTGGCAAGTAGATACAGACGACGTGTCGCGCTGATCTTTGCAAAATGCGACTCGAATCGAGATTGCTTCGTGATTCACGAGAAGGGACCGGCATCAGAACAAGAATGGCCCGCCAAAAAAGCGGGCACAGCCAAGCGCATGAGTGCAGGCAGAAGCTGGAAACAAGCCACGGAAGCGGTGGCGCGCAAGACGCAAACTTCTAGTATGCGGTTCCGGAGCCATGCATCGGCAAAAAATGTACGCGGCAGAAGTCGCAGAAGGGAATAAAACGACGAGAGCGCGCGGGCGCGCTCATCTTAATTTTGCAGCGCGTTCCTCTTACTTGAGGTGCGTGGTACAAGCATACTAGGTCGTGGCCTCCGCTGCACCATCTAAAACGACAGCGCTGCGGCATAACTGGAGGCCCAGAGCCAAACTGGGGTGCAAAGACTATTCACCTGGCCGCGGCCCCCTCCGAACAAACGGGGATGTCCTACACCTATTGTTCAAGAACAGCGTCTCCGCTCCAGATGAGGGCCCGACCCCAGCACCAGGAGCCCGTCTGAGCCGGTTGTACTGAGGCACCAGCCAAAAAAGGCTACTGCACGGTATCACAGCAAGATGCGAAGCTTCTCACCTCGGCTTCTTCCGAACTCTGTCGCAGTGGCGCATGACAAGAAAGTGCGTCCATCATCCAGCACGATAAAGCAGCAGACTGCTCACGCACCCCAGATTGTCTCTTTGTCCATCAAGTAAGCATGTTGCTGCGTCACAACTTCAGACCCACCAGACTACAGTACTTCTACGTTATATTTGCAATGCATACCGCAAGACGCGCCCCCGCAAGCACTCCATGGGGAATCGCACGAAAAAAGCGCTCCACTGGAAGTTGTATGTAACGCTGATTTTATTGTGAGCAGGAACTTTGCGTGTTTTTCATCTCCAATAGTTTGCTCTTCTACACTGCCGCGACAAAGCAGATGGGAACTTGCCAGGCTTCGTGCAGCTACCATAGTGGTCCCCGCGGTCGCAGTTCTACACATGCAAGACAACCGATTCGGTCTTCGCGCATATTCTATCCTGAGCAAAAACGTCCCCACACCAGAGACAAGATGGGAAATCTGCTGGACAAATCAGCCAGCTTTGGTTGTTTCGCATGATAAGTTTGTCCTCGTAGTGTGGTCCTGTTTAGCTAGTTCAGCAGCACCACCGATCTAGCATATCATGCTGGTTCTAGCATTACAAATCCCCAAACACGACTAGAAAATGTTTCTTATGGGGCTCCGCATGAGAAACTTTTTTGGCGTGTAGATGTGCATGACAACTCTGGGGTGTTTATGTACTGGAAAAGACCACGAAATTCAACCACAACTCTGGGGTGTATATGTACTGGAAGAGACTAAAATAAAGCACAGCTCTGGGGTGTTTATGTACTGGAAGAGACCAAAATAAAGCACAGAGAAACTTGGGGTGGGGGCGTTTTTACTCAGAATAGTGCTCGCGCGCATTCATCTGTGTCGTAAGCTTACAGCACAGTATCAATTGCAAATAACTATTCCTGGATGTCTGAAAGGTGGTAACTTGTCATGGCAAATCTGAAGCATGCAAAAATCTGTGTTGTATGAGTGCCAAAAGCCGTCCACTTTTGACCAAGTTGGAAGGGAGTTTCTTACGCAGGACAGGCATGGCAGAGAGGACCTCGCCGAGTCTGTCATGCTAAGCCCTGCATTCCAGACCTCATGGGTCTGTCATGGAAAATCTGCATGACAAGTTGAATTATTACACTTCTCAGACCCAGATATTTTTGCAGTTGATATACGACAGCAGCTTTTTACGATTGATACGGACCCCACGGGCCCCATACGCAATCCACGGGCACGGGACAGGGTGGCGGCTCTGGAACGCAACCGGTGGTTAGCGATTCACTGCCGGGGCACACCCCCCCGAATTGTTCCCAACGCGTTTTTTGTCGGTAGCCTGTGATTGTCCCCTTATCGGGATCACATGGCGTAACACAAGACTTGCTGCACGCACTCCACGATCAAATGCAAACGTGTCTGGGTCCGGCAGGGAAAGGATGCAACTTGTGATGCTTGCTACCTTCTCCCTTTGGAAGTGACCCTACGTAAATATCAAAAATATCGTGTACTATATGCATTGCCTGAAGTTGAACAGCAAATAAAGGAGTCCAGTTTTTGCTACGGTGAGTGGGCATTATTTCTCATGCGAGATGGGCATCTTCAGGAGACCACCCTCGCAGAATCATCACATCTTTGATGCTAGTGCATGCATCACAGATGACATCATGCGTCATGCAAATTGTGCATCTTCACATGAGACGTTGCATTCTTTCAGAACCAGACATTTTTGCAAGAATCCATATCCAGCCGCCCCACGGCCCCCAGATGCAATTCACAGGACATGGCGAGAGGTGGCAATCTTTAGACAAGGAAAATTCCAGAAGTACATCAAAAATCGAGCACCCCCCTGACGCGGGGTCGTGGCGGCGGGGCGAGATGATTTGTCTGCGTTGCGGCTAGAAGTGCTAGTAGCGGCCCGCCCCATTTGTTTCTGCAGGCCTATCGGCCCGGACCAGCCGCGACTCCTTCTCGAGTAGAAAGGGCAAGCGCGCATCTGCCGCAAAAGTGTTTCGCCTTTGGCGCAACTGGCTCGGGGGCTCGTTTACAAACGAGGCCGGCCCAAACTCTATAAAGGCGACAGGCGGCACCCAGGGGCCTCCCTCCAGGGGGGTGCCTGAGGGGGGTACTTTTTTTGATTCCGAAATCGGCCATTTTAGGTCGGGGGAAGGAACGCCAAGGGGAGTGCTTTTTCTTAGGCAAAAGGGGGGCCCTTGGATTGCCCCCGCGGCGCGACTTTCCAAGAGACGGCCATTGCTCATTGGATCCGGAAAGACCTGGCCGCAGAATGCTTGGAGTACTTATTGTCGTGGTGTTGCTCTGCGTGGTGATGGAAGACGAACGCCGAAGCCGGCGGCGTTTCCGGTTGTGTGGGACCCACTGAACAAAGCCGCCACTTAGATGAAGCCTACCCGAGCCAACCGCCTGTCCCGTCACCCCATGACCCGAGCAATCCACAGGACATGGTGCTCGATTTTTGATGAGAAAGCCCCGTCTTGTCTTGCTGTTCATGCAATGCAAATCATGAGGGCGAGAGGGAGTTGTTAGGCACTTTCATAAGCACCAGGGAAATACGACAAGGTCTCAACATGGGCGGATCCGGGAAAGAAGAGTATAATGCTGCTTTTTGAAGTTTTGTCATGCATAATTCGCATTGAAGATAGAATTTGTGTTGCGTGGCCGCATGTTTTTCGACGTGTAACAAAATCTACTCCACCAGCCGGGACGCGTGGCATCAACGAGTCATGCAGCGGTTTTGGGTTCGCCTTCATGAAGGACATATCCATCGCAAAAACATGGTGAAGATTTCGGTTTTATTGCAGCCTTACTACAGGAACTCTAGCATGATTAGCATTGCAAGTAGAGGGAGCTGTCAAGAACTGTCATGCGCTCACGCTCTGCGCAACAAGAACGACCCCAGAAAGAGTAATTTTGTTTTTGCAGTGCATAGATCTCCAGATGGAAAGGCGACGCAGAGGATATGGTGAAGAAAAGGGGACTATGAACTGCAAAAATGTCTGGGTCTGGAAGGTTGCAACTTGTGATGCTGTCTCTGCATTCTAAAAAAATCTGTATTGCATGACAAGCAAGAGGGGTCCAGTTTGTGCAGCTACATGGAGAGGGTATTTCTCATGCGGGATACGCATCAGACAGCCCGCTAAAAATCTGTGATGCCAGGTTATGCATTACAGACGTCATATTTCATGCAAAATCTGCATGACAAGTCTGGCACTCTTCCAGACCCAGACATTTTTACATTTGATAGGGACCGCAGCCCGGGCCGGGCCAATATGAGAACAGGGAGGTACTATCTTTCCCATCTTCCAGAGCAATCCACAGGACATGGTGCTCGATTTTTGATGTACTTCTGGAATTTTCCTTGTCTAAAATCTTGAGTCTGCACCTTATGGGATTCTCAAACGTTACACCCTCAACTGTTACATGAATTTGTAAGGCAAGCATGGCAAAAGTGAAAGGAGAGACAGAGAGACTACGCCTTTTGCGTTACAGATTTGGGACGGATTCTAGTGCTATTTAGTGCGTCGAAAAGTTGTTGGAGCGGGGTAATTGGAGAACCCTATTAACCCCTGAAACTTAAACCAAACCCTGAGATGAGATCCCGCCGCGACGGACGCCCATCTTGTCAAGTGCGATCCCTACATGCATAGTTTTTTTGAAACGCAGGAAAGCAAAAAGAGAAGGATGAAGCAAAAAAAAATCGAGCGAGGCGAGCGACTCTCTCGGCGGCCTATGAAGGACAGTCCAGTCGTGGCCAACCGGAAGTGGTGGAGCGGGGAAGTGGTGGAGCCCGCGGCGGCCCGCAGGCTCCTGCGATAAGCATTGAAGGCGAAATCCGGCTACTTCGCAGCGGGACATCCTTTCGATGCCTCTTCAAAAAAAAAGTATGTTCTGGAGGCCACTATACCGCCCCACATGACGTTACGCACGGGGGCACGATGGCCAGGTAAAATACACAAATTTCAAAAAGTGATGCAATTTTCTTCATTTCCTGCTGCCCTTTTGGGCCACCCAGATCGGGCATTTTCAAGCGGGAGGAGATCTCATTTCGCGACCCTCAGAGATGACGAAAACCGTGCCCGTGTGACACACCTCCGCAGGCTTAAAAGCTGTTTTTTTTCGTCCAATCTCGACGGTGTGGGCCGTGTGACAATTTGAAAAACCGTCTTGGAGCGGTAATTTCTAAGCGGCTTTTGCTTTTTCAGCAAAAATTGTCATTTTCAATTTCCAAGCGGCTTCCGGGGACTGCAGAAAATCGGTAAATTTTGTCGGCCGCTTGTATGCTGCGAAAAATTACATTTTTTCAACGCTTTTTTCAATTTGCAAGCGGCTGGAGCTGCCCGGAAGTGACGCATTTTCCGCTATAAAACGCATCACACCACCAGCTTTTGCCGAAAATGCCACAATCTTTTTTCAGATTCAGACCGGGCGGAGCTGCAAAACTGGTCTTTTTTACCCTCTCCCCGCTTGGTAATTGCTGTTTTGGCTGCTTTCGGTAAAATTCCCACAAATTCTGCCCGATCCGCTTTCTGAAGGCAGAACACACTTGGAAATGCCCGACTTTGCGAGTGGTTGCATACTCCCGAGTCCCTCCCATATGGCAACGGCAAAGCCTTCGCGCTGCGTTTGCGATGGATGAGCATCTCGCAAAGAGCGCTTTGCGAGCGCTTGCGCACGCTTTGGTTACCAGATGAAGGACAGTCCAGTCGTGGCCAACCGGAAGTCCAGCGCAGTAGGGCTTCAGCTGCGCTGGCTCTAAGCCCATACATAGTACGCCACACGACCTTTTCTCATCCGAAGTCGGGACGACGCATCCGAACTCTAAGCAAAGCAAGAAAAAATAATATGCCCCGCTCCAAAAAATAAAAATATGCGAAGAAGGCTTGATCATGCGAAGAGTGATAGCGTTTTTGCATGACAATTCACGTAACAAGTGAGAGTAAAACGCTTGAGAACCCCATACACCTGCCAGTTGTTCGTCGGATCCCAATATCAACTGTAAAAGTGTCTGGGTCTGGAAGAATCCAACTTGCCATGCTGGTTTTGGATTCTAAAAAAGTCTGTAAGTATTGCACGATCAGCAAAGAGACTCCAAGTTTTGCTACACGGAAAGAGCATTTGTCATGCGGTATAGGCATCAGGAAGCCCTCACAAAATCAGTGATGCTAGGGCATGCATCACAGACATCAGGAGTCAAAGTCATGCAAAATGTGCATGACAAACCTGGCAATCTTCCAGACCCAGACACTTTTACATTTGATACCCAACGGCCCTCGGTATTTCCTGGACATCGCCCCTGATTCTGTTCGACGACGCTTTTTGTTCGTGTGCGTGACTGTGTCGCGGCGCCGCAGGATGCAGTGCAAACGGACCTATGCAGTACAAATTAGTATACTCCTGGTCCTGGGACACCTGGATCAAAAATTAAAATGCAACTTTCATCTAAGTATACCGGTCGAAATAGTAAAATCCGTCTTGTCAAAGTAGCGAAACATAATTCCAAGTTCCTGTGACGTAGTCACAGAGTGTGGATTTCTCATGCAAGACAGGGATTCTTGCAGAGCCAGAGCCTCGCCAGGAAGATCTGTGATGCTGACCCCCGCAAAAATATGAACATTCCAAGGCTTGGCCGCACCCGCATCACAAAAACAAATGCAATCGGCATTCTTCCAGACCCAGACTACACATTTGTTCGTTCTTGATAGGACCACGGCAACCAAGCTATCAAATGCAAACATGTAGTCTGGGTCTGGAAGATTGCAAGAGGTTTCACGCAGGTTTTCCATGACCGATGAGGTCTGGTGGCATCCAGGACCCAGCATGCCAATTATTTCTGTGAGATCTTTACCATGCTTATCCTGCATGAGAAACAAGGCCCACTCGAGCGTGGGGACAGGGTCCCCACGCTGGGGCCTTGTGCCCGTCCCTCGTGGCGCTAGTGGGGGAAAGGTGTTCGGCATCGGGGCGGACAGCGTCCGCCCCTCGCCTCACACCAGGCGCGCGCATAGTGGCTTAGTGCGCGAAGCACTAGCGGGGGAAGGCAGGGCGTTCACCCGTCGCGGTCACCTGTCAAGGTCACCTGTCGAGGTCACCTGTCAAGGCCACCTGTCGAGGTCACCTGTCAAGGTCACCTGTCGCCGGGGGTATGCTGTACCAGAACCCGGAAGTCAAGCAATGTAAATATTAATTCCCTTTAAACTTGGTCAAAAGCGGACGGCTTTTGCTAACCATCCAACACAGATTTTAAAAATCTGATTTTTGCATGATTCAGATTTAGCATGACAACTTGCAATCTTCCAGACCCAGACATATTTGCCATGCATACAAGCGTTCCAAGCACAGTCCACAGGGCAGTTGCAGTCAGGCAGTGGATATGCATTGCAAAAATATAATGGTACACGTACTAATTGTAGATACGTGTGACAAATCTTCTTTACAACTAAGACAAGTGAGCCAGCATTTGCATAACGAATGCCATTTCTCACGCTGAACTAATTTGTATATGTTGCAGTTCGTACTACAACTAGTATGATCGGATACAACAACTTTTGCAATGCATAGGGGCCCTCCGAGGTACGCCTTGGCTGTGCCGATCGGGGTGCTTCGTGGATCTGTGTAGGCGATGCCAGGCATCTGGTTGCACCGTGTGGCGCCCGGAAGATTCGGATTCTCGAACCGCGCAATCATCTTCCACGTTTTCCTTTTCTCACAGGGACAGGGGGTGTGTTGTACCTCTGTGCCAAGCTCGCACGTGCAATCCTCTCTGCATTGATCATTTTCGACGAACCTCATCATGTATGAAATGCAAAAGCATCGCACTCGTATTCGTATATAATGCTCAGCATGACGAGAAATAAAATTTGTAGTGCTGATTTAACTATAAGAAAAAGATAAAGATTTGCAATGCATGACTGCAATACGAATACGATACTTTTGCACAGGATATCACGTACTGTGGTTGGTCGCTGTTAGGCATCAGGACCGCGGTGTTAGTACGGTCCTGGGCGCCACCTTCCTCGAGCACCGACTGACAACTTTTGCCCTCGCGCGCGTATCATGTGCGAATATGTCTGGGTCTGGAAGGATGCAAGGTCTGCCACGCAGCACATTTTACATGACTCGGAACGTCATCTGTGATGCATGTTGATGCCCTAGTAGCATCACAGATTTTGTATTTGTGAGGGCTTCCTGATGCCCATACCGCATGAGAAATCAAATGCCCTCTCGCCGTGGCAAAAAATGGAGTTCTTTTGCTGTTCATGCAATACAGATTTTTGTAGTATCCAAATGCAGCACCGTCACAAGTTACATTCTTCCAGACCCAGACATATTTGCAGTACATAGCGCGGCCTGCTTGACAATGCTCTTGCGCTGTCGCATCTTGTCGTGCTCACAGGCTATCCTGTGCAAAGACGTCCCCACCCCATAGTCAAGTTGGGAACTCTGCAACACAAACTCAGGGGTTCTTTTGGGAGTCACGCATGACAAGTTTATTGTCTCCGTATTGTAGTGCAGGTTAGCAAGGGCGACCGCATCACAACTCCATCTGCTTATCCTGTTTCCAGCATCACAAATTCAGAGGCACGACTGAAAATGCGTCTCATGTTAAATCCGCATGACAAACACAGATCTTCTCCCTGTTGATGCAATTCTGCAGGACAACTGTGGTATGGGGACGCTTTTTTGGATACATGCGCACCCGTCGTCAGTCCAGGCGAAGGCTAGCTGGCAGTCCACTCGACAGATGCTGTTTGGCTTGTTGTGCCACGTGTTGTATTCAGTTTCCGACAGGAACCCACTCCCGTCCCGGTCGATGCACATGAAAAGAGTATTGGTCAAGTCATTAGCACCATAGAATTGCGGCTTCTGGAACTCGGATAACTCGATTTGGTTGTCTATTCTGAGTAAAACCACCCCCACCCCAGAGCAGTTGTCATGCTAAACAGAAGTGCGACACACGTTGCCTCCCCCTGTGCAAACAGCCACAGATGGCTGTGGTGCAGGGAGGGTGCTGGGAAGGTCAGGCGGACACCATGAGTTGTCATGCAAATCTGCATGCCAAAAAACTTTCTCGCGCGAGGCCCCATTTTCTAGTCGCGTTGTGGGATCATTTGTGATGCTCTAAATACGCATGACGTGCTAGATCTGTGACGCTGCTGAACTAGCTAAACAGGATTGCACTACGAGGGCAAAACTGTCATGCGAAACACCCAAAGTTGCAGTTGGCCGATTTGTCTAGCAGAGTTCCCATCTTGACTCTGGTTGGGGACGCTTTTACTCAGGATATTGTCCGCGTTAACGGTGCTGACGACGTCGGAAAACGCTGCTGACGGCGCCGGCGGCGCCGTTTGCAGCGTGAGGTCAGCTGTGCATTGCGAATCTGTCAGTCTGGGTCTGGAAACGCGCACGAAACTTCTGAAGCGCATAAAAATTTCAGATGTTAGCCACACAAAACAGATCCGACGTGCACGGACTACAGAGCGACCTTCTACCCATTGAAGATTTCTGGCCACCAAAAGCACGGCTTTGTCGTGCGGATCAGGCATTGTCATTGATCAAGAGCCTTCTCAAATAAAACTGCTGCGATCATGCTAGGGCTTGCATGAAGAAAGACCTTCTGGGTCATGCGAAAGCTGCATCGCAAGCCTCTGCAGCATCCAATCCTTCCAGACCCAGACATATTTGCACTTGATATCCTTATCCCCTCTCCGGCAGTGGCACGGAACGTCGAACACGACATCTTCGCAGGCCTGGCCGGTATCGTGTGAAAAAAGTGGTGTCTCAGTCTCAACTTGTAAAAATGCGCAACTTCCTTGTTCGTTGAGACAGTTTTTTGCCATGCTTGAGATGTAAAAAGGAAGGCGTGTTTATTCACATGTTCGCTCCCTTTTGTCTGAAGAACGAATCACAGATCTGATTTTCTGTTTCTTGCCTCGCAGATTTCGATTGCTCAAACTGCAAAGGAGGTTCTTTGAAGAGACTGAGACAGTTTTTTCATACGTTAAACGGCATCGGGGGAGCACTGCACTTTATGGCTGTATGCTATCATGGGGTCGTCCTGGTTCCATGTTGCCACGTAGTGGTAGCGTGGGTAATCGGCATCAGTTGGGTGGTAAACCTCGTCGCATATCCCAGAGAAAAATGCAGTTTGGGCATATAATCTGTAATGCAAAAACAAATACACAGCAAAAACCAGTTATGGGCAGTCCCATAGCGTGCTGTTTAGGATTCGTAAAAATATAGACTTTTTTGTGTATTAGTATTAATTTATTTTCGCATTACAGATACTTAATTACCAGCCTAGCTTTTTTCTGTGTGATATCGCACGTCTTACCCCCATGGGCTTCGAAGTGTCGCACCCTCTTCCACATGCGCTGCTGCGCGGTGGGGGTGGCGCAGTCACAGGCACCTTCCTTCCAGTCCCCGTCCTCCAGCAGGCAGTCGCAGACGCAATCCACAGGCGCCCCGTACGCTCGTGGCGGATTTGCATCAAAATCGACGCGCGCCACCCCAGCGAGCTGGCTGCAGGGTTTCCCCGTGCCAGCCGGCGGAGTTTTTATCAGCTTCCATTGGTCTTTCTGCGGATTCGCGCTCATGCACGGACTATCAAATGCAAAAGTGTCTGGGTCTGGAAGATTCTAAACTTTTGATGCTGCCTCTGGATTCAAAAAAAAATTGTATTGCATGACCAGAAAGAGGACTCCAGTTTGTGCTACGCGGAGAGGGCATTTCTCATGCGAAATAGGCATGAGTAAGCCCTCTAGAAATCCGGGATGCTAGGGCATGCATTACAGGCATTATGGGTCATGCAAAATATGCATGACAAGTCTAGCATTCTTCCAGACCCAGACATTTTTACATTTGATACGGACATTCGGCGTCGTCCAACTGCCAGCTCTCCTCCAGGACGCAATCGACGTTGCACGACATCAGGTTGCAGCCATGGTACTGCTTTAGCACCCGGGTTTTCTTTTTGGTCACCGGGTGAAGCTCCTGCGGAAACTCCACCGCTATCACCTCCCCGCCCACTTTAGCCTCGGGCAGCGTCTCGCACAGCGCGCCGTCACGACCTACGGGCTCGGTATATCAAAAGGGAAAATCCCCCCTCCCCATATCAAAACGAAGTCTCTGATGCTGGATCTGCGTACACAAATCAGATCTGTCTTGCTGGAGAGGACGGCAGGCTTATACTAAGCCCGAACTGGGAAGCTTTGAGCTAGGCGCTGAGCATGGCAAAAGTGTAGTCTGTAGGGCCAACAGCATCACAAACCGCCAACAGAGTGCGGCAGAGCCTGCGCGGTTGCGTTCTTGCAAGACAGAGACGATCATTTGAGGCCACAAATCAGCATGACAAATTTTCTGGGGCGTGCCTTTTCGATATGGGGAGGGGGGATTTTTCCTTACGATACGGTAAGCACAAACTTCTTCCGAAACCTCACCCCGGGCCCGCAGGTCGTACTGCACTCAGACCAGATCATTTCGACGTTTTCTTGGTTTTCAGACCAAATCACTTCGACGTTTTCATTGCCTTGCTCCCCGCGTGCAGCTCCGGTTTCCTTCGCCCCTATCGATATCCAGTTCGCCTCCAGTTCGCAGTCAATGTTCAAGCGGCCAGCTGTGAGGCTCCAGAGCGCATTCGCCTTCCGCCCGCATTCGTCTATTGATCCTGCGACAGGAGGAGCAGGCCACGCATTTGACGTGGTACTGCTAGTACCGCCTGCCTGCGCTCCGGTGCTGGACGAGGTCGTTGCGGAGACAGTTGCGCTGGACTTTATTTTCCCCGCCAGGCAGGTAGCAATATCTTCAACCTCAAACATCGTGGTGACTTTTTGCTCTGGATCCTTCAGCGCTTGTGGGTTAATGAGAGTAGTCCTATCCTCCTTGTACAAGTAGAAGTACTGATCGAGTAGCTCCACACCGGTAACCAACACCACGACTTTGCCCGTTAGGTCGGGCTATGAACTGCAAGAGTATCGTACTCGTATAAATGCATCACAAACTTCCTCAGGCCTCAGCATGAGAGATAAAATTTGTAATGCGGCTTTACCTTAAAAGAAAGATTTGTAATGCAAGACTTGCATTTATACGAATACGATACTTTTGCACAGGATACGGGCACGACCTGGGTCGCCGACGCGTCGAACCCAAGCTCGACCATATGGATCGCAAATATGTCTGGGTCTGGAAGATTCCACCGAGATTTGTCATGCAGTTTTTCCAAGCTCCACCAAGGCTGGAATGCAGGGCATAGAATCTGCACAGGTTCTGCAGCCCCCTGGTGACGCCTATGCTGCTGCATGAGAAATGCCCTCTCAGCCTGGCCAGAAATTATGGGGACGGCTTTTATTGATATTGCAAGCCATGCAATACAGGTTTTTGTATGCTCCGCAACACGCATGACAAGTTCGCATCCTTCCAGACCCAGACATATTTGCATTTGATAGACCAGGGCCCGGTACCAATGCTCGAAGGAGGTCCTCCTGCTACCGATGTCCCCTTTGTAGTAGGAGGAGGGTGCGCGGCCCCGCGTCCGGTCCCAATAATCTCTACCGAATTGCTATGGGAGTGTCAGGATTGAAATCGTCAAAGTTGAAACAATTACTATTTAAACTGCAGCAAACCAGAACTTTTGAAGCTTTTGGGTGTGTTCTGGGGTATGCAAAGTGGGTCCGTAGCATCGTGATTTGTAATTTGCAGGCCACACCCCGAACACACCCCAGACAGACCCCCGACACACCCCCCCCGACAAGAACTGCTGAAGCTTTGGGGTGTGTTCTGGGGTATGCAATGTGGCTGCGTAGCGTCGTGATTTGCAATTTGCAACACACACCCCGAACACACCCCGGACACACCCCAGACACACCCCCGACACACCCCCCCGTCACACCCCAGGGACCCCCGTCTCACACCCCCGACACACCCCAGACAAACCCCCGGCGCGCCCTCGGCTACCACATTCAGAGCAGGGGGCAGAGAGCCTGAGTATCCAGAGCAGAAAACATACCTGGATCCGAATCGAATAAATATCCAGAGCGGGCTCAAGTGTCCGGAGTGAGCGGGCTTCTCGCACGGCCCAGGGGCAAAAGCCCTAGGTCAGCGCGGGGACTCGGTCCCCGCGTCATGACCTAGGGGCCAGCTTCGGGCGTTTCCCGGAAACTAACCGCACGGCCCAGGGGCGAGAGCACAGGTCAGCGCGGGGACTCGGTCCCCGCGTCATGACCTAGGGGCCAGCTTTGGGCGTTTGTTTCCCGGAAACTATCTAACCGCACGGCCCAGGGGCAAAAGCCCTAGGTCAGCGCGGGGACTCGGTCCCCGCGTCATGACCTAGGGGCCAGCTGCTGCGGGCGCTTCTTTCCCGGAAACTAACCACACGGCCCACGGGCAAAAGCCCTAGGGCAGCGCGGGGACTCGGTCCCCGCGTCATGACCTAGGGGCCAGCTTTTGGCGCTTCCCGGAAACTAACCGCATGGCCCAGGGGCAGAAGCCCTAGGTCAGCGCGGGGACTCGGTCCCCGCGTCATGACCTAGGGGCCAGCTTTGGGCGTTTCCCGGAAGCTAATAAATCGCACGGCCCAGGGGCAAAAGCCCTAGGTCAGCGCGGGGACTCGGTCCCCGCGTCATGACCTAGGGGCCAGCTGCTGCGGGCGCTTCCCGGAAACTAACCGCACGGCCCAGGGGCAGAAGCCCTAGGTCAGCGCGGGGACTCGGTCCCCGCGTCATGACCTAGGGGCCAGCTACAGACGCGGCGCCGGCGCTATCGGCACCCGGCCCGGCGCCAGCTTCTTCCTTTCTTTTCTCTTTGTTTCACTGTTCGCGGTGGGCCAGCGGATCTAGTGTGGGCAAGCAGAGGGGCTCCGTCCGTAGGTCTGTCGCGGATCAGGGAGCGCAGGACACACAGAGGCACCGAGCTGCAGGGGCCTGCCCGCCCTGTGCGCCACCACGACAACCCCCGAACTCGTCCCAGACAAATGCCGGAAGGTCGCCGCACGGGGACTCTGTCCCCGTGCTCGGACCTTGTTTGTCATGCATAAAATGCGATACAAGAAGTGACTCTATTGCAGAGGACGCATGGGAAGCAGATTATAGTCCTGGTAAAAGTTGGACTGCTGACTAGCATGACAGAAGGCAGCCCTTTTGCCCTAAACCGCATGACAGACCCGCTTCCAGGACCGGGAAAATTTGTCATGCGCCGACTACAGACTGTAGGTCTAACTGGTATCCGTTTCATGCGTGACAAACTATTTCAACTTTGACGATTTCAAACCTGACGCTTCAATAATTGCACCTTGTCGAACCACTCCGAAATCCGGCGGTCCGCCGTCCCGCCGTTGGCCTCATTCAGTAGCGGGTTCAGCAGCTGCACGCGGATCACCTCTATGCAAGCCTCAGGTTGGAAATGCTCAAAGTGGAAATGATTTGTGATGCATGAAATGCGACGCAAAAAAGACTGTATTGCAGAGAACGCAATGGAGGCCGACTATTGTCCTGCTAGGGGTGAAGAATTGGAGCGCTGCGTAGCACGACAGAAGGGCACCCCCTTGCGTTAACCTGCATGACAGACGTGCTTTAAGTGCCCGGGAAATTTGACATGCGCCGACTACAAATGCCGCTTCAACTGGAGTCGTTTTTTTGCATAACAAATTATTTCCACTTTGAGGATTTCCAACCTGAGGCTTTCATAACCTCTTCCTTGAACTTCTCCCACAAAGTATCGTAAGGAAAAATCCCCCCTACCCATATTGAAAACATATCCACCGTCTGAAAATTTGTGACGCGCATTTGTGACCTCAAATCCTGTCTGTCTTGCAAGAAGGCAAGTCCAGAGAGCGCCCCGCACTTTCCAGGTGGTCTGTGATGCTGTTGGGCTTAGAGAATACACATTCGCCATGCTAGGCGCCTACGTCAAACCCTGCTCTCGACTGAGGCTTGGCATATGCCTGCAGTCCTCTCCAGCAAGACAAATCTGATTTATGTACGGAAATCCAGCATCAGAAACTTTGTTTCGATATGGGGAGGGGGGATAATTTTTCCTTTTAATACAAAGCAACCGCCGTCCCGTGGTTGTCCACGTTGTTTGGCACCTCCCGAAGCTGTGGGACCAGGTAAATTTCGGGGAACTTATTGTCGCTCTCGTATGGATTGCAAATAATATGTCCGGGTCTGGGAGCTTCTAAACTAAAAATTGTATTGCATGACCTTATTTACCCCTCAACCACTATACCCCCTTTACGACCACTACCTCAGGTAGGACCTCGGGGGGATGGGGTCAAGCTCTAACGGGGGTCGGACCCGAGTGAAACCGTTAGAGTGGCTGCATGTCCTGGTCGAAACCGGAATTCCAAAAGCACGGCATCGTTTCCAGCGGTAAACCAGGCAAAACACGACGAACAGACAAAGACGAGGGACTTGGGCAGAGCAAAGGGATAGCTGGGGTCTCCTGCAGCTGAAAAATAACGTCGCGATGCGACTGGACTGGGGTCTCCAGCAGTCCACCAAAAAGCCCTATTGCAATGGCCGGGATAGGGACCCCACCTAGGACTACGCACGACAGGCCACGAAGAGACGATGCCGAGGAGACACAGCGACGCTCCGCTCCGCTCGACGCGACAAAGCCGCAACCGCACCGCTCGTCGAGGATCGCTCCACCCCCGCGCCACACCCCCACGAACGACGCCAGGACGACAGAAAGACGACCGCGAGCCATAAACAACTCCCCTACGAGTAATCACCCCTCACTCGTCTATCCAGCTGGTAAGCACCGTTCAGTACTCTGTGAGACCCGGGGCTGGCGACCCGAATTCCCGCACCGTAATCAACCCGCCATCGCCACCACCACCTCCGCGCAGTTTGGATCCGCAAAGCCCAGCCGCATTGAAAACGTCGCACCTCGCAGGAGTAGAGAGCCGCACAAACGCGCTGCCAGCGCAGCTACCACACAAAACCTGAGTTCAATCATATGGAAAGGGGTTGCCATAAGGCTACGTAAGGGTCAGAGGACAATCCGCTGCCACAACACAGACCAAAGGATTAGGAGGGGCGACAAACTCAAACGAAGAAAAAAAGGAAATATGGGTCTGGTACTATGATCTTTTCATAAGTATTCGAGTGTGTGAGAGTGTGAGACAAACGAAAAACAATAAATAAAAAGTCCCTGATCTCCAGCGCAGCAGGGCGATCCGCTAGTGGGCGCGGCATCCTCGTGACGCGGAGATGTGCGGCAGAACTCCTCTACTATCGACAGCTCGGAGATGGCGTCCACAAGTAGCGTCGAGTCCTCCCGATCGCCCGCTCCGCCGCAGGGCGTCGACAAGCGCCCCTAGGAACAAAGACCTACACGGAACTCCCAGACCGCCAAAAAAAAACCGACGCGCACCGTCTTCCACCCGGCAAGAAGAAACCCGCGAAGAGCTTCTACGTGGGGATCAAGGGCCCCACAATCGAACGCCATCGGGGACGGCTGGTGAGGGCAGATGAAGGGAGTAACGAGTAAGACCGGGCGTTATGCCCGCTGGGACCATCGAAGCTTCATTGCGCACGTGCGCGCTTCGGATGGAGGGCAAGTGTGTGCTCATTTTTTTTGCTTTGATTTTTCTTTTAGAGAAACAATCTACAATCTACGTGTGAGTCAAAAGGTTCACCAGCCGCACCTGATGCCTGTTACAGAGTGCCTCTACGGATCTTGGATCTCACGGGGGTTGATCTCCACGGTGAGTCCGGACGAATTGATCTCACGGGGGTGCGGCCCCGTCTCTAAAGTGGGAAAAGGGCCACAAGACAAGAAGTCTTGAGCCAAAATGGCTACGGACGCATGCATGACCAGCAAGAGGAAACCAGTTGTATATTTGCGCTACGCGGAGAGGGCATTTCATCTCATGCGGTTGTAGAGGCATCGCAAAGCCCTCTCGGCTAAATCTGTGATGCTAGGGCATGCATCACAGACCACATCATGGGTCATTCAAAATATGCATGACGAGCCTTCCACTCTTCCAAACCCAGACATATTTGCGTTTGATATCTCGTCCAATGGATTTTTCCCGAGGTCCGCTCCGTAGCCTTCCTCGATTAGGAGAGACACCGCGGTGCCGGTTTCCGCGCCGGGAAAGGGCGCAGCGCCTCTGATAAACATCGCGCACGCCTCCATGGCGCGGCGCAGCGGCGACACGAGAAACACCAAGTTCGCGGGGTAACGTGGCGAGTCGCGGCTGTTGTACGCCGGGCTCCCAAAACGCTGCTTCCACCACCTGCCGGCTTCGACGGCCTGGTGCTTTGCCGCGTTGCCCAGCGGCGGGTCCGCGCATTCGGGGTGTCGTCCCACGAAGCGGTCTTGTGGCGGATCCACGCGACACCTTGCGAAGGGATCGTCGTCCGTTGGGGCGGACTCCTGTGTGTTCGGCAGCATGTATGGCCCCGTCGGAAGCAGATAGACTCCCTCCACGGTGGTACGCGGGCCCGGTGCGGGCGGTGCCGCAGTGGTCGGCGAGGGACCAGGGGAGGGCTGCGGTGGGGTCGGCGCCCCGCCCGCCCCATCCTCGTGCAAACCGAACACCTGCAGCTCCAGCAAGCTAAGGACACGGTCCTCGCCCTGCTCTCCAGGGGGCAGGACCACCACAACGGCGCGGGTCTTTTCCGCCTGGTGCCGCTTGCAATCAACGGTGAGCTCCCCGACGCTGTCGCCGTACATTGTGGCGCTCTCAAGCGTTACATTCTCAATGGTTACACGAATTCCTTGTGATGCAAGACCAGCAATATGGAAAGGGGCAGGCTTGCGAGTCTCGCGTCACAAATTTGCAACGCGTTTAGATGCTGTGTAGCCCTTCGAAAAAATTGTCATGCGAAGCACCTTAATCTTCTGGCGACTTATGAAAATTTTGCATGACAAATCAGTTGAGAACGCCATATACATGAGACTGTGTTGGTCCTCGTCGTCGAAGCCCGCGACGCCCTTTCCCAGAAACCGAAACCGTTTTCGGTCGCCAAAGTGTACCCGCTCGCACAACGACGCCTCTTGCGCTACCTGCCCGCAGTTCGTATTTCCTTGTAGTTCATCTTGTCCCGGAATTTATTACAATGAAAAATGCCCCCACCCCCGAACTTGAAAGCATTTGTATTGCAAATCTTTCCAAATGAAACATTCGCCCTCTTGCGTGTATCAGCATCACAGATTTCCGATTGTGAATAGCAAAAATTTGTGTTGCAAAAGATCCCAGCAAGAGCGGTACTTGTCACGCAAGCGATGCGAAACACGACTGGAATCTGCATCAGAAAGATTCGCACTCCTTTCATGCATGACAAAAAGCTTTCATTTGGAAACTTCGCATCACAAATTCTTGCAAGTTCAGGGGTGGGGGGCATTTTTCACTGTGATAGAATTGGGCTTGCATTCACCTGATTCGCCGTTGTCAACGGACTGTTGCGCACCCAGACTTCCACGCCAGTGTCCTCCTGGCAGCTTGCCTGCCTGTATAAGAGTGCACAACTCCCCCTCGTCCCTCACTTGTGTAGCATGAACGGCAAAAATACAAGCGTCAGTAAGAATGCCGGTTTTGCATGACAAATTTGCCCAGAAGTGTAAGTAGCACTGCTTGGGCTACTTCCGGAGTTTGTCATGCAAGCAGCGCCAAGAGCCACAGCCTGGGTTTGGTGTTTTGCATGACAAATGAGGGGGAGGGGGAGTTGTGCAGTGTCATAGCCTGCAGCTGGTTTGCTCCACCGCGTTCGCGGTGTCGAACCAGTCTTCGTCGTATCCCGAGGTGGGGAGCAGCATCTGGCGTGTGTATCCTGAGTAAAAACGTCCCAACCCCAGAGTCAAAATGGGGATTTCGCAACACAAACTTAGAACTTTTGGGGGTCACGCATGACAAGTTGCGGGCTGTGGCTGTACTGTAGTGCAGCATAGCAAGGGAATCCGCATAGCACTTCCGTCTCCTTATCCTGTTTACAGCATTACAAGTTTCAAAACACGATGGGAAGTGCCTCTCTCATGGGGATGCGCATTACAAATGCTCCTGTGCTTGCAAATCTGCATGACAACTCTGGGGTGGGGATGTTTTTACGTAGGATAGTATGCGCGCGTTTTTCATCTGCGAGATGAGCACCACTCGCGTCACACTACGGGGCTGATTGCGCGGCCCGCTGATGTCGACCTGCACCCAGGGACAGGGGCTCGGTTATGGGATTCTCAAGCGTTACACTCTCAACCGTTACGTGATTTGTCATGCAAAATTAATTACCATAAGCCGCCAGACGACCAAGGTTACTTCGAATGACAAATCCTGGAAGGGCTAAACAGCACTATAATCCGTTCGAAATTTGTGTTGATGCGAGAGCTGCAAGCATGACAATTTCATCTTTTCACTGTTGCCATCCTTGCATTACAACTTCATGTGACAGTTGAGAACGTAACGTTTGAGAACGCCATATCGGTCGCGTTTGGAAAAAGGTCACAAACGCCAGCCCGTCGATCACGTTGCGGGGTTGCGAAAGCGCGGGCACGTGGGGGTGGTACTCGGTCGTGCTGCTGGCCAAAACCCGCGAGGCGTCGCCCGTGTATTAAGTGTAACAATGTCTGGGTCTGGAACATTCAAAACTTGTGATGCTGTCTCTGGATTCTGAGAAAATTTGTATTGCGTGACCTTATTTACCCCTCAACCACTATATCCCCTTTACGACCACTACCTCAGGTAGGACCTCGGGGGAAAAGGGTCAAGCTCTAACGGGGGTCGGACCCGAGTGGAACCGTTAGAGTGGCTGCATGTCCTGGTCAAGTTCGGTATTTCCAAGAGCACGGTAACGTTTCCACCGGTGAATTTGTATTGCATGACCAGCAAGAGGACTCCAGTTTGTGCTACGCGGAGAGGTCATTTCTTATGCTGTAGAGGCATCACAAAGCGCTCGAAAAATAAAAATTAGTGATGCTACGGCATGCATCACAGACATCATGGGTAGTGGAAAATATGCATGACAAATCGAGAAATCTTCCAGACCCAGACATTTTTACATTTGATACCGTGGGGGTCAGATCAATCTCCTGCGAAATAACGGGCACGACGTCCTCGTTGTCGTTCCCGTGTCCACCACCTCGTGCGGCCGTTACGCCAGCGCCAGCCACGCGGTATGGAAGCGTCAGGATTGAAATCGACAAAGTTAAAAGAATTTCTCATGCATAAATTGCAAGGCATGAACTGCCTCTCTTGCAGGAATGGCAAGTGTAAGTGACTGAGGCCGACTGCCAGCCTGTTTGGGATCATCATCATGTAGTGGACACCCGCTCCCGGCGCCACAGGTCAAGGATCCCCTCCCCGGTTCTGCGGTAGAGCTGCTAAAGTAGCATGACAAAAGACCACGCCTGTCCCTAAACAGCATGACAAACTGGATCTAGACGGTGCCGAAATTTGTCATGCGCTGCTTGAAAATTGGGATTCCGACTCGTATCGATTTTATACATGACAAACTATTTCAACTTTGACGATTTTAATCCTGACATTCCCATACGCGGCCAAAAATGTTTACTTCGGTGAGATCGAGGCTGCGCGTGGTCGCGGTTGCGTCGTCCACCCCCGTGGCAAGGATGGGTTGCGGCAGCTGGATCGTCACAAATTTGCCCCCTTTCGTGCCCGTGCAGTCGATCTTTGCCTCCCCAATCACCGCCGGTCTCTCGACCTTCCGGTTGCAAGCGTAACTATTCCACGTCTTCTATTGAAAGGAAAAACTCCCCCTCCCCATATCGAAAAGGCATGTTTCCGAAAATTTGTATTGGTGATTTGAGGTCACAAATCACATTTGTCTTGCAAGAAGACAAGGGCAAAAGCTTCGCGCCCATTAGGGAAGCGGTTTGTCATGCTGCTGGGCCTAAAGCGCAGCCGTTTGCCATGCTGATCAACTAGACCGATACGCCCCTACATAGCCTGGGGATCTGGCCGCAGTGCCCTCCTGCAATACAAAGCTGATTTGTGCACACAGATCCAGCATCAGAAATTTCGTTTTGATATGGGGAGGGGGGATTTTTCCCTTCGATATCTTCTGCACCTCGCTCAGATCGTTGTACAACTCCGGATCGTATCAAATGTAAAAATGTCTGGGTCTGGAAGAATGCAATTTGTGATGCTGCATTTGGATTCCAAACAAATCTGTATTGCATGAGTACCAAAGAGAATGCAATTTTTGCTACGCGGAAAGGGCATTTGTCATGCGGAATAGGCATCAAGAAGCTCTCAAAAAATCTGTGATGCTAGGGCATGCATCACAGACATCACGGCTCATGCAGAAGGTGCATGACAAGTGTCAGAATCTTCCAGACCCAGACATTTTTACATTTGATAGATCGTCGGCAGCGTTGATGCCGCCATCGACATCGTCTGCGTTGAAGAGCCTGCAGTTAGCGGCCGTTTCGGCGTTCACCATAGACTGCTGGTAGGCACGACAGTCCTTGTCCTTGTCACACAGGGTCTTGCACCAGTCGGGACCTTTGTCATAGCTGGAGAAAATCAATTTCCCGTCTTGCTTATGAATTGCAAATATATGATATCGCAGTGGAATGAATTGCATGACAAATCTTTCCTTTAAGAAAGATGGAAGTTGTCATGTAGATTCACAGGTATAGGTAAGAGAGCAGATCTGTAATGCTCATGATGCAGCTGCACTCGCATTTATACGAGAGCGATACTATATTTGCAATGCATACTGCTCCTCGGACCCTTGTACCGGGCAGGGGAGGTTTGTCGCACTGACGCGGACGCCTCCTGCGGCCCCGTTCTTGTTCAGGTTGTGGTTTTTCAAGTTGCACTTGCACCAGGCGTCGCCCTGATTTGTGTAGATCGGCTTCCCCGAGGTCGCTGCGTGTCCCGTCTTTTTCATGCACGGGACCCCGGACCGCCACCCGGCAGGAATTTTTCCGACCCCGTAGCCAAGGCCTCCCCGCGTGATGATGCTGACGACGCTATCCAGGGAAAAACACCCATGATCCCCATCCATTTTTTGCATGACAAACAGTCGACCTTATGCATGTTTTGCGTGACAAATTGGATGGGGATGGGTGCTTTTTCCTGGATAGACGCCGTCTACCTCGTAGTCCTCGTACCCGAACAAGCGGCAGTTTCCTGGAAGCATGTCACGCTGTTGCATGTCACGCTGTTGCATGTAGGCCTGACATCCCCGGTCCTCGTCGCAGAATCTTTGGCAGTAGTCTTGCGCGCGATCCGCGTTGCCCGCGATGTAGTCGCCGTTTGTCGGGGACGCCGGGGCATTATAAGAGTGCACAACTCGACCTCCGACTTGACGCTTGCCTCTTCCTTGACACTTTTTGCAATTGCAGGGCAAGTTCCGGCAGCTCAATAAAAAACAAAACTACAAATGTGGGTGAACTTGTCGCGCAAAACCGGAACTCGTGCCGACGCTTGTGTTGCTGTTTGTGGCATACAATTGAGGGGGAGCGGGAGTCGTAGTGCACTCGTTTCATAGGTATCCTCGCACGGGTCGCCTCCGCAGCTGCACCACCCGGTTCCCACCACCTCGTACTTTTGGTAGTGCCCGGTGGTATCTACCGCGCCCGCCGCGCCCCCGTCGGCAAACCCCGGCGGCAAGGTCTGCGCGACCGGCACCTCGGCTAGTTTCGCAAATCGGTAGGGGCCCTCTCCCTGGAGGCCGTACCTGAGGTTTTCGCACACCTCAACGGTGCCGCTGTCCAGGTCGGGGTCGTCCTGCTTGCAGGTGCTAGCCGGAGTGGGCGCCTCGCGGGACACCAACACGCGGACGCCGCGGTCCTGGTTCGCGTTGCCGGCAACGCCCAGCCTTTATCCTGAGTAAAAACGTACCCACACCAGAGCCAGGCTGGGGATTTTGCAACACAAAGCTACGAGTTTTGTGAGTCACGCATGACAGGTTGCACTCTGCAGTGTAGTGCAGGTTAGCAAGTGCAGCCGCGTCACAGATTCGTCTGCTCATCCTGTTCACAGCATCACAAATTCCAAAACACGATTGGAAATGGCTCTCATGGGGATGCGCATTACAAGTCTTCCTGTCTTTGCAAATCTGCATTACAACTCTGGTGTGGGTACGTTTTTACTCAGGATAGCCTTTTCTCCGGGCTCACTTGCGCCCCGTAGGGAGCGTGCGCCCACTGCTCCAGCAACCGGTCCTTGATTTCCGCAGCCTCGTTCTAGGAAAGTGCACAACTCCCCCGCCGCCCCCTCATTTGTATTGCATGAACAGCAATACAAGCGTCAGCAAGATTTTTGCCGGTTTTGCATGACAAATTTGGGCAGGATTGTAGTGCTATTTGGGGCGCTAGAACTTGCCATGCAAACATCATTGCCAAGAGCCAAGGCGTAAATTAGGCATTTTGCATGACAAATGAGGGGGACGAGGGGGAGTTGTGCACTTTGATACGTTCCCGTTGGCATCCAGAAAACCCCGCTGCGGGTTCGGGAGAAACAGGTTCCGGAGGTGCGCATGGTCCTTCTCGGCGGAGAGATACACGCTGCTCACCTGCACTTCCTGCGCGAACTGAAACGTCAGTGTGGGGCACTGCAGGTAGTCCGTGCGGAACAGCGTGTCCAGCGGCCGCCCGTCCTTCAAAAAGTTTTGCTCGCCGTTCCGCACGGAGCCATCCGGTGACATTTCCAACTGGGTCGTGGTCATCGACGTGAAGTCCGCGTCCTCCCTATCGAAAGGAAAAATTATCCCCCCTCCCCATATCATTCTGACGCTGACAAATCAGCTTTGTATTGCAGGAAGGCACAACTGCGGCCAGATCCCCAGGCTAGGTAGGGGCGTATGGGTCTAGTTGTTGAGCATTGCAAACGGCAACGGCTGACCTTGTTTAAGCCCAACAGCATGACAAGTCGCTTTATCATAATGGGACGGAAGCTTCCGCCCTTGTCGTCGTCTTGCAAGAAAAATGTGATTCGTGGCCTCAAACTAGCAACACAAATTTTCGACGGAGACATAACCTTTTCAATATGGGGAGGGGGGATTTTTCCTCTCAATACTCCCCGTCCTCCAGGTGCCGGCCGAAAATCCGAACGCGCGCCAGGAACAGCACCCGCCGCGTTTCGGACGCCACGCTGCGCACGCCCGGGAGCTGCACGACGACGTACCGCCCGGGGACCGTGTTTTTGCAGTCAATCCAAAACGTCGTCGGGATCTCCTGTCCGGGGCGAAAGATCAGCCTCTTGTTCGCATCTTTGTCCCACTGGTCGGCGAACAGGACCGTCTCGCACACCTCGCCGGGCCGCACCGGGGGGCAGGTCTGGCCCGGGAACACGCACGGCCGCCCGCCGGAGTTGGGTTGGGGGCTGCCGTATCCAGTGCAAAAGTATCGTACTCGTGGTAATGGCAGTCACGCATTACAAATTTCTTTGTCAAGTTAAATCCGCATTACAAATTTTATCACTCATGCTGGGGAAATTTGTCATGCGATTTATACTAGTACGATACTTTTGCAGTTCATATGCCGCCGGTCGCGTCGCACCGCGCGTGGTGGTGCCTGCTGTTCTTGGTGACCAGCACCTGCACCCCGAAATCCAGCAAATCCGTGGTGTCCCACGTCCGCGTGCCCCGGAGTTCGTCGTCCGCGTTTGAGGTCATCTCGGGGGTGTTCGCCGCCCCATACGGCTCGCTGGAGGCCACCGTCGTCACGAAAAAAAGCCGCCGCATGTGGGCCCGGCTCGAGGAGACCAGCAGCCGCACACTCTGGACGCGCCGGGTCTGCCCGAGATCGATCTGCAGCCAGGGACACTTCTCCTCGAAGGTCCGAAACAACCACTCGTGCTCCGTGGCCGCCTCATCCACGTCGGGCAGGTCGTCTTTGACCACGACATCCGCATCCGGACCTTCCAACTTATCTTCGCTGCTGGCAAGGATGTGAATCGCGTCGGGCGTGAGGTCGGTGCCGGGAGAGGTGGTCGTGGGGGTGGGAGTGGTCGGAACCGGTGGCCGGGTATGGGGTTCTCAAACGTTACATCCTCAACAAACTGCTACATGGTTTGTCATGCAAAAACACCTTGAGCCGCCAGATGGTCAAGCTGCTTCGCATGACAAATCTGCGAAGGGCTAGACAGCACCTAAATCTGGGCGGAATTTGTATATGCAAAAGGCGCATCAATCCTCCTCCTTTCAGTTTTATTGCTATGCTTGCATTGCAAGCTGATGTAACAGTTGAAGAGAATGTAACGCTTGAGAAGGCCTTACCCTGGAGGTAAGGGCTCGGGCGGTACCACGATCGTGGTTGTTGATGTACCGGGGCCGGGCGGTGTTATTGGGCCGGGCGGGGCCCCCGTTGTTGGCGGGGGGAATTTCGTTGACGTTGTGGCTGGCGGCTCCCGGGTGGTCGGATGGGCCGTGGTCGGCATCGGCGGTAAGGGCTCTGCGGTCGTGTAGATCGGCGGTACCATGTTGGGCGGGTCGTCGATGCTCCCCACCCGCTTTTCCCAGTCGTCATGGGGGTCGGGGCCCCGGCGCTTGACGCGGTCCTTTCCGCCGCGGTCCATGGCTTCCGAGAACACCACGCAGCTCTGCATATGGAGTGCTCAAGCGTTACATTCATTCTCAACTGGTGTTACATGAATTTGCAATGCAAGACTGGCAAAAGTGACAGGAGGAAGATTGCGCCTCTTGCATTACAAGTTTGGCGCAAATTTAGGTACTGTTTGGCCCTTCCGAAATTTGTCATGCGAAGCCGCTCGATCATCTGCCGGATGAAGGCACTTTTGCATGACTGATTCATGTAACAGTTGAGAATGTAACGCTCGAGAACGCCATACTGCACCGGATGCTGCTCGTGCTGTCTGGCCGCGGGGTCGTGAAACTTGAAGTTCCAATCGTACATCCACTGCGCCACGTATCAGCCTGCAGAAATCTACTACTTCCATCATGTTGATGTTCTCATTTCTCATGCAAAACAGCAAGAACTCCAGTACCAGTACCAGTTGTGGCTGTCAGTGTCACTGTCATGCAGAAACAGATAACTGCGAAAGCTGCTAGTAGTAGTACCCAGAAAGCAGTATTGAATAAAAACAGCAACACTTCATGATGCACCTCCTCCTTATAAACAATTTAGAAGTAGCCAAGAGAACTATAGTACTTGCAGCAACTAGAGCCAAACCTGGAACCGAACAAGGCTCAAAGAAGGCTACTTGCTTTATTTCTGAAATCTGCATGCTACTGTGGTGCAGACTAGGCTCAAACCTGGGCCAAGAAGGATCAAATCTCTAGAGATGTCCTTTTTTTTCCTAATTTTCCTTGGTGAATCACCACGCTCCTGCGAAAAAAGATTGATAACGATTAGGGCGAACGCCTCTAGAGCTCAAAAACCTGTAGAGCTCAATCGCTAGAGCTGAATCTCTACAGCTGTTTGGTGATGTTCTAGAGCCTAAGCTCTACAGCTTCCGCCTATAGCGAGCACCTACAGCTCGACAGCCAAAAGGCTTTTTTATCGTTTCTCACACTAATCAGCTGCAGCTACCCGGCCGGTCTGTTCCTGTTGCCCCTGGTGCTTGCCTAGGAAGCCCAACACCGGGAGCACAGAAGCAACGAACCAAACGCGGTGGGGCTGGGGCTAATTCATCAGAAACAACCAGCCGCATGGCTGTTGCCTCCATGCTGTGAGGCGTGGCCGCCGGTGCCGAGAGTAAAACTCAAAAACATAAACAGCACTGGCAGGCGTGCCTCTTACTTAGATTTGTTGGGAGGCAACCGCCAGCAGCTGCGTGGTCCTGCTGCTTGCTACAGGGTATCGGGCCAAGTAGCCTCGCCGAAGGGCAGCCCGGATGGAAAAGCATGCACACAACAAGCCCAAGACCATACGCAAGAGAAACTTTCGGCGCACAGCGGCAGGCTGATGCGAAGGCAACAGATGTGAGCCGCCGCAGAGGTTACGTCCGTGCAGCGGCGCAGGTGCCTTCGGCAGGTTGTAGCGTTTTCTTTCCACGCCGGGCGGCCACCTGCTACGACGAGTACCAACGCGACGGCCAGGAGCCGCACCTAAAAACAAAAACGCACTTGCGGGCCGCAAAGGCTCGCTGGCGTTCTCGCCCTAGCTGCCTGCGCTTGCTGGGTAGCTGAAGTAGAAGGAGGGGAGGCCGCCCGGCGCGGGTCTGCTTTCCATTTCCTAGAAGGCAGACGGCACAACTACGGTGAGGCGCACCAAGCGGAAGCGCGTGCCCTTATCGACCTCTACCTGACCCGGCTTTTGGCACTACAGAGGCCGGACGGATCTGGCGCGCTAGGCGTTGGGCTGCAGTTGGTGGGCCGGTCGCTCTGCTGGCCGCCTTTTCTTATTCATTTTATGTTCCTGGCTACGCGTGCTCTTCCTTTTTGTTTTTGTACTTTGTTGCCATCAAGCTGTTTGCCATCATCGCGCGGCGTTAGTGCGTCGGCTGCCCTTCCGGGAACAGTCAGCCCCAAAGAAAGCACGCTCCAGCTCTTCGGCCAAGCCTCTTCGAACTGTTTCTAGTTGCTGCAGTAGCAGTACTGCTTTTCTATTGTTATGCGCAGATCCCCGCGCCGTTGTGCCAACACGGCGGCGCGAGCCCCAAATATTAATACTGCCAGCACCTCCGCGGCTCCTGGCGTTTATGTCGTCAAGAAGAGGAGGGAAGACGGGGACGGGGACTTGTCCAGGCTGATACCACGTGTTGACAGCAGTAGCCGATGGGCACAAAGGGGTTCCCGCCCACCGGGACCTGCAGGTACTCGCGCGCCTGGAAGAAAGGCTTCCGGGCGCGGATCAGGCTTTCCATCGACGTGTCTTGCTTGGTGTACGTAATATTGCTACCGACGTCCGCGGCTTTTTTCATCTGGCCCTCCATGTACCGCTGCGCGGCCAGCAGCTGCTCCTGGTGCTCGCTCGCCCACTGCACGATGGCCGGACCGTCTTCGGTCTCCGAAGTGACCAGCCGGAAGAAGGAGCCCTGCTCCGCGGTCCCCGCCACCAGATTCGCGGGGTCAATCGCATTCCAGACCACTGGCGTGGACTGCTTCAGGTGCGCCAGGTAGGGAAAGAAGCGGTAGGTCCGCGCTTCGGGCTTCTTTTTGTGCCGGTAGTCGCGGTGAAAGAAGCCCACGTACCGGTGGCACTCGGAGACCCGCGCGTACACCTTCCGGCCCACGTGGTCCGCGGGGCCAACGCAATTGGGCGCCCGCACGACGTGGTGCTTCAGCGCATTGGGGGATTGGAAATACGTGGCCTTACCCTTTTCCTGCACCACTGCGGCCTGGGCGGTGCGGAGGTTTGGAAATTTCTGAAACGGCCACACCTTCCATTCGTCGTCCGCAATGCAGTAGACCATGTTGCAACACACGTCCTGGCACCCGATTTTTTTGAAGTACTGTCCGGACTTATAACAGCGCACAACTCCCCCTCCCCCTCATTTGTATAGCATGTTGACCGGCAATACAAGCATCAGCAAGAATGCTGGTTTTGCATCGGAAATTTGCGCTGGATTATAGTCGTGCTATTTGGGCTACCAAAACTTGTCCTGCAAACAGTGCCAAGAGGCAAAGAGTAAATACGGGCATTTTGCATGACAAATGAGGGGGAGGGGGAGTTGTGCAGGGTCATAGGTCTCGCTGCCGTTGCATTCGTCCTCCGTGTCCAACCGCCAGGCGTATTGCTCCCGGCTGGTATGCAATACAAATTTCCCGTACATGTACAAGATGCATCACAAATTTCCCCGATTTGGACTGTGAAACTTGTCATGCTAAACTAGGATCGAAGCCTAGATTTGCCATGCAGAGACCGCATTTGTACGTCGTGTACAGGAAATTTACTGTAAATAGCTGGCGGCCGGTTTCAGCACCTGCTGCGCTGCGGACCCCGCCTGTGCGGGCGTGCCGGAGGCCACAACGCTGGAGTAAAAGCGGGACTTTATCGCGGTTGTTGTATGCTGCGGCTGGCCCGTGCCGTAACACGTGAAATGCTTACAGGTAGTCATGCCGTGAGCAGCAGCGAGTTGCGCCTGCCAGGCTGCTTCGCGGGCTTGTGCTTTTTGGAGCTCCGTTTGATAACCAGCCGTCCTTTGTTTCTGCAGTTCGACGAAAGAAGATGACAAGGGGTCGTCCATAATTTCCTCGTTTGCTCCTCGTTGTTGATGTTTTTCATCCGGAGAGGCCCTCCCCGCGGCATCACTGTCAACATGATCCTCTCGAGGTGGACTCAGATAGTGTCTTTTTGGTACAACATCTTCTTCTGCCTCTGGGGACGACCACCCAGGAGATGTTGACTGTTTCGTTCTTTTGTTCCCACCCGAAGTACTACCATGTTGCTCCTGGTAGCCATGCTTTCGGGTGGGAAGTGCATTTATTTTTCCTGTTCCGCCACCCGTCCTGCTCGGCCTGTCAATATTTCTAATATCCTCTTGCAGACGCGCCGTCGCGCCACTACCTGCGGGAGGACCTCCGCTTGACGAGAGCGCATGATCTCCAGCTTGGGCAAGGAGCTCCGCGTTGTCTCCTGTCGTGAGAACCATTTCTTCACCATCGGAAAAGACGTATCAAATGTAAAAATGTCTGGGTCTGGAAGAGTGCATGTTTGTCATGCTTGTCTGGCATGACTCCCAAATCTGTCATGCACGTTACCCAAGCGCGCCACTTTTCTGTCATGCAGAAGCGCAGTTTGTCACGCAGAATAGGCAACACCTAGAAGCTCAGAAACTTGTCATGCTGAGCCAGCACTTGTGATCCCCTCATGATATTACGCCACGCAGCATCACAAGTTTCCAGACCCAGACATTTTTGCATTTGATAAGACGTCGACGGTGTCGACTGGAGGTTCTTTCTTCTGTTCTCGTCCTTCTGTGAGATGGACAATGTTGTCTGGTGGCGGTGGAGGTCCTCGTGCGGGAGCAGGAGCATCTTGTTCATGCTGATTCTGCTGTTGATGACGGCCGTCGTTTCTAATTCTCCTGGAGGTCCTGGTGGTGCCACTGCCATCAGGAGGATCGGCGTTCTTCAATACAACTTCGCGCGGCTTTCTACGCGGTGGCTCCTGCCGTTGATTGGCGGCCCTCGATGTTGATGAAGAAGTACTAGCAGGGTGTGATCTTGATGTTCCTCGTCTCTGGACGTCCTTCTTGCGGTCCGCCTGCAACCGCGTCGCACCGCTTGCTGCTGCTGAGATACTTGGAGCAGATTCAACTCCAATTGGTACAGAAGATGAAGACGTCGCTTTATGCATTGCAAAAGGAAAACGAAAACCAAAACAACGAAAAATATGGGTAATTATGTGAAGCACGACTACTGGGACTAGTATCAGCCACGACAGTTTTATTTCTGTAAAGGCCAAATGAACTTCCTCGTGCGGTTTGAGGTAAAATCAAATTCACGTGCGTTATGCAAGATCGCAGTGGACAGACCGAGTAAAGATGAACGATACAACTTTTGCACATCAGCAGGATACGCTTGATCAACATCGCGCTCTTGTTCTTGAGTTTCAAGCTGCACCCGCGTCGCATCTTCCGCTTCTTGATCTTGATGTTCGGTCGGAGATACAACGTGTGCTGTGGCGGAAGCCGAGTCAGCATTTCTACTTCTTCGTGGGGAGTCTGAATTTGATTTGTCCCGGTCTTGTAGCGCCCCTGTAGTTTTTGAGGCCGAGGAGGAGGATCTTCCTGACAGCGTTGTTCCTTCAGATTCGGCTGCTGGAGGTGCATGATCTCCTGCGCTGCTCTGACCATAATTTCTTGCCTCCCTGTCGTGCTGCTTTCTGGACGGTGGGTGCTGGTTCTTCCCAATTGTGTTCGTCGTCGAAGATTTGCGCTGCGGTGACGCGCATGCATTGCAAACATGCATCAGTAGAACAGTGATGTGTTACTCCGAAAGCATGGGTCTAGATGTATGGGGTGCCGAACTTGCCCAGAACTTGCGCAGAACTTGTCGGGCCGGTTTCCGGTTGGGGCAATACAAGAGGGCACCGGGGTTCCAGGCAACGAGGGCCCAACCTTCCGCCGGTCTATACTGCTCAAGTGGATGCCGGCTGCACGTTGGTGCGAGACAGCAGCCCACCAAGATGAACCACCTAAACGACGGCCAAACGCTACGGCAACACGCTTGCACATCAACCGAAGATGAGCACGATGCAGCATACTTCCCCCACAGCCGAGCCCCCGTCCGTGCTCGCGGCTGTGGGCACGACAAGAAGGGAGGCCTTTCTTTGAGGTGTTGCACCGGAGGGGGGGCGCGAGAGCGAGTGTCGCCCTGTGGCGAGACAGCGCGTCTACGGCCGGGAGCATGCCACACCAGCGCAGCAGGAGACAGGATGAAGGGAGAGCGCCATCGTGTAACGCGCGTTACACGATGGCATGCGGCTTCGTTTGCTGGAATGCGATAAAACAAAGCGTTTCGGGGGCGCGCGCGATGACAACAAGATAATCCTCGGCGGGCCCGCCCGACGACGGGGGCCGGCCCATCCACGCCGGGCGCCGAGAGGGGGGCAGGCCTGGCAGGCTGCGCCGAGCCAACACCCAGACGACCTCCGATGCCGTGACACCTCGCAGCCTGCCCTCCTTCAGAAACCCAAAAACCCCCGGGGTGGCCCTCTGGCCGTTTTAGGGTTGCGAGGCCCCCGAACCGGATCAAACCACAGCGACGCTCCCATCAAAGAGCACGTCGGCGGCTGGCGGTGCCGAAGGTCGGCACTTCGGTTCGACGATGCGAAGCACTCTCGCCGACAAAGACAGGGCCCGGACCACCCTCGTGGCCCCCTCGGCGGGGCTAGCTATTTCCGCAAATATCCCCCGAGGAGCACCTTGCTCGCGGGACGCCTGCGCAGGAGCCTGCCCCGGGCCTTGTTCCGGACCAACCTACCTCCCCCGGAGGCTCATTGCTCGGAAACTTGCCCCGGGACTCATTTCGGAACGTTCCCGGAACATGCCTGAGACCTTCCCAATTGTGTTCGTCGTCGAAGATTTGCGCTGCGGTGACGCGCATGCATTGCAAACATGACAACTCGGTAGAGCAGTGATGTGGGAGGATGGAAACTTGTTGTGATTCTGATTCTGCAGTACAACATGACAAAAAAGTGATTTTTTGCATAGTCAGCAAGAGCAGAGGCGCAGTGCTTCTCTCGTCCCATCAAAGAGGGCACGATCATTCCTCGTGCAGGTTAGGCATGAAGAAGGAGAACAAGTACTTAACCTCCCGAGCAAAACTTATCATGCCATGCGGTACCTACATTGCAGACACGACACAGAATAATATTGCAGATCGTCCACAAAGAGCTGGATAGGACGAGTAGACATCTGCACTTTTCTTGGTCTACTTCCAGACGCGGTCAGAATGTATGCAATGCATAACGCGCCAGAATGTATCTCGGAAACGAACTCGGTGACGCAGAGGAAGAGCGAATAGATGCTCACGACGGCCGTGGGAAAAAAAGTTCTTTGTCTTGCAAAAAAACAACTTTTGTAGACAGGTACACGAGCTGGAGCTGCAGCGAAATCACGAGGACGGCCACGGTGTCGAAAAAACTTCATAGAGTTCTAGTTTTTTTTCTCGCCAAGCACTACGAGGACCAGAAAATAATAGGCGGTTCCTGTTTGAAATGATTTGAAATGATTCTGAGTACACTTCTACTGCCGCAAAAATCTTAAAAACTCTTCATTCTTAAAATGCTGATGAATTAATACCGGCAAGAAAAGGAGGCATGAATGGCCGCGGCCGCGTGGACGGCAGCAAGTTATAAGAAGCCAGCTTTGCAGCTTCCCATTCCCTGCAGGAGGTGCGGAACTTTTTTAAACACATTTATAGACAGATCTATCCACGGAAGAACTTGAAACACATTCGCGAAAGAAAGAACTTGAAACACATAATTCGCGAACGAGCAGAACATATTCCATGTTGAGGATCCACCGGTTTTTTTGTGTAATATAGGCGACTTTGTTTATCATCAGAAAAAAACACTCGACATATAGACGTGATATCTAATCTACGCTCATGATCAGCAGGTTTCTTCATCTTCATCGCAAAAAGAACGAGATCTTCGTAGAAAGACACTGGGAAAAAGATGGATCATCGAGGTGATCGACATATTTGCGCCGATGCAGTGCCAAAGGAAAAATGGACACCGTATGATGGGAAGGACGCTGGCCAGTGTGCCGACCCTTCGTCCCCGCGGGGGGCGCTGGCTGTCGAACTCGCAAGACCCCCCCGGGGGAGTCACATTGACGCAGTGTGGCGAGTCCCCTCTGCATACGGGCCAGGCGCCGTGCTTCTGTGCTCAGGCACACCACCCCGAAACCAGCTGCATCTACATAGCGCGCAAAGCTTCTTTAGGGGTACCCAAAAAAGCCCTTTTAGGGGTAGCCGAAGGGCCGTTTGCTTCTTTTTTGTCCGGGGGTGGATCCGGACTTTTATTTTCTGAAATGAGCAACAGGCGAGTGCGTTCGACGTGGGGCTTGCCAGGATGTCGGGAACCGGAGCCCACAGTGGGGGTCTATGAAAGACGGGGAGGGCAAGCCTCTAGAGGACCTCACGGAAGAGGCCGCGGCATCGTTTGCGAACGGGCGGAGCGTGTTTTTTTCGCCCTGTCCCGCGCCGTGCGTGTGCTTTGCATTTGCCAACGCAATACTGCGAAGGCATTTACCTCATCGCAGGCAAACCCTCTCCAGAGCGCACCGCGCCCCTGTTTTTTTGCCTTTTCCTTAACCTCAGAGGGGCGGCGAGTGTTCTCGGCGTGTGGGGCAACGGGATGGCGGCCGCAGGGCTCGAAGTTAGCTAACCCGATTTCAATGCGCCTTCTTGTGCTAGCCGCGGCCGGCACAGCGCTCCGACCAATCTCTGCGCGCCACACTCGTCGGACGAAGCGACAGAGCGGACCGGAAGCCATGTGGTCACCAGCAGCTGCTACTCAAGCCGGTCTGCCTTTCTCACTGCCTCAAAGCGGGGCCTTTCGGCTATTTTGCTCATGCATGAGGTGGGGCGCCGGCAATTCCCGTCAAACGGGAGGGGCGACATGCGCGACCCCTGAAATTTTTGGACATTTTTGACTTTTCCGTACTTAGCATCGCCATAAAGAACGAGATCTTCGTAGAAAGACACTGGAAAAGAAATGGATCATCGAGGTGATCGACATAACAGTGTGTGAAGTGAAGCGAAGTGAAGTGAATCGCAAGAGGCTCCAAGCGGGGGCTTTCATCCTTGCCCACTTGGCAGACTTCAGCCCAGGTTTTTGGGACCTTGCAAGTCTCGGACTGGGGTATTAGAGGCCCAAGCGTCCCCGAGCAGACCTAAGACAGGAACAACCGAGCCGGGCAGTACAGACAATAGGGAGGTCGTGCTATGATGTGCACCGCTCGACAGTGTCAAAGATAGGGCCCCGGCTCATTTTGGGCATCCTACAATCCGATTACCCCGCAACGGAGCCTTGTTTCGTCGGGGTCAGGTCACACCGAAAACCAGTTGCGGGTGGGAGCAGAGCTGGTAGCCTTAGGGGCGAAGACAACCGAAGCGGCGCTAGCGCTAACCAAAACACGAGACACACGAGAAGAGAACAACACAGAGACGCGAAAGACGAGAAGAGGGCGGCAATACGGGGAAAACGACACAACAACTGACACTCTTTTGCTTGCCAGGCGCTTGGGGTTTCGAGCACGCAGGGATTACACGACGACTCTTTTCCTTTCCATCATTCCTTTGCATCATCATCATCATCATCATCATCATCGCCATCATGTTTCTGTTTTTTCTGTTCACGCCTTGGAGCCAACTGCTGCCCACAGCTTGCTTCCGCAATCTCAGAACTACCTCCGTGTCTTGTTGCGCCCGCCAACGCTTTCCCCCGTCCCTGTCCCGCCCAAGCTGCGCCGGCAGGCCGTATCTCCCTTGGCCAGTTCGTTCCGCAGCGGCGATCTGCATCCACGGCCTGGCGGGCGCCTAAGATACGGCTACGGAAGAGCTAGAATAGATAGTGAACCTACACCCCGGACACAACTCCACTGCACATCGCGCTTAGTCTCGACCCATATCAAACCCCCTTGCTATTCGTCCCACAGCATAGCAACGTCCGCCGCGGCTTACGGCTATAGACGTTATCGTGGGGATTTTCCATGCGTGTGTCCGGTCCGAGTTCGAAAAAGGGTTCAGGGGTGACCCCCCTGTATGCATGCGGATTTATGTTTCCGAAGGGTTTAGGGTTTTAATTTGTATGGACCAATGCGGCGCGCACATCGATTTTCCTGGCAGTGTCGACCTGCTGTACACGGCGTAACCCCCGCGAAACACGAGCGGAAAGCGCATCTGAAACTGAAACTGGGCATTTCACTTGTCACCTGCAAAAAAAAAAAAAGCGAGATCTTCGTACAAAGACACTGGGAAAAAGATGGATCATCGAGGTGATCGACATAACAGTTATAACAGGCTCAGATGTCTAATTCAGCGAATTCCAAAAAAAATTTTTTAGATCGTGGAAACGCGTTTCGTTTTCAATGCTGATTCCCCCCGTAAGCTGATACAAACTGGCTACCTCATAGCTGGATAATTGTCTTGCCACCTGCAAGGCAACCACCCAGCTGCGATCTAGCTAATCCCATTAGTTTGAATGGTTCCAAACATCCCTTTGGAGATGACATAGCGCCTGCTGTCGCGATCTTTGTCCTTTTCTTGCAAAGCTAGACCGGAAAAGTGGCTCCGTGCCGTGCTGATTAGGCTCATAAAGGGGCCACCCGTTTTGAGCACGAAATGGCTTCGCTTTGTTCCATTTTCGGCACCCCCCTCCCCGACCCATGATTTTCGCAAAGCTAGACCGGAAAATTGAAAGCGTGCCGCCGTGGTTAGCCTCATAAAGAGGTCACCAAAATGTGACCGCTTGGTGGATGCGCTGTGATTTTCGCAAACCTAGAGCAATTTTTGAACAGCATAGCATCGGACAAAGTGTCATAAATGTGGCACCATTTCGGCCAGGGACTCAGGCCAGTCCCCGGACGCTTGCGGAGATGCGATCTTTGGGCAAGTTTTCGCCCGATTTCGCAATACGAACATGTCTGAGCCGGATGTTGGCAGTGCAGGCGAAGTGCGTGACTATTGCGCTGAATCGAAGCCAAGAACGACAAAAAATACACCGGAAAGCGCATGGAAAGCAGCTGCCCTTGCTCCAGAGGGCACCTCTCGGGCCTCGAGACTCCAGTGGCATCTTTGGAACAGGGGCAGCAACTTTCCGCACGCTTTTGCTCCTTTGTCCGGTTCGCACCCTTTTTTTGTCGTGCAGTTCACAAGAAATCTGCAGGACAAACAAAAGTCAAGAATCCAAAAGGACGAGGCTGCCGGGAAATTGTGGCGCAACTGCACAGATCCATAAGGCGGCTCCCAGGTTGTGCGCCAAAAAAGAACGAGATCTCCGTAGAAAGACACTGGGAAAGAAATGGATCATCGAGGTGATCGACATAACAGTTCCAGCAGCTACTTTATCGCCACCCTCACAAACAACAATCTCTACGTTTTTCGCTGCTTGTTCCTTTTCACTGCATCATGAGGATGCAGGACTCCGAGGGACTCTGTACTTCTCCCGCCAAAGGTTGCGTGATTGAAATCTGGAAGATTTTTACTTAGACAGCACTGATGCTGACTTGATGCCGATTCTCTGAGCCTGCTGGTGCTGGTCGTGCTATACTTGCTTGAGGGTTCTTATTTTCCTAGTCTTTGACTCGCTCACCACTACGAAAGTTGGCGCCCGTGCAAGAGTCTTCGAACAGAACACGATCACGAAGAGTCCGGCTATCTTCGTCTTTTTCCAAATCACGTTTTTTCCTTCTTCTTCAAATCTGTCTAACAGTTTCCAGTTTGCCGTGCGATTTTTGGTCCAGATTCTTGCAATTATACTTTCGAGAGCTGTTTACTTAGTAAGTAAACTTACGGGTCGAAAAATATAACAAAATTATACTCTTCTTGCTTACCGTGAAAAGTATCTGTAAGCGCAAGGTCTTACCACATCGATGCTACAAGATCATGGGTCCTGTTGCATTACTACAAATCCAAAACGCGCAAAATCTGTATGCGTTGAGCGCCTTACTGCAACAAAGTGCCGCAAGTTGATTTCTTTATCATGTCTTTTCCCATAGGAAGTAATCCCAAAACAAAAGCATCTCGCTTTGCGCCACTATCTCCAGCACGATCTAATATTTCAAATTTTGCACGACTACATCAGTACAATATTATTCTGATAGTGGTTTGTAACACAAACTTTGTGTAAACGATTTTCAATAGTAGTCGTAGTGGAGCAAAATTTTCGAAATACAAATAACCGAGCTCAGTTCCTTTCATCATTGGACTTCTTCTGTACATACTGAAGCCACCGTCTTCAGAGAACCATAGTCGCCCTTGGTACCATGCTTCCATACTCCAGTCCGTCGCCGTATATTTATAGTAAAATCAGAATTGAGGTTTGAGTAGGTCACAACTGTATATTTCGATAAGAAATAAACATAAAGTGCTTGCGTGAAGTAGAGCGCTTGCTTCTAGCTTATCCCCCCGATATGCGGTTCGAGTTAAATCATACACGACGTGCTACCTAGTGCCTTCTAGTAGTTTTCTGAGTTCAAGTACTTTATTAATATTGCGTTTTTTTTTTCGGATTAATACTGTTCCTCTGATCATCATACATTTTTTAGATTTGATATAAAACGTCGACAAAATTTATGTGCATTTCATTTCATGGGCGATTCACACCGCATGGCTCATGGTTCTCTTGAGTACTTGTCTCTATCTGTGAGTCGCTTTCGAATCCTTCGCAACAGAGTAACCGCTTGTCCGTCGGGGACTCGCTCTGTAAAAGAGCCTTTTTTAAGGGGTTTACTCATCCCTTACTCGTCGGCTAATTATCTGCATCCTCGGCTCGATTTCCCTATGTCAAGCTGGATAGACTCCAGCGAGGGCCGAGGAACTCTTGCTCCTCATTCCGCCCTCGGAGCAGGAGGTGGACGGGTGAAAAAATCAATAGCGAAGCTCAGAGAAGGGAGATTTGCGAAAGTTGCGCCGTGGATTTGGCCGACAATCCTCATAATCAGTGGCACTCCTAGAGCATCTTCGCCCAAATTCACCTCCGATTCGAAAAGCTGAGTAAAGAGATGCGCTCCGGTACCAGGCTGAATTGCGGCAATACTCTCCGGTACAGCTACCGGTAGGCTGTCCTCGGTCTCGGCGTCTACCTGTACAGCTTCGGAGGCTCCTTTCCGAACCAGGTGGATCCAGATTCTGATTGGTTCACCATCCAACATTGTGGTGTGGTACAAGGATACATATTGAAGATGACGAGCACCAGGCCGACAAGGACGTTTGTCGCGATACGCATACGTCAGGCGCGCGTCTTCCATACTCCTCTTGAAAGCATACTCATCTTCCACTAGGACATCGCCAGGCCGTGGCCATCGGAGGGGATCAATGCACTATGCAATTTCTCAAGCCTGAGAAGTCTCTTTTTCAAAGTTCTACCTGTGCAATCTAAGTGAGTATTTGTATCTATCCGCCCTTCCACTGCCTAGCGCAGTTGGCGCCTCCGCTCACGCATGACATCATGCCGACTCCTGTTGCGGCGGGCAAGCATGCCTTTTCGGTGCCTGGTGCACGACTCCCCCCTTCCGGTCCCCATCCGCGCCGGCCCTCATGGCACACCGCGGCTAGTCTGCTGTTTGGGATCTATGCCTCTTTTCCACGATATCCCGCGGGGAGGGGCGTATCCCTGCGGGTCCGGAGTTGGCGGGCACGCCTCGCGTATCACCGAGCTTGTGTCTCCAGCCGCTAGTCTTACTGTTGCTTTCTATTTACTACTCTATCCGGAGCCTTCTATCTAACTCCACGTCGGGGCTATGCGTTGGCCCGTGCTGCGGCGGCGCTGTCAGTGAGGGGGACGACGTCATTGCTTTTGTTCTACTTTTGACCGACTTCGTATGTTCCTAAAGGGGCGAGGCTCACCGGGGTCATTACGCTCGCTTGAGCCATACTCCTCTTGAAAGCATACTCATCTTCCACTAGGACATCGCCAGGCCGTGCCGGCATACGCATCGTCCGCAGCGCTGTGTCCATCTGAGCCAGAAGCCACGCGAGTTCGTTTCCATGCCGGTCAAGGAAGGCGGTCAATTCGGGCGACCTCGATCCGCCTGTGACGCTCGTGATGAAGGCCAAGAATTGCTCCTTCACACTGGGCGCCCTCTTCTCGTCGGGCACTTGTTGGCCTCGACCTCCTTGCAGTTCTTCTACGTGTGGCGGGCGCCAAAAGTTCATCATATGCCCTTTCATATCAGTCTCCAGCGTGTCAATAAGCGACTGCCGATTCGGCTGCATCTGCACCTCCTCGGCGATGCTGAAGGCTTTTCTGAGAAGCATGGCAAAATACGGCTTCTGCCGAGTCGCAGTGATAAGCGTCAGGTGTATGTCCCTGGTGTCTTGTTGGGCCGCAGGCGAAGTTGAAGTAGGAGACGAATAAACGGAAACGAGCGGTGCTGGCATTAGATGCGCGCGCAGTTGGTCTGCCAATTTCTGCTGGCCGTTGGTGCCGGCATCAAGTTGCACCGCGGGCAAACCAGCCGTGACGAGCTGCGTCCTACTGCTTCCAAAACTGCTACCAAAAAACTCGTCCTGCTGGTAAGCCGCACCAGAGGAAGGCTCCCACTCTCCCCTTTCTACTTTGTTGATGAGGTCCGCAACAGTCCTGTCTTTCCAGTGTGCATAGGGAATCCGGTCCCCGAACGCAGCGCCTCCGATGGTCCAAATGACGAGCGCGGGACCGGCGGACCCAGCAGCGTCAGCAGTCGAGGAAGAAGTGCGGGAGGTCTCGAGGACGTCGGCAGGACTCCGACTCCGTTCTCTCCCGACTTCGCGGCTCAAGCCGCGGCGAAGGCGGGGCGACACGCTGGCGAGGACGGATTGGTGCCCCGGGTGTGACCAGAGAAAAACACTACACGAGGAGAGGAGTGAACGCAACATCTTCCGTGTTTTTTCGTCGTCTTCTAGTTCTCTGTCGTGCTGTAGTCTGTAAATATTCTAAAGCGATGTTGATAACGTGCTGTCTAGTAGTCTAGTACAAATCTTGTTCCTGGAAACTGTGCAAAAACAGTGATGATTTTTGTTGTAGTCAGTTCGTCTCTAAGTCTTAGATCGCCCCAGCACGACCTACTCCTGTTCTTTTTCGTCCCTGTAATCTTCTTATTTGCTGAATAGGAGTAGTTTGCCTTTGCGACGCAGCGGAAGAAGTGGCGTGGCTGCAAAAAAATATAATAATTCGAATTCAGGAAATTAATATTATTAATTTTCGGAGGTATGCGACAACTCAATGTCTCGGGTACTCAATGCATCAACATGGAACTTCTTGTAGTGCATCAGTCGTCGTACGAGCACGAGCAGAGCGTGAGGTTCATAAATATGTCAGATCTTGTTCACTGTGGCCTTAACGTCGGCCCATAATATAGATGTTCTTGAATCAGGGTCCTCTTTTGCATGAGAGATTTTGCTTTTATTTTTTCATCTTTACTGTCACTGTCTTTTCTTTTCACTGCGGCGCGGGAATGAAAAATATGTGGATCTCTACTGCTGGAATGCACAACTGTGAAGATCTTGAGGTAGTAGTTAGAACAGCCGCGATTGATTTTTTTACATGAACATGGACCAGCCATGCTCCGGCTAACGCCGGAGCGCAAGGCTGTTGTGGCGGGGCAGGACAATGCGCGGGCTGGACCGCAGCGCCGGAGCTTTGGGCACAGCGCAACAGACCGAGGGGGCTACTGGCCCGGTTTTCGCCATGTCAACCCGCAGGGCCTCCTGCGCGCTTCCCACGCCTGCAGGCGCTATGCGCAGAGAGCAGCTGCAGCGAAGCTTGGGGGCGAAGAGAAGCTGACTCGACATTTATAGGCGCCGAAGGAAGCAATACGGGGGCCGCGCTGCCCTTTTTTGATCACCCACACGCCCCCGCCCTATTTGCTTCCCGGCGGAAATCGTTGGCGCGAGAGGGTCGCGCGAGAGGGTCGCGCGAGAGGGTGGCGCGAGAGGGTAGCGCGAGAGGGTAGCGCGAAAGGGTGTGGGCCTGCGCGATGAAAAGGCCCAAACAAAATCGGCCGCGTGCCGGAGGGATTCGGGTTTTTTTGACCCTCTCGCAGACCCTCTTTTTCACCTCTCCCGAGAGGTGCTGCTAATAGTCCAGCTATACTCGCCAGTAGAGGTCTACAGAGGTGGCCGAGAGGTGGCCAGGAGGGTGCGCGAGAGGTTCGCCCTTATTCGCGCAACCTCTCGGCACCTCTGTCCCCCTCTCGCCTACCCTCTCGGGACCCTCTCGGCCACCTCCGGGCCCCATAGGCGCGGCTTTAGGGTGAACGGTTCGGCTGGCTATACCCGCGCCACCTCTCGGCCACCCTCCCGAACGACCTCCCGCGCCACCTCTCCACCTCTGTCGACCTCTTTTTGACCTCTGTTGCCCTCCTTTTGACCTCTCGGCCACCTCCCTTCGACCCTCTGTAGACCTCTTTTTTCGCATGAATATAATAGATAGTAATTCTGATCCATCATTTTTTCAGAATTGATGTGAACTGAAATTCCAGAAACGTCGACAGGCCATGTTCATTCTATTTCATGATCATGGGTGATTCACACCGCCTTATCAACAAGTTGTTTGTTCAACAATTGCTTGGTATGATATTTGCCTCGCTTTACCTTTTCGAATATGTGATATGACTGTCTCTTTGAAAGAGTTTCTTTGCTAGTTTTAGTAAAATACGTAGCACATCATACCCATCGTATTATGTGTTATTTACAGATGAACTATGTAAATGGAAATGTAGCTTCAGGCGACTCCATCTTCTTAAATTCACTGCTGCACAACGGAGCAAACTGCCTTTCCGCCCGGATCATGATAAAAACAGAGAGTACGTATAATCTTTTCTCCTTCTTTGCACTGACATTTTACGGAAGATGCACGGGAAGAAACTATGCTATGGCGGAGCTCCAATTTCATGATGACGGATGATGAAGTTTCTATTTCTGCAGGCAATAAGTAAGACAAAAATAAACTCGGTACGCAGCTTGCAACCGGAGAAATTGGAAATATGGTTTTTAGCATCGCCTTCAAAAATGGTGACATTTTCATCATGACCGGTTTTTTATTTATTTCTAGTCGTAATCATGACCTAAAAAGAAGTTGCTTCGAGACTGATATCAACGCGGGGAGAGCGACGTGCTACATTCGTACCTGGAATGGTAGTACGAATAGGAGAATACCATTATCCTTGAAAAACTAGTAACACCAGAGTTGCATTTTATTTTTAAGAAAAAAAAACGTAGCGGTAGAGGACAATCACAATCCGTACGCTTGCATTTCACTTTCGCTTGTTCAATCATAGACAACTACTCACTTCTAGGAAGCTTTTTTCGTACGCAAAGCAATTTGCTTCCTATGCCGATGATCAACCAAAACGGAGGACCACGATGTTGGTGCAAACTCAAAGCAAGATAAAAGGTGCACGCCATCAGTCACTATGCACAATAGATAAAAGTATCTAGATAGAAAATGAAATAGAAATACTAGATTGATTATGATTTCCAGAAGTGCGATGTAAAAACAATGAAGATCATTCAGTATGCCTGTTGAGAAGTTGTAGTCCCTGCTACGACCTGTTGCTGAGCAGCAGCGGCACCATGAGGGTCATCATCAGGTTGAGCACCACCAGGGACACCGCCTTCCACAGCAGTGCGTAGGTGATCGGCTGCCCAAAAAGCCGGATGCACATCGAGTGCTGCTGGGTCGCGAGGTTCAGGTTCAGGGCCTGCGCGTCGTTGAACAGGTACACGGACAGCTTGGCATATGGAAGCGTCAGGTTTGAAATCGACAAAGTTGAAATGATTTGTCATGCATAAAATGGATACCAGTTGGAAGCCCAATTTCCAAGCGGCGCATGACAAATTTTCGGAGCAGCGGAATCCAATTTGTCATGCTGTCTTGGCACAGAAGGCTGCTTTTGTCATGCTCTTTTAGCAGCTCTATTCCAAAACCTAAATAGGCTCACAATCTGCCTCACTTGCCATCCCTGCAAGAGAGGCGCTTCATGTCTTGCAGTCCATGCATGAGAAATTATTTCAACTGTGACGATTTCAATCCTGACGCTTCCATATGGCAATGGAGTCCAGGCAGGTGGTCTGCACCCGCTCTATGAGAAACGACTCGTAGATATCAAACAAAAAAGTGTTAACGTTTTCACCGAATGCAGATACGCATCACAATTTTTGCCTAATACCCATGCCAAGCATGACAAATCTGGGCACCTTTTGTGATGCATTTCTGCAGCACAAATTCCGTCGACGTTAACACTTTTCCCTGTGATAGTAGATGCCGGCCATCTCCTTCAGCCACAAAATGTCGAGAAACAGGACCAAGTTGAACAGCAAAAGAATTTATCCCCGATGCAGCAAAAGTACTATCGCACTTTTCCTTCTGCAATCAAAAGAATTTATTGTTCTTGCACTTCTGGTTTGATGTTCTATAAAAATGCTGCGTAAAAATTGCTACGTTGTACTACTGCGATTATCGTACTTTTGCGATGGATAGAATCCCGTACAACGGCACAACCTGCTCACACGCAGCGCTGTCACGACTACCCTCCGCGTCCTCGTCCTCTGCTGGACCCAACATGTATCCCACAGAGAAGAACTACAACTACGCCCATAGCCATAGCAGAGAGAAAATTATCTTGCTAAATTAATTGGCCCTACTGGAAATTATAACCTTGTAAAAATGCAAGATGAAAGACCACGAGAAGAGCAGGGCAAATTTTCCTTCAGTTTCATCTTCCACCAGAGGACATGCACAGCTTATAATGCGTTCCAGAGAGATTACAGTATAGAGAGGTGCGGGTGCCGAAAATGTTTGCAATGCTGAGCTGCGAAAACTTACGACACCATAAAGAACTACCCGCAACACAGTAAATTTCATTTTTTCCCTCGTACTATTGTAATGAATGGGTGTAGTAGTTGTATTTTTGTGTAGAATAAGATGCTCATCTCGAAAAAAACGAAGTTGACCAGAAACCCAACCACGAAGGTCATCAGTCCACACTGGAAGATGTTGTAATCGGTTTCGAACGTGCGAAATTTGGACACCACCAAGATGATTTTTTCCTGGATTTCCACATATACCTCATACGTCACCGCTATTGCCTCCTCCGTTCGGGTGTCATCTTCAAAACAAGCATCGCACTCGTACCGATTGCAAGAATCTCCTTTACTTTTTTCAGTCTGTTTTAGCTCCGCCAGCACTACAAGCTTTCTTTTAAATCTTAAAAATACGAGACCGTAAATTCAAATTTACTGTAGTTTCTCGGGAAATTATCTTTATCGGTAAGTACGAAGATGCTCCTGCAATGCATATGAGTTGTCATCTGCCCCCTCGAGGGCCGCGCTTTCCACCACGTCAAATTCGTTTTGCGACGAGAAATCAAATTCTTGATGTGACCGATCAACGCGATGAAAATTGTGCTGCTCTACTTCTAGTTGCAACCGTGACTGCTCCTGCCGCTGCTGCTGCAGTGCATTGTCTACAACTTCGCAGGAGAGCAGCTCCGATTGGTTCTTTCCATAACTCTTCATTTTCTGGTCCAGATCAATTATTTGGCTTTGATAATTTCTCCCGCCCACCTGCGCCACCATTTGTTCCTGCTCCACCACTGCTTCACACCCATGATGCAGGAGCTCTTCGTCCGACGTGGTGTCATTGCCAGTCTCGTCGCCGCGACTCGTCAGGTCCTCCTCCTCGACAGCACGCCGCACAGTTGTACCTCCTTCCTTCGTGCTGGTCCTCGGGTCCTTGACGGCCGAGTTTTTTGCGGCCGCAGCTCCCACCAGTTCCGAGAGTTTCGACACCCGGTCCTTCGTATAAAGTGTAAAAGTGTCTGGCTCTGGAAACTTGTGATGCTGGGTGGCGTATCATGAGGAGGCCACAAGTGCTGGCTCAGCATGACAGGTTTCTGAGCTTCTAGGTGTTGCCTATTCTGCACGACAAACTGCGTTTCTGCATGACAGAAAAATAGCGCTCTTGGGTACTTAACGTGCATGACAGATTTCAGAGTCATGCCAGACAAGCATGACAAACGTGCGCTCTTCCAGACCCAGACACTTTGTTTTACATTTGATACTTCGGCTGATTTTGCATCTGCGCAAGCAGCTCCGGGTGCAAACCCACCGGCGACGCTGTTGCAGACGCGTGAGTATCAACATGTATCCTAAGTAAAAACGTACCCACACCAGAGTTGTCATGCAGATTTGCAATGACAGGAACATTTGTAATGCGCATCTGCATGAGAGGCATTTCCAGTCGTGTTTTGACATTTGTGATGCTGTACACAGGATGAGCAGATGAATCTGTGACGCGGCTGCACTTGCTAACCTGCACTACACTGCATAGCGCAACCTGTCATGCGTGACTCCTAAAACTCCTAGGTTTGTGTTGCAAAATCCTCATTTTGACTCTGGTGTGGGTACGTTTTTACTCAGGATAACATGAGCGGGGTAATTATCATACAGCTTTGGAGCATCTTCTTGCTCAAGTGCAGCAGCTTCCGTTAATAAAACCGGACCGCCTGCTGCCGTGCCCGTCCCCCCGACGAGCACGGGGGAATTACAAGAACTACTTGCGTCGCCGTTTACAATCACCGGCGTAAGGGAGCCTCGCCTGCTCGTGCCCCGACAGGAGCTCCTGCCGGTCGCGGCTAGAGAATGCCGCTGACTCGAAACTAATGTCGAGGTAGGTTTCCGTCCTCGCTCGCTAACATGATTTTTGCTGCGTGATGTCATTTTGTCTTCATCTTCATCTTCGGCGGCGATTGTTGTGCCGCTTTTTGGGGCAAGAGCGTAGTTCTTGTTATCAACATCACGTAGTTCCTCGCGGGCCTCGCCGCAAGAACTTGAAGTCGCACCAGAACAACCTGGCCCGGCTGCAGGACGTCGACCACCGCTGAAGATGTACCCAGAAGTACTGCTGGCACGTCGGCCTTGAAAAAGAATCGCCCCTTCACCCACAACATCTGGTCGTGATTGGGATAGTACTGGTTTAACTATGCTGGTGGGGGCGCCTGGTGCTCCGCGAGAAGTTGTTGTACTAGGTGCCATGATCATGTGTTGTTGTATTAGCCCAGTGGAACTCGCGCGACGATTAACGTTTGGTGTCGTGCCCATACAGCCGGCGTTCGCAGCGTTTAAGATCGCGGCTCTCGGGACAACGAGTGCAGCTGCCGTGCTCGCCCGCCGCTGATGGAATAGCGTGTTGTTCATCTTCGGGGCAGTCTGGCCTGCTACGTGGTTGATCACGCCTGAGCCTGATGGCGCGAGATTACTGGCCGCAGCTGATGCAGCACCTTGATTGGAGGAGGCGTTCTGCAGGATCTGCATGCCCATGCTGCTCTGCCGGCGCTGCAGGAGCAACAGGGTGCGCTGTTGCAGGGCCTCGCTGCGGGACGTCTCGGCGTCCCTATTGATTTCATGCTGTGTTGATCCTCCAGCAAGAGTTGTAGATGCAGTCGAGGAGGTCGTTGTCGTCCCGCGGAGCTGTGTTGAAACAGCTGGAGGTTTAATATGAACAGCACTCTGGCGAGTGGTTGCACCAGCCGCCGCGTTGGTCACCGTGGAGCTTGGTCGGTCTTCATGTACTAGGCCGACACTCGTTTTATTTTCCGCAGAAATATTAATGGGAACAGAAGATGCAGCAGAATCTATTCTCGGAGCCGCAAAAGGATCATCTGCTCCACCCTCGAGGACCGCCTCCAGGTTGCTGTGACTGGAAAGTTGGCTACGTTGCAAGATAGACCGTTGACTGGTTGGCCGCGAGGAACAAGAAGTGGCTACGAAGTTTCCAGTGGACGTTATAATTGGATACCCCGGTAACTGATGCTGTTGCACTTGCACGGGAAGATTACTTTGCGAATAAACTTGATGGCCCCCCCCGACCTTCTCCATAATGCTTTGCCTGCGCGGTCTCGGTGGGGCGAGCAATGAAGAGCAGGCCGCCGCTGGGACAGCCGGTAAAAATGGAGGGGTCGCTGCCATCATGCTTGTTGTACTACTGCTAGACGGGGGGCGGTACTCGACGTGTTGCGCGACCAGCTGCGCCGTTTCGGCGGCACAAGACGTTGCGCCGGTTCCTGGAGGAAAAGAATTGTAAGCTAGTGGCGTGGACGAGATCGGATGGTGGTTCTTTGCGACAACACCAGTAGGAGTCGAAGAACAGCCTGGATGTTGTGGAACGAGGGCGGGCGGCCTCGCTGTGTAAAGGGAAAGTCTGCAACGGCACACAAACTTCCCACGGAGTACGCAATACAAACTACACTACGATGGTAGAACAACTATGCACATCTACAGTGCCATGACTAAGTCTAGTACTGCTATGCTGTAAGTCTGTCCTAGCTCAAGGGCCCTGGGTGTATATGTGTTCATCATGTTGGCTCAGTGTCTTCCTAGCCCTGTGGACTGTCTTCATGGTACTACAACACTAAGGATCTCTATCTGTCTTCATGTCCTTAGGCTATCTAGATCTTTGGACTATTGGAGTGGATCAAGTTTGTACTCTGTGAGGCTGTGGGTGCATTACAAACTTATCCGTCATACACCCCCTCACTCCAAAGTCCAAAGTTTCAAAACTGTAAATCTGTCTTGCTGCGTAGCCATAGTGCGTTCTCGTCTCTACAACTAAATCTACAAACATCCGTCTTTCTTCATCGTCGTCTTTCTTCTCCCCCCGGTCGGGGAATCCTCTGCAGCCGCTACTGGCCGCCTGTTCTTGCTTTTCTCGTGGGGCTTTGGGTTCTACCCGTTCCGGACGCCGAAACTCTGGCGCCGTTTCACCTACTGCAGGTTTGGTCTGCACTTCACCCCCTGAAACGGTGACTGAGTTTCCTGTGTCTGTGCCTAGTGGGTTTTTCTTTTTCAAAACAGATATACTTTTTGGAATGGGGACGCGATTGGGAATCGAGTCAGAACCTAAATCGTCAAAATGAATTCGCTGCCAAAGCAGGAATCTTGTCAGTGCACGAAGCAACAGATCTGGCCACGCGCTCGGGCGGGATCTTCTTGCGGAATTCGAGGCATCGAAAACCATTCATAGAGCAACTTGCTAAGTCGGTCACAGCTGCGCTTTTTCTATTTGAATGCGTCCACGCACCGTCCTGGGACGTCTTACATCCTTCGACCTCGTATCTATCTATCTGTGTGCTGTGTGGCATGCTCGGGCCTTTGAGCAGCCTGGCCAAACCTCGAAGGTAGCCTCTTCCTCTCTGTGTTGACTTGTCGACCGCCCGCAGGCTGGCGCCGACGGCTCGTAGCCTGTCCGTTCCTGTGGCGACATGCCGACCGCTCGCAAGCTGGCGCCGACGGCTCGTGGGCCCGTCCTCTGTTCTGCCACGTATTCGAATCTGTGCACGGGTGCGATTTTTGCCCTGTGCCTGGTGTCGAAGTTCTCTATCGCGCTGGTGGAACGAATCCACGACCCTAGTGGTCCTCTGTGCTGTGCTGTCTGGCCGACTAGCTTCCTTCCTTGCCGCAGGTCGCGCCTGGGTCGTTAGCAACTCGAACAAATTCAAATCCTCCACCTGTCCCTTTTGTTATTGCCCGATCTTGCGATCGAATGAAAAGGCTGGAATCTTCGAAGTTTGTCAGGTGAGTGCTTTTCTTGCTCTGTAGATGCTGAAGCGCTAAAGCTTTGCACTGAAGTAGCCAGGTCGCGATCTGATTCCCCTAAGGATTCCAGATGCGCAGGTCTACGGGTTCGAGTGCTTTGCATCTTGCTACCGGTGTTGGGTAGGTTCTTCCTGCTAGTTCTAGTTTCAAAATCCAAATCATTCATACTCTACTGGGCCTGCTGCTTGCCTAGCTGTGCGAACGATCGCAGCAGCTCTTCCTTCGTTTCCTAGCCGTTCCGACCGCTCGCTATTCTTCTCGCTTCGGGCTGCCTACGTCGCCCGCTTTCCTGTTGCTGCTTGCCTGTCAGCCTACTACTGGCTGTGACTGTTACTGCTTCGTCGCCTTGGTTGCGAGTGCCCTTCATAGTTCTAGCCTACTGATGCTACTCTACTTATGTATGACGGCGCTACTTCTAGTTCTACTTATGTTTTGGGCTCATAACTCTGTAAAGGGAAAGTCTGCAACGGCACACAAACTTCCCACGGAGAAGAACAGTCCCTAGGAGTCGAAGAACAGCCTGGATGTTGTGGAACGAGGGCGGGCGGCCTCGCTGTGATCGGCTGCTGTATCGCCATGTTGATGTTCCCAACCCCGGAATATCAAATGCAAAAATGTCTGGGTATGGAAGATTCTGAAACTTGTCATGCACGTTTTGCATGGGCCATGATGTCTGTGATGCATGCCCTAGCATCACAGACTTCTTGAGGGCTTCGCGATACCTATTCCGCATGACAAATGCCCTCTCCGCGTAGCCAAAAATGCATTCCCTTTGCTGGTCATGCAATACAGATTTTTTTACTATCCAAATGCAGCATCACAAGTTCGGATTCTTCCAGACCCAGACATTTTTACATTTGATACGGAAGAACAAGTAGTTCCGAAAGACGAGGAAACACGCCCGAAATCTATCGCATTTAAAAACATCCCCACCTCATAGTTGCATATGCAAATCTGCATGCTGAGAATGTTTCTCATGCGGAGCCCCATGAGAAGCATTTTCTATTCACGTTTTGAAATTTGTCATGCTCCAATCAGCATGGTATCTGGATGCGTGATGCTGCTGAACTACCTAAAACAGTACTACACTACGATTCCAATTTTGTCATGCGAAAGAGCCAAACCTTGTGGATTTGTCTAGCCGATTCCCCATGTTGACTGTGGGCATGGGGTGTTTATGTACTGGAAAGACCAAATTAAAGCACAGAGAAACTTCAAATTTTCAGATGAAAAAGAGGGGAGAACGAACTACGACGAGAAGAGAAGCATAATCTATGTGGGCATGGGGTGGGGACGTTTTTACATAGGATAAAATCCGTTGAAGAACAGCCTGGATGTTGTGGAACGAGGGCGGGCGGCCTCGCTGTGCTCGGTTGCTGTATCGCCATGTTGATGTTCCCAACCCCGGAATATCAAATGCAAAAATGTCTGGGTATGGAAGATTCTGAAACTTGTCATGCACGTTTTGCATGGGCCATGATGTCTGTGATGCATGCCCTAGCATCACAGACTTCTTGAGGGCTTCGTGATACCTATTCCGCATGACAAATGCCCTCTCCGCGTAGCCAAAAATGCATTCCCTTTGCTGGTCATGCAATACAGATTTTTTTACTATCCAAATGCAGCATCACAAGTTCGGATTCTTCCAGACCCAGACATTTTTACATTTGATACGGAAGAACAAGAAGTTCCGAAAGACGAGGAAACACGCCCGAAATCTGTGCTGCCCACTATCTGTCCCAGCAGTCGGAGCTGCCCCAACTGCTCAAAGATCCGCATTCCCTGAAAACCGACCATCGTCGTCCCCAACCCCATCTACTTTTTTTTGCATGACAAAAGCCCTACTCCATGTATTGTGTGATAAATTTTTGGAAGATAGGAACAATGGAGATTAATTTTGATTTTCAGGTGATAATCCGCTCCCTGAGCAGCCAGCTGAAGATCAGAGCGAGGAACACAGCGTTGACCACGAGACTGACGTAGAGCGAAACTATGCATTGCAAGTATGTCTGGGTCTGGAACATGGTTGCAACTTGCGATGCTGCCTTCGGAATCCAAAAGAATTTGTGTTGCATGGCCAGCATCACGAGAAGAGGCCAGTTTGTTTGTGCTACGCGGAGGGGGAGTTTATTCTCATCGATGCGGAATATAGACTCCAAGCAGCCCTCTAAAAATCTGCGATGCTAAGGCATACATCGCTGACATAATTATGGATCATGCAAAACGTCGCCCATAGGAACAAGTCTTGCACTCCTCCAGACCCAGACATATTGATATTTGTATTTGGTAGACACCGGCAGAATCACAAACACGCTGTACAGCACACCGAACCAGAGCGGCACCTCGTATTCCGGGTGCTGTTCCTCGGTGGAAGTGGTAGCTCCACTTGTACCACTTGGTTGTTCCACCCCCGCCTCATCCAGCCGGCCACGACTACAGTCCGCTCGGTCGAACACCCAGAGGGCGGCTCCGGAACCGTAACCGGCGATCATCAGGGCCTGCCACAACAGGAAAACCATGGCCGTGTGGTTGATCGGCTTGATGATGAGGATCTTGAACGAGTAGGAAGTCCCGTCCTCCACCTCCTGGTATCCTATGTAAAAACGTCCCCGCCCCATAGTCAAGATGGCGAATCGGCTAGACAAATCCACAAGCTTTGGCTGTTTTGCATGACAAATTTGGACTCGTAGCGTAGTGCTGTTTGAGCTAGCTCAGCAGCATCACAGATCTAGTATATCATGCAGATTGGAGCATGACAAGAAATTGCAAAACACGACTAGAAAATGCTTCTCATGGGGCTCCGCATGAGAAACATTCATTCTGAACATGCAGATTTGCATTACAACTCTGGGGTGGGGACGTTTTGAAATACGATACCTGGCTCTCCGTGTTTTTTGATCGGAAGAAATCGACGACCTGCCGGTTCTTATCGCTCACGTACTGGCGAATTTTCGTGAGATATGGGAAGAAAAAAGTGTTACAGTTACACATTGCGTTGCAACAACGGCAACACAGACAACCTTTCTCATGCAGGAAACGCTTGGGAGCCTCATTTCCTTCCTGTTTGCCCTTATGATCTTCGCATTACAGGTTTTCTCTGCCACAGTGATGCAGAAACTCCAACAAATGTGTAACTGTAACACTTTTTTCTCATGATATGAGAACATTTTGGCGCCGGTCGTTCGCCGAGAGGCCCTTGCGATGAAACATGTTCTCCGTGGTATTAGACGTTTGATGTTGCGCCGCCCTAACGTACTTCATTTTCTGAAAAAGCATCAGAAAGCTCGGCTTCGTGTTGCTGGAGTTCAACAGTTGTGCTGCGGAGGCTTCGTCGTCAGAGCCTTGGAGATCGTTTTTGCCGTCGATTTTTTGAGGATCATGTGTAGCTCTACTTCTGCCACAACTTGTGCTACGTTCAGCACGCTTTTTCGTTTTTTTACATTCGACAGCACGAGCAGCACAATTTTTGCTCCGTCCACAATCTTTGTTTCTGGAGGTCAAGAGCCGAGAAAACAAGAGCCAAGCTGTGCAGCATAAACGAGCGAGTGCAGCGACCAGCTGTTGAGAAGTTGTACAACACTTCTTGCAAGAACTGGTGCGTGCAGTACTAGAATTAGACAGGTGGTCCGACGTCGCTGCAGGAAGATGACCCGCTCTCTTCTCATCAAGAACGCGCATCTTCATGGTCCTGCTATTTGCACGACTGCTATCTTCGTGCTTATCTGGTTGCACGACCACTACCGCCGTCAGCTCCCCCGCATCTGCCGACCCGTGCTGTACTTTCTTTTTGTTCTTTTTTCCATCGCTGCTGCTTCCTTTCGATTTCAGCGTCTGGCTCGCTCTATCGCTTTTATTTTTTGTAGTACCTCTACTTCTTGCCGATGCCGCGGTGGCATTTGCACCACTGCCGCCTCCGAGGCCAGCTCCCGTGAGAGAGGAAATACTGCGCGAAGTCTTCATCCACAGCTTTTTTGTTCCACTAGACAGGGAACGCTTGCCGGCCTGCAGGCTCTGCCAAAACCCACTGGTGCCGAACCGTGGCGTCTGCGCACCCCCCATGTTCATCTTGGAGCGGTCCGTGCAGTGGCGATTGCTTTCTGCTCTGTCGGAAGTAGACAGAGAAGATTTATTCCTGCAAGAACTCTTCCGCTTCCGTTCTTTCCGTTCCTTCTTCTTCCGGCGCTCCTGCGATCTCGCAATCTCTTCGGCGAGCCTGGCCGCGTGCGCCTGCGCCTCTACTTCGGCCTGCAGCAGTTGTTCCGCTCGGTCGACGCATGATTCGGAGTGCTGTCGGTCCTCCATCTCATCCGCATTTGGATTTCCATTTTCCTCGTCCACCCCCGACGGGAACATGTCCGAAAAAATTCCTGAGGATTTTCGCGACTCGCTGAGCATGTCCTGGGCGGTGAGGCATATGGGAGTGTCAGGATCCAAATCGACAAAATCCAATTTACTGAAAGTTTGCAATTATGCATAAAATGTAGGGCACGTACGGCCTGTGTTGGGGAGCAGGCAAATGAGACCGATGGCAAGCCTGTTCAGGGAAAGCAGGCGATGCGCTGTGGTCAGAGTAGCATGACAGGAGCAGTCTTCTTTTCCCAAACAGCGCGACGCGCCGGATTTAGGTGCTCCCGAAATTTGTCATGCGCCCGTTGGAAACTGAGGCTCCAACTGGAGGTATCGATTTTATGCATCACAAATTATCTTCTCGATTTTGTTGATTTCGATCCTGACGCTTCCATAAGGCTGACGCTCAGCTTTCTACTGCCCCGCGACGACGCCCGGGAGATTCGGGACCCGGTCAGCTTGTTGAAATTTTCGGACGATATAACAGTGAACAACTCCCCCTCCCCCTCATTTGTATAGCATGAACGGCACTACAAGCATCAGCAAGAGCGCCGGTTGTGCATGACAAAAAATTTGCACTGGGCTAATATGCTATTTGGGCTACCAGAACTTGTCATGCAAACAGTCCCCAGGCCCAGACGCAACGGGACGGGTGGATTGGGTATTTTGCATGACAAATGAGGGAGAGGGGGAGTTGTTGACTCATCTCATAGACGAGAGGCTGTTTCTACTCGAGCGCTTCTTCATCGTCAGGAAAGATCCCGCGGACACCAAGGAAGAGCCGCTTCTCGGTGGCGGTGCTCTCATTTTGTCGTACAAGAACCTCGTCTCCGTGGTGGTCTTATTTGTCGTATCTTCGGAAGGCGAAGAACAAGCTTTACCTCCTTCAGCAGGCACTACGTCTCCGTTGCCTGGTGGAATAAAACTAAAAGGCTCAGTTTTATTCTTGTTCTGATTCCTAGAACAAGAAGAAGTTCTTCTACTAGCTTCATCAGAGAAGACCACATCGTCGTCCTCGTCCTCTCTGGTTTGATGCTGCACAACCATGACCACTTCTGCGGTTGCCTCCGGAAGATGAACATCAGGTCGACAAGGACGAGGACCCACAAGAACTCCCTGTAGTTCTCTACCACTCTTCACCGACGGCGACGTGGTGGAAGTACTGCTTCTCGGAGTACTACTTCCTGAGGAACCACCACCTCCGTCGTCGTGATTCGTCAGAATCAGAGAGCCGCTCCGGCTGACCACGTCCCTGTACAGGTTGCTGAGTAGCTTCTGCGCGATGGGGTGCAGCAGCATCTTCTTCGAGGGCGTTTTTGTGTTGGTAGCAGTAGTACTAGCAGGTGCAGCTGCTCCTGCTGCTGCTCCCCCAAAAGGTGGTACTACCGTGGCGAATGTAGTAGTCGCGGTTCTCTCGGTCGCCAGGCTCGTGTTATGGTCGTTATCTGCTGGCGAAGAGGACAAAGAACTTCTAACTGGGGACGAGACTACAGTGCCGCTATTCATCTTCGTCACTACGGCAGTTCCTCCAGTTGCGCCGTCGGTCCCCGGGGGAGGTGTCGTGATGTCTTTGGACGGATGAAGTTGAAGTTGGTCGCGCGCGACGTCCTCCTGCCGTGCGGCCGCGGTGCTGTCTTTCGGTTTTTCGTTCTTGGTCTTTCCACTTCGCCGGCGCTTCTCCTTTTCTGCTTGCGATTTCAATTTCATCACTTCCTCCATTTGCTTCTCGACACCTCGGTACAGGTGCTGCGAGGATCGCACCACAGTGCCACTGGCGGCTCCCGCAGAAGTAGTGGCACCACCCCCCCGCCACACCGGGTGGTCTTCCACACTGTGCATCTCCACAGTAGCTCTGCTCGACGAGCTGCGCGGCACCGCATTTCCCGTGGGAGGCGGCACGGTGCCAACCAGGAGGGGAACCGCTGCGCTTACAGCAGCAGCACCAGCCCTTGCAGAGGACGACGAAGGGCAGTAGGCCATGTGGGGCGAGGACGAGGCGGGGGGCGTCACCGTCCGGACAATCGTAGTCGCGGTCGTGTTGTGATCGAGCTCCACATCCGCATTTACCATTAGAAAAACACCAGTATCTTCCTCCTGCTCGGGGTCCTCGTTCTTCATTTTCAGCACGTTGCTCGTGTCGTTCGTCTGAGGACAAGAACTCGGATCTTGAGTGGACTGGGCGGCGCGGAGGACGGCGGAGGGCTCGTTCTCGTAGAGATGTTCTTGAGCGGCGCGGCCAGCAGGACGACAACTCGAACCATTTACATTTTGTTCCTGTACAAGAACCTCAGGAGCAGGCTGGGCGGTACAAGTTCGACTTCGTCCACGCTCCGTCGGAGCACTGCATCTACTGTCCGCTTCTTGCGCAGCACGAGCAGATGAACAAACCACTTTCAACATCCCAAAACCGCCCTGGTGCTCCTGTTCTTGAGCCTCTCTAGTACTCAGTTTCTTCTTTTCTTCATTTTCTTGCATGCGTCTCCTGGTTTCCGTGCCCGAGAACAAAATCGCCGCGGCCAGGTCATCGGTTTCGTCCGTCTTCGCAGATATGCCTTGCAAAAGTATCGCTCTCGAACTACTTGCAGTCAGGCATGTAAGTAAGTCCGCATATACAATTCTCATGCTGCGGAAATTTTTCATGCGAAGAACAATGCGATTTCTACAACTAGTACGGTACTTTAACTTTTGATGCGCCGGATACTGGAGGAAGGAGAAGATGAACTATAGTCGACATCTTCATCATCTGCTTCGGACTCGGAGTCATCTGTGGCCACGCCGCTTGACGCTGACAGCGCTCCTTGGCTAGACAGACGCAGTTCTTCGGGCTCATCTGTGTAGTTGTCGGAGTTGTCGAGCCCAAGTGCTACTTGCTGCTTGTTGCTCACGTGGTCGGTCTTCCTTTGATTCGTACTGGATTTTCTCTTGTTCGAGGACGTAGTCGCTGTTCTTCCACCCCCCGCTGCGGGCGGAGGGGGCTCAACATCAGCTTTTGCAGCGGCCGCACTAGCAGTATTCCTCGTGGCATGATTATCCAAGAAAAAAACATTGTAGGTGTAACTTTTTTGGAGGAACAGCATTACAAATTTGTCTGGCATGACAGCAGAAACCTGTCATGCGCAGCTAGTACGTGAAAACGCCCTGTAATGGACCCTACGATGCTTGCCAAGCATGACAGACGCAATCACTTTGCATGTTGCGCATCATAAATTTACACTAACAACGTTTTTTTCTTGGATAATGATTTCCTGCCGCGCCGCCACCGAGACGAGGCGGACTGCCTGCCGCTCCGACAGAGGAAGTCCTCGACGGGTCCAGTATGGAGTTCTCAAATGTTACATTCTCAACTGTTACAACATGGATTTGTAATGCAAGACTGGCAAAATTGAAAGGAGGAAGATTGCGCCTCTTGCATTACAAGTTTGGCGCAGATTTAGATGCTGTCTAGCCCTCCCGAAATTTGTCATGCGAAGCAGCTAGATCATCTGCCGCCCTAAGGTGCTTTTGCATGACAAATCCATGTAACAGTTGAGAATGTAACGTTTGAGAACGCCATATCCAGATTTTCAGCCCTGTAGTAATAATTCCTGTCAGTCATCTTCGCGGGGGCCGCCAACATTTGTTCTCGACGAGCGGACTTGCGGTTTCTCTCTTTCTTTTCCTTCTTTTTCTTTTTCGCTTTATTGCCACTACGACCCCGCTATCAAATGCAAAAGTGTCTGGGTCTGGAAGAATGCGCGATTTGTCATGCAGCTTTTCCATGACCCATGAGGTCTGGAATGCAGGACCTAGCATGAGAGATTCTGTGCGATCTCTCTCATGCCTATCCTGCATGAGAAACTCCCTCCCGACTTGGTCAAAACTGGAAGACTTTTGGTAATCATGCAAGACAGATTTGTGCATGCTTCAGACTTAGCATGACAAGTTGCATTCTTCCAGACCCAGACATTTTTACATTTGATACCCGCCCGGATGCGGAGCTCGCTAGAACAAGTGCCTGACTCGTCATGCCGTTCGAAGTCGGGCCACCGGAAGATGAGCTGCTTATTCCAAGAAGGGCACCGCCACTCGCGCCCGCGCTTGTCGTCCCACCAGCACCACCTTCACGCTTCAAGATCTTGGACTCGATCGCCTGCTTGCGCATCTGCTTTATCCACTGCAAAACGAGTACCGCACTTGTAATTGCAATCAAGCATATACAAATTATCTCGCTCCCAAGGTACTTAAATCCCGATGTCAAATTCCATTTGTCATGCTAGGCGAATGCGAATTTGTATTCTGCAATTATTACGTACGTGCCAGTGCGATACTTTTGCAATGCATATGTTTGTAGCTGGTGCAAAAAGTAGTCGCGACTGGTGCAGCTGCACCTCCTGCGAACGGACCACCTCCAGGCGTGGTAGTGCTTTTCGACTTGCGAAAGCCTTTGTTCGAAGTCCCGGTCGTGCTAGACATCATTGATGGAGCTCCTACCGCCATCATTTGATGCCCACCTCCTGCACGTGGAGGAGGGGCACCTGCTCCGGGGCGCGCCGTGGAGGTGCTGGACGAGTAAGAGTAGGCCGAGTTGGCCCTTCGTATTATCAGGTGTGGCTCGACGTCTACAGGAGCTGTTTTTGTGTTGTCAAAACCACCAGAAACAAATGCTGTACCAGAAGGAACTTGTTCCACAGGGGCCCGACCACCGGGAAAGTAGAATTCGCCCGACACGGGGCGGCTCAAAGAGGTCGATGCTCCTCCAACATCTTCGCAGCTTGTCCCAGCTGGGCCGTCGTATCCGCTTGCAGGTCGACCATGCGCCGCGCTTGTGGAAACAGATGCTGACTTGTGGTCTATGGTAGCTTCAACTTCATCCGTCGCCTTTACCGTCCTCGTTGATGTGTCTGCTCTCTGCTCTCCGCAACCTTTATAAAGCAAGTCCACTACACTTTGCTCCTGCAGCTGCGCAGGGGCAAGTTCTTCCCTGCTCCTGTATGTAGGGTCAACGGCTGTTGTTCTTGATGTAGCCTGACCTTCTCGACGACGTCCTAGAGTCGGCTCCTCATACTGCTCTCCTGTTCTTGTTCTCGAAACGGCAGAAGCAGAGCGGACCAGCAGTCCCTGCGGGACAATGTGGTGCCCCTCCCCGCGTTCGTCCTGGTGGTCGTCTGTGTAGTTGGCCGCAAAGATATCAACACCAGGACCAGGGTGCGTAGCTTGCTCCTGCGCAAAAATACCGCCTACTTCATCTCGATATTGTCCATTTTGTCCATGTTCCTCAGCAAATGTTGTCTCATGATCCCCATCCAGAATTCCAGTTTCACCATGATGAAGATCAATAGAAGATGTTGCCCCGTGGTGGAGGGCTATCATTAGGAAAAGTCCCCCCGCCCCATATTGAAGCCGCATCCTCCTGCTGAAAATTTGTGATGCAGATTTGTGGCCACAAATCGGGTGAGTGTTGCAAGGCGGCACACTCAGGCAGCTGTCCGCCACGTTAATACGCAGGCGATTTGTAATGCTGTAAGGTCTACAGGGTAGCCGTCTACCATGCTAGGCGCCTACAACAAGAGGCCCCTACCTAGGCTGAGGATCTGTATCTGTTCTGTGTGCAGTCCTCTACTGCATCACAATTTTGATTATGATTTGTGTATCCAAATGCAGATCCAGCATTAGAAATTTTGTTTTGATATGGGGTGAAGGGAAGATTTTTCGTTTTGATAAGGTCTACTTCTTCCTCATCCTCGTCGTCGTTCATCGTGAAGTCTTGAAAGTATTCGTCGCAGGCCTCCACGACAAACATGGACAGGCGGACGCACATGTGAATGGCGCGGATGAAAGCACAGATCAGGCTCAGGTAGGTGAACATTTGTAGCCCCTTGCGGAAGCTCATGTGGCTGAAGAACTGCAGCACCAGCACGTGGAGAAACAAATCGAAACCGGAACAGGAAGTGGAACTGCTCTTATCCAGGAAAAAAAACCCAGCCCCATCCAATTTGTCTTTGTCATGCAAAACATGCATAAACTGCAGTGCTTGTCATGCAAAAAATGGAAGGTGTTTTTTCCTGGATAGCTCTGGGCGGTCGTCGACGAATCTCTCATGCTTGCGCTTGCCATTGCGTTGGAAGAAGAGGATGTTGAGGCAGCAGTTGTCGTGGTGGAGGTGCTTCGACGTCCAGTTGTAGTGCTGATGTTGTCGACCTCCTCGTCCTCCACTCCTACCCCACCTTGGCTCCTGCACTCCGGCGAGTGAAAGTAAAATTCGTGCATCAAATCAAACAGCCGGGGCTGCTGAATCGTGAGCGTAACCCAGATCGCGAGAAAGTCGAGCAGGTAAATCACTCGCCAGCCGGTGATATCAACTGCAAATCAGTATGTCTGGGTCTGGAAACTTGTGATGCAAGGCAGGGAACAGTTGTGAGCACACTGCAATGCGCTGCCAAGCATGACAAGTTTTTCCGCGGGGGCTCTGAGTTGCGTACTCCGCATGACAAACTAAAACTGCGCTTTATTTGCATGACAGCCAAGAGGACCTCCTCGCGGACACGCAATACAGAGCTCAGAGTCATGCCAGACTAGCACGACATTAAATCTTGCAATCTCCCAGAGGACCCAGACATATTTGCATTTGATAGGTGAGCTTCGTGTTTTTTCGGCACAGTTGGTGGAACAGCAAGCAGGGGTAGAGAACCATACGCCAGCATCCAGAAAAAAACACCCCTCCCCATCCAATTTGTCATGCAAAGCATGCATAAAGTCCCGTGCTTGTCATGCAAAAAATGGATGGGGATGGGTGTTTTGTCCTGGATAGCCAGTAGGGACAGTACTTCAGCACGATGCTGTCCATCCATTTCGGGCGCGTATCAAATGTAAAAGTGTCTGGGTCTGGAAACTTGTGATGCAAGGAAGGCAATAGTGAGCTCACTGTAGTGCGCTGCCAGGAATAACAAGTTTTTTTCATGGTTCTGAGTTTCGTATTCTGCATGAGAAACTGCATCTTTGCATGACAGGGAGAAGGAGCTCTTCGCGCCCATGCAATACAGAGTTCAGAGTCATGCCAGACTAGCATGACAAATTTCGGAATCTTGTTCCAGACCCAGACACTTTTGCATTTGATAGCGCGAGGATTTGCGCGATTTTGTAGTCTTGCTACTGCCGTTATCAAATGCAAAAATGTCTGGGTCTGGAAGAGTGTAAACTTGTCATGCAGGTTTTCCATGACCCATGAGGTCTGGAATGCGGGACCTAGCATGACAGAGTCTGTGAGGTCTCTGACATGCCTATCCTGCATGAGAAACTCTCTCCAAACTTGGTCGAAAGTGGACAGTTTTTGCCACTCATGCAACACAGATTTCTGCATGATTCGGATTTAGCATGGCAAGTTGCAATCTTCCAGACCCAGACATTTTTGCAATCCATAGCCGTTCTTCCTCTGCGTCTGGTGGTCATCCCGGAACAGATAATAAAATGGGTACAGCAAGTATCCCACGAAAAAAGTGTTACAGTTACACATTTGTACGTGAATTCAGCAACACAAATTTCTCTGCATGAGAGGTAATGCAGAATTTCTACGGGAAAACACCCATGAAACGAGGCTCCTATGCATATCCGGCAAGACAGAGCTTGTCTGTCTTGCTTGGCCTGCAACACAATGTGTAACTGTAACGCTTTTTTCTTGCGATAGCAAGAGTTGTCGTGGCGCGGCCAAACAGCAGGACTGGCCGGAAAACGAAAACCATCCACAACAGGATGATGAGTCCGCTTTATTTGAAGAATTCTTTCTTCCTCCATTAGGAGCTGCTAGCGCCACCATGCACGACGTCATCAGAGTCCGCCCGCAGCGCAAAACCGACTGAATCTTCGTTCCGAAAGTTGTAGAAGTAGTGCAGCAACTTGACGAAATTGCGCCTCCAGGTGAAGATGAAGCACCAGCAGCCGGCGCACCGCTGGTCGTGGGGAAAGAACATAGATGTTGCCAAAAACCTCTCGACGATTCCTCCCTCGGAGCAGCAAGAACATCGTGATTTTTGGAAAGCGCCGTTGTACTACCTGGCTTTGTGCCTTTCTTTCCCTTATTGCGTAGTTTGTTCTGTCCAAGTGGTGCCCCGCTGCGCGAAACCGGCCCACTGGTCATTAAACAGGCCTCGTCAGCGTCAGCACCCCTGTCGGTGGTCTGCTCTGCGGGTATTATTTTGGCCCTGCCGTCACCGTCTTGCGGCCCTTGCTCCGCGTATTGACCACGCTTGGGTCCACAAATATTCATCATCTCCCGACGACTAGTACTCCCTGAAACTGAATCACAATCAACACCTCGACCACTCTGTGGACCGCGAGGTCGTCGTGGTGACTCAACACCAACATGAGAACAACTCTGACCCTCTGAAAAACGGCCGTCATCAGTTTCCTCGCTGCTGTATGCAATGCAAAAGCATCGTACTAGCATAAATTGCATTACAAATTAGCCCAGCATCACAAATTAAATTTGTAATGCTGATTTGCCATGAGAAAGAGATTTCGATTTGTAATGCATAAATGCAATATACTACGAGTACGATATTTTTGCACAAAATATGCTGGATGAGCATGACAGCTCGGAGGAGGATGAGGAAGATGAAGACCCTATCCTGTGTAAAAACGTCCCCACCCCTGAATTGTCATGCAAATGCGCAATGACCGGAAGATTTGCAATGCGCATCTCCATGAGATGAGGCATTTCCAGTCGTGTTTTGGAATCAATTTGCAAATTGCAAATTGATTCCAAAACACGACTACAGCATTGCAGCAATGCTGTAAACAGGATATTACGTAGATAGCGTTGTGATACTGCTGCACTTGCTATTAAACTGCATTACAATACAGAGAGGAGCTTGTCATGCGCGACACCCAAAACTTTTGGTTTGTGTTTCGACACCCCCATCTTGACTCTGGTGTGGGTACTCCGTTTTTGCTCAGAATAGTAGACCACGCAGATGAGGAAGACGCTTCGTTGTCTATTAAGAGGAAAAATACCCCCTCCCCATACCGAAAAGGTATGTTTCCGGAAATTTGTGTTGCTGATTTGAGACCTCAAATCACGTCTGTCTTGCAAGAAGGCAACTCCACAAGCTCCGCAGCATTGTGCAGACGGTTTGTGATGCTGATGGGCCTACAGCACGGACGTTTCTCATACTAGACGCCTAGGCCAGAACCTCTCTTCTTAGGCTTAGTATGGGGCTGCATTCCTCTTCAGCAAGACAAATCTTATTTGTGTACGCAAATCCTGCATCAGAAACTTCGTTTTGATATGGGGAGGGGGGATTTTTCCTTTTGATATTGTCCATGTGCTCCGTGGCGGTCTTGCTGTAGCCGATGCCAAAAATCAAATTCGCGCTCGTCGTATGACTTGCAAAACAAGTATCGCGCTCGTGGTATTAGTATTATAAATGCACTATACAAAAATTTCCTCAGACAGCATGAGAAACAAGAAAATCTGTCATGTTGATTTACCTTAAGAAAAAGATTACGATTAGTATATGCATGATTGCAATACGAGCGCGATACTTTTGCACAGGATACGTTGCTTGCCTTCGGAGCTTATGAACTGCAAAAGTATCGCACTCGTATAAATGCATTACAAATTTTCTCAGCATGAGAAATAAAATTTGTAATGCTGATTTGCCTTAAAAGAAAGATTTGTAATGCAAGACTTGCATTTATACGAATACGATGCTTTTGCACAGGATAGAGCTGCGGCTTCTTCCTCCCGGATGAGAAGGACCGCGCTGGTATCAGAATGAAAAATCCCCCCTCCTTATAAGCAAAACGAAGTTTCTGACGCTGGGCGTGCGTACACAAATCAGATCTGTCTTGCTGGTAAGGACCGCAGGCCCATGCCAAGCCTGAGAAGACAGGTCTTGGCTCGCTTAGCATGGCAGACGTCTACGCTGTAGGAGCATGAGCATGACAAGCCGCCCGTAGAATGCGGCGGAGCCTGTGGACGATTTGCCTTCATGCAACACCGAGACGATCTGTGGCCACAAATCAGCAACGCAAATTTTCGAAAACGTACCTTGTCAATATGGGGAGGCGGGATTTTTCCTCTCGATAGCTGGAGCGCCGGGTGGCTGCTGATGTGAAGAACCGCCCAGCGCATGATGGGATATCCTGTGCAAAAGTATCGTACTCGTACTAATCGCATTCATGCATTACAAATCTCATCCTCAAGGTAAATCCGCATTACAAATCTCATTTCTCATGCTAAGGAAATTTGTCATGCGATTTATACTAGTACGATGCTTTTGCAATGCATATGGGACGAGCCGGACCGATTCAGTTGTGTTGCGCCTCCCGCTATCAAATGCAAAAGCGTCTGGGTCATCTTGAAGGTGGTAACTTGTGAAGCTGTCTTTGGATTCCAAAAAAATCTGTATTGCATGACTAACAAGAGGAGTCCAGTTTTTGCCACGTCGTATCGTATCGCTTTGACCTTTAACTCCTGTCAGGGCGGCGTTAGAACAGATTTAGCCTCTGCCAATACCGTGGCGTTAGAACAGGCTTAGCCTCTGCCAATACCCCTAGGTGGACACCCGTTCCACGTCCTACAGGTACCACCCGACCGCATCCGCCGAACCGTTTCCGATTTCTTACGCGTGCATACGGCCAGTGGGCGCTAGATGTGGCTGACCTGCTTTACCAGCCAAGCCCGCGAGCAAGGTGGAGCTCCAGCGTTGCCTTGTTGGGTTATTCTTACAAACGTTGAATGCTAGACCATGCATTACAGACCTCATGGGTCGTCATGGAAAACCTGCATGACAAATCTTGATCTTCCACTCTTCCAGACCCAGACATATTTGCTTTTGATACCCGCGGCCCCAGGAGCACCGGGTGATTGCTGTTGGACTTGAAGCAGCGTTGGTGGTGGGGGTGGCGGTGGTGCTGGCTGCACCAGCGGGACCACTTTTGCAAGAGACGGGGTCATGATAAGTACTTACTTGCACTAGTAGTAGTGCACAGCACTTGGTCGACGTCGAAGAATATTTCTTGAATATGTTTCTTGGAAACCGAACTCAGTCAACTACAACCCTTAATTCTTGTCGACAAAACTACAACTACAAGCTACCACCGCCCTTAAGTCTAGCGTTGCTCACTTCCTTGTAGTAGACGGATCGTGCTGTTTAAATTCAATATTTCTCGTTCGTCGGCGAGAAAATAGATTGTTGTTGTTCACTTTCAGTGTCATCTGGTCATCTCTCTGCTCGCTGTCCCTGCTGCTCTCGAAGGTGGACGTCGCAGCTCTCTGAACTTCTAGATTGTGCTGGTCCAACTTTGTATATCAACTGCAAATATGTCTGGGTCTGGAAGATTGCCAGGCTTGTCATGCACTTTTTGCATGACCCATGATGTCTGTAATGCAAATGCATGAGCTAGCATTGCAGATATTTAGGGGGCTCACTGATGCCTATTACGCATGAGAAATGCCCTCTCCGCAGAGCACAAACTGGGCTCCTCTTGCTGGCCCTACAAAAAAGTTTTCTATGAAAGAAGCGGTTTTCGAATCGTGCTATGCTTTGTCTCTATGCTCAAGCTCATCTGCCGGTGACATCACCATCGCGCGTGCCATATCACTGTGCTGGTGCCCTTATTGAAAATATTGTTGAGTAGGGTCGCAGTTTGTAGTTTCCATGATCTGTCTCGAGAAATAATAAGAAGTTGAAGTATAAGAAAATTAAAATTTGCTTGCCTTGTTCGCAACGTTCTTTATTTGTTTTTACGTAGGTAGCTGTAATTTCAATCTTTGTTGTACTTAAGTCCCAAGCTGCCCTAGCCCGAGCGAGCGCCTTCGTTCTTACTTTCCGTGTCACTGTGTCTTCGGCCTCGATAAAGGATGCTGCAACCTCCCCTCTGGATCTTCGGATAGTGAGCAGCGACTTCGGCTTCGCGTCGTCGTCCCAGCGCATCTACTTCATCTCGGCGGAGTTTTTCTTTTTCGTGGCCTGTCCGTCTTGGGTGACAGAAAGAACTTCGAACACATACGTCTTTATTCGGGTGGAGCGGCTTCACCAAATTGTTCGAGATTTTTAGCACCGGAACATCCCGATGTATGCATTGCAAAGGTATCGTACTAGTATGAATTGCATTACAAATTGGCTCAGCATTACAAGCGTAGTTTGTAATGCGGATTTACCTTGATATACTAGATTTGTAATGCATGACTGCGATTACTACGAGTACGATACTTTTGCAGTGCATACGATGAGTTGCGTGACAATTTTCTCGTTGTGCATCCGGATCCTTTCTTGGACGGCGTACCGCAGCTTATGCCGGTACCGGTCCACTGTCTCCTTTAAAAGAGTATGGAGAGAAAAAAGTGTTTAGTGTGCAACTACACACGACTCTTAATTTGCATGCAGACCAAGGCAAACAGACAAGTTCTGGCTTTCCTTACATGTAGTTGCTCAGCAACCCCCATCGAGGTTCATCTTTGTTTTCCTTTTCCTCCGCCCTTGTGAGTTCTAAGTGACTTAGTATTCACGTTTTGTCTTTCATGCAGAGCTGCATCAAGTTTGTGTATGCCGAAATTAAAAAAAAAAAATGTTTATATCTTTATCTATACATTTAGCTGCAACTACACTTTTGTTTTCCTTGGGATACAGACTCGCCTTTTTCAGTTCCCCCGCACTGAGCAAGTCTTGGGGATCTACGACTGCACCGCCGCTCTCTGTAGTTTCATCTGCCGCCATGTTTGTTGCGGATGAAGTGGTCTTCGGGGTTGCATTCATCTTCATTTCGTTCGATCCACCCTGTTCGCCATTGTTTGTTCTTGCGTTGGGGCCTCCTCCGTAGTTGCTTGCGAGCAATTTCATGGGAGAATTCGAGTCGGAGCTGATGCTGTATCCTGTGCAAATGTACTATCGCAGTCATATTTGTAAGCGCAATCATGCGTGAAGACCACTAGGTAATTAATAATTTACATATGTTGACAAATTCCAATTCATTGTCGCGCTGAGCAAAAAATTTGTTATGCAGCGATTACGTACTGAGTACGATAGTTTTGCAATTTTGATGGATATGCTGCTGTGGGACGCGATCTTGACGCTCTGCACAGAGTGGTTGTACTCAAAATCGCGAAGGATGGCTTGCGTACTACTGTCGTCGTAGCTTGCGTTGTGCATGAAGCCGAAGACGCCCGACGGAAGCTGCAGCCGCTCAAGGAGGATGGTGTATCAAATGCAAACGTGTTGTCTCTGATATTCTGGATTTGTGATTGCGAAATGTGAAGGACTAGAACCAGATCTGTGATCCATGAATAGGAGTGCGTTCTTGCCAGCAGCTCTTTCATCGGGTGATGCATGAACAGGATGGCAGTTATCTGTCACGCGTGTTTTTAGCAACAAGTCAGTAGCTGCAGGCCTCCGCACATTACATTATTTAAGTCGATTTTTTCTGCCGTACTAGCGGACAGCGACGGCCACCCTGCTGCAATGAAGGTCGAACGCAGCAACTACACAAATTTTCAGACCCAGGCACAGAGGTGCAGTGCATAAGGTGACGAGTTTGTCCAAGTTCTGATTCACTTCCGACACGTAGATCTGCTGGAGTCTGGATTCTAACTGGTTGCGGTATGTCGCTGCCAGCTGCCGGCTCTCCTCGCGAAACGAGAGGACCGAAGACGTATGCTGTGCAAAAATATCGCCCTAGTATAAATTGCATGACAAATTTCCTCAGCATGACAAATGCAATTTGTCATGCTGATTTTCCTTGGGAACGAGATTTGTAAATGCATGACTGCAATTACTACGAGTGCGATACTTTATTTGCACAGGATAAGACGTCGAGTTTATGTATTTGTTTTGCGCTGCAGTATTCATTCTGTTTACAGCCTTGACGTTGCTGGAAGAAGATAACGTCGTCGCTAGTTGTTGTATCTCCAGAGTGGAAGCCTCGTTTTCAATCTGCAGCACTACTGGATTTTGTTCCCACTGCTGTAGCAGCTTGTCCAGAATCTGGCTATCATACGAGAGCAGACTTCGCACTTTGACCGACTCCCCCGTAATCGACTTTATCAAATGGAAAAGTGTCTGGGTCTGGAAGAATGCGCGATTTGTCATGCAGCTTTTCCATGACCCATGAAGCCTGGAATGCAGGACCTAGCATGACAGATTCTGTGCGATCTCTCTCATGCCTATCCTGCATGAGAAACTCCCCCCCGACTTGGCCAAAACTGGACGACTTTTGGTAATCATGCAACACAGATTTTTGCATGCTTCAGATTGAGCATGACAACTTGCATTCTTCCAGACCCAGACATTTTTACATTTGATAGACTTCAGTTTTCGACCACCGCCTGTGCTGCTAGCGGTGGCGGAGCTGCTGCCGCCGCCCGATGCCACTGTTTGTGCCGATGAGAGTATCAAAACGAAAGAACCCCCCTCCCCATATCAAAACGAAATCGCTGATGCTGGATCTGTGTACACAAATCCGAGCTGTCTTGCTGGAAAGCACTGAAGGCCCATACACATACTACGCGCGAGTAGAGAGGTTGCGGCCTAGGCGCTTAGCATGAAAAACATCCGCGCTGTAGGACCAACAGCATGAGAAACTACCTGCACAATGCCGCGGGGCCTGCGGAGTTGCCCTCTTGCAAGACAGACGCGATTTGTGACCACAAATCGGCATCACAAATTTCCACAAATACACTTTTGCAGTATGGGCAGGGGAGATTTTCCCTTTTGATAGAGAGTCGGTTTACTTCTTTTGCTCGGCTGGTCGTGGTCTCCGAAGACACAGGCTCGCTGTCCCCCAGTATTGATGATGGTGCTGGGTCGTGATTGACTGTGCTCGATAATTCCGCGGTTGGTGCTGGTGATGTTGTGTCTACTTCAGCGGTCCTGTTTATGGTAGATGCAGCAGAAGTGCTGGATAGAGCAGCAGGATCTCCTGCTGCTGCAACAGGGCCCGACGTGGCGACGTCGGCCTTTTCTTCTTGTTCCAGCTCGGGCGTTTATGAGAGTGCACAACTCGTCCCCCTCCCCCTCATTGGTAATTGTTTCGCATGGACAGCAATAAAGACACCAGCTCAACAACAACACATGGAGCCTGTGCAAGACAAGTTGATGTGCCTAACGTAGTAGCGTTCTTTGGGCTCCTTCCGAGATTTGTCATGCGATAAACCGTGCTACAGCTACAACACAACGATAGGATTTCGGATTTTGCATATACAAATGAGGGGGAGGGATGAGAGTTCTTGTGCACTCTCATAGCGTTCCTGTCGCCGTGGTGGACGTTCCGCTGGTCGTAGATTTGCCGTTTTTCTCCGAGTTAGACGCGGCAGTACTAGCGCGACCCGCATGTTGCTCGTCGCCTATGGACGAAGCCGCAGATGACGTAGACCCTCCTGGTGCTCCTGCCATCAGCTTCTCCAGACTGTCGGCCTCGAGCTGCAACACGAACATTTCGACGAGACACTCGAGGATCCTTTTCGTGACGAGTACGAGCTTCGCGAAGTGCCGCTGCTTCAGGACCATTGCGGTCAGTTATGAGGGTGCACAACTCCCCCTCTTCCTCATTTGTATAGCATGAGCAGCAACAGAAGCAATGCCACAAATGTAGCGTTTGCATGACAAATCCTGAAATGGAAAAGCGCAGTCCTGTTCATTCGGCACTCACGCGCAAAGTGTCTAAAGGCACGAGCCACGATGTGGACCACTCTGCATTTTGCATGGAAAATGCGGGGGAGCAGGGGGAGTTCGAGTTCTTGTGCACTGTCCTATCAGCTCGGCTTCCAGCTTTTTCGAATAATTGTCCACAATCTGGTATGGATGTGTCAGGATCGAAATCAACAAAATCGAAATGATCTGTAATGCATAAAATCCTACGCAAAAAGCGACTCTCGTGCAGAGGATGCAAGGAAGGCGGATTGTAGTCCTGGCACGGGTTCGGTGTTGGGCTGCTGATTAGCATGACAGAAGGCAGCTCTTTTGCCCTAAACCGCATGGCAGATTCGCTTCCAGGACGGGGAGAATTTGTCATGCGCCCACAAAAAACTGTAGGTCTAACTGGCATCGATTTTGTGCATCGATTTTGTCAATTTCGATTCTGACACTTCCATATCTGGGGCGCCCGGACGTTGGCGTACCGCACGTAGGGTTTGCGCTGGAACTTGGTCACACAGACCTGCATGGAAGCGTCGAACTTGTGCAGATCCGAGGACCCGAGTGATGTTGTGCTACTACTTGAAGACGCCCCGGCGCCTCCCCGCGCTTGTTTCCTCATAGTTTGCTCTTTCTGCTGCTGAGCTTGCAGGTACGCGACTTGCTGGGCCGGGTCAGTTATCCTCGATGCAAAAGGTATTCTTCCACTCGTGCTCGTACGTCGAATCGCAGTCATACAAGACAAATCATCTTTCTCCCAAGCTAAATCAGCATGAAATATTGTTCCATTTGTCAACTTCTACATGCTGAGCAGCAAATGTGTACAATTGCAATAGTTTTTAATAATACCACGTAGACGTACTAATACGTCGATTTTTCTACTTTTGCAAAGAATATCATGTGGCAGGTCGAGCGGCCGCCGCTGAAGCGCGTCCAACAGGATCTGGGTCAGCTCCGCCACGGACGACCGACAGAGGTCGTCGAAGGACAGGCTTAACTCCTCGTCAATATCGAACGAAAAAAGTGTTACAGTTACACATTTGTTGTCAATTCAGCAACACAAATTTCTCTGCATGAGAGAGAAAACTTGAAGTGCAGAAATCCTACGGGAAAATACCTATGAAAGGAGGCTTCATGCATATCCGGCATGACAGAGCTTGTCTGTCTTGCTTGGCCTGCAACACAATGTGCAACTGTAACACTTTTTCTTGCGATAGTCAACTTTGCATGTCCAGTCTGACTTCGTTACCGGATCGATGGTTCCGCTGCTAGCCGCTTTCGCTTTGCTCGCTTCACCCGCGGAAGTAGAGGAGGTAGAAGCTGACTCAGCGGCAACAGTAGAGGCGATGCTACTAGCCGGGGCCTGGAAGTGGGATGAGTCGCAAAGATCAAGCACTTCCACATTTCATAAGTAAGTAATCGAGTTTTCAACGACTACCGGCAGAACAACAGCACACGGCTCTAGTTGTACATCTGTGAAACTCTTGCTGCTGGTCCAACCACTTTTTTTCTTGCACTTCCACCAAGACAAGCTCTTGCTCTGCTGTTTCTTGCTGTTTCTGTTCTACCAAATTTTTAAGATGCTCTGGTTTGCACTTCTACCAAAAGAGGTAGACCTCGCGGCTAGTTTGGGAAAAAAAAAGTGCTGGCTGATCTGGTTCCATGTTTATAACTAGTATGCGGAAGTAGACGAATTACTTTCATCAGTGAAGAATGCTTCAGCATAAGCATGTAATTAGTTTTTAATACCCGCGAATGATCCACGTAGTCCTCCTGGTCGTCTGTTCGAAGAAGCATCGGAAGCATATGGCGTTCTCAAACGTTACAGCGTTCGCAGCTGTTGCATGAGTTTGTGATGCGAGAACAGCAAAAGTGAAAGGGGGGACCTTGCGCGTCTTGCATTACAGATTTGGCACGGATTGTAATCAATGCTATTTAGCTTGTCGAGAACTTGTCATGCGAAGAAGCTTGATTGTGAGAAGCGTGGTAGTGGTCCTGCATGACAAATTGAAATTCATGTAACGATTGAGAGTGTAACGTTTGAGAACGCCATAAAGCAAATCCCGGGAGTAGTCGGCCAGTTCGAGGTATTGACTGCAAAAGCATCGTCGCACTCGTTTTAATCATAATCGCAGTCATCGTTCGTTCGTTCGTTGTGGATCGGCTCTGCCGACCGGGTAACCCAACGCCTTGCATACAAGTGACCGATTTAGGCGAACCCCGTTGCGGGACATACAAATTGGCCGTACGGAAGGGCCCTAAGCGCTACATACATAGTTCACCCTAAGCGCCTACCACTTCGGTCTGGGACCTCGTCTACCGGTCATGCATTACAAATCTCCTTCTCATGCTAAATCCGCATTACAAATTCCCTTTCTTATGCTGAGGGGACTTTTCATGCGATTTCAATTTCTACTAGTACGCTTATATACTTTCGCAAATCATACGAGGTCCAGAAGTTCCTGGAGCGTGTCCTCCAGTGCGTCCATGTTCAGATATATCGCAAGAAAAAAGTGCTACAATTACACACATAGTCTATGCAGGCCAAGCAAGACGGAAAAGCTCTGTCATGCCGGATATGCATAGGAGCCTCGTTTCATAGGTGTTTTCCCGTAGGATTTCTGCATTACAAGCTTTCTCTCTCATGCAGAGAAATTTGTGTTGCTGAATTGACTACAAATGTGTAACTGTGACACTTTTTTATTTTTCGTGGGATAAGATATCCGGTGACGGCTCGCGCGCACTCGGGACCTGGTGTTCCGCGGCGATTTTTACTTTCTTCACATAAGGAATTCGAATTTTCACCCCAAGTCACCTATTTCTTCTTTATGCAGCAGTTCTTTTTTTTCTAAGATATGAGCCTGCTCGTTGTTAATCTTCACAAACTCGTCGTGCGCGTCGAATTCGTATCACTTCATGAAATATTTTTGCTCATCTTGATCTTGCCTGTAGTTCTTACGAGCATCATTATCTCCGTGCGTTATGTCACGCGTAGTGTATGGCATTTGTAGAAGCTGGAGCAGCGGAGGTGTTCCTTTTTATAATCGTAGCGCTTGTTACCTAAGGTATAAAATTTGTACGGTCCTCTTATCGAGTTTATACCACCGAGGTTGCTCACCGGCGTTTTCCTTTATCAAGTGCAAAAGTATCGCACTAATTTTAGATACTTAACTCCGCATCACAAATTCCATTTGTTTCTACTTATGGTGCGTATGAAACTTGTCATGCGATCTGCCCCTACTAGTACTAGTGCGATGCTTTTGCGGAGGATATCCTTTGTATGCAGCAGAAAAGCTGGTCTAGCGCGTCCTCTAGGGTAAGGTCCGAGTAGGTGACGCAATCCTGTACCGCAGTGGTGCTTGTGGAGCTAGTGCGTGCGAAGAATGTGGGAATCCGGAAAAAAAAATATGGCATTCGCAAGCGTTTTTATATTGGTCGCTGTACTTACAATTACATGACTTCTTGTCCCGCGCAATCACTATGGCACGACGACCAAGCTTCTTTGTCACCCCTTTCGCTTTATTTGGGTTTGCTAGTCTACTTGCCTATGCAATCTTCAAATGGAGAACCATGTCACTGCAAACAGAGCCAGTGTAACGTTTGAGAATCCCATAAATTTCTTCGCTCCTTTGCGAACTCCTGGCCGATCTTCAGGCAAGAGGGCCGCTCATCCTGTGCCAAAACGTCCATCACGTCCCAAAGTCGATATGTTGAAAACCAAAATCCCGAAGGGAAGTTTGCTCCTACACAAAGACAAATAGCTTTGGCTGCCGCACCCGCGGCATCCTGATTCTAGCGAGACAAAAACGAAAAGCCAAAACTTCGCTTATAAAGCGTCTCCCATGGAGCTCCTGCTGAGGATGAGAGACACTGCAGGTGAGTAAGAGTATGCAGATTTGCATGACAAAGACAACTTTGGAGAGGACGGGTTGTACGTCTTTCCACAGGATACCGCTTTTGTTTCTCGAGCAGCTGCTCCAAGCCAAAGGAGCTGCCGGGGTATCATTTGTAAAAACGTACTCACCTCCCCAGAGTCAAGATGGCAATACTTAAAGCGGCGTAGGCAAAGCAACCAGCTTTGGTTGTATACGCATGACAAGTTTTAGGCCGTAGTGTAATCCTGTTTGGCGAACTGCGCAGCGGCATCACAAATATGGTAACATTTTATGCTGATTCGAGGATCACAAATTCCAAAACACTATACAAAATACTTTTCATGAGGCTGGTGCGCATCAGAAACACAAATAATGCTAACAAGGACGCCATATTACATGACAACTCGGGGGCAGTGGGGACGTTTTTAGTCTTGATACGAGGGTTTCCTTGTTTACCACGACGAAAAGTTGCTGCAGGCTATACAGTATGCAATGCAAAAGAATTAATATCGCACTAAACCTACTTGCAGCGATGCATGACAAACCCCATCTCAAAGGTTGTAAATGCAATTGATTCCTCACACAACTACCACCTAGTGCGATTATTATAATCTTTTACTGCATACACAGATCTTCATCCTCGAGCTTGACATCCAATATGCGGGCCAGGTCGTCTATGCCAAGAAAAAAGTGCTACAGTTACAACACATTGTGCTGCAGGCCGAGCAAGACAGACAAGGTATGTCATGCTGGATATGCATAGGAACCTTCTTGTTTCATCCGCGTTTTCCCTTTTGATCTCTGCATTGCAAATTTTCTTCCTGACGCAGAGAATTTTCGTGTTGCTGACTTGGGCACAAATGTGTAACTGCAACACTTTTTTCGTAGGATATCGTCGATGCTCTGGGTCTATCAAACGTAAAAGTGTCTGGGTCTGGAAGATTCTGAGACTTGTCACGCATGTTTTGCCTGGGCCATGATGTCTGCGATGCACGCCCTAGCATTACAGATTTTTTGAGGACCTCGCGCTGCCTATTCCGCATGACAAATGCCTTCTCAGCGTAGCAAAAATTGCATTCCCTTTGGTACTCATGCAATACAGATTTTTTTGGAATCCAAATGCAGCATCACAAGTTCGGATTCTTCCAGACCCAGACATTTTTACACTTGATAGGGTCCGCAGGCGGTCTGTCTCCACGAACACGACGGAACCGCGGCCCGCCAGAAAAAAAGAGATGGCCTGGATCTGCTTCGCGATGGTGTTTTCCTGCTGCGAATCCAGCAGGTTATCAGATCCTTCGCAATCCAGAATAACGATGGTAGCGGAGGCGCCCCGAGTCTCGCTGCTGTCTGCGCTTTCTTGGTCGTCGTCGTTGTCCGTCGTTCTACTGGAGCCACCCGGCGGCGCGCCGCCAGGATCTTCCGCGCCGCCGTTCTCATGATCAGTGGCGTTATCTGGGTCCTGCAGATTTTATTGTGATTTCAAGACACTCAGATAGAGCAAAAGAACCCTCTTCCTGGCCCAAAACCTAGTCGAAAGCGATGATGATGAATAGAAATTGCGCAAGAACAGAGGGAAAGACTCTTATTCTATTTTGTCACGGTAATTTTCAATTTTTTTGTACTAACTTACCTGGTCATTTGGTCTCAGCGCGAACGCCCAGATACCTTTGGTAACTGCTTCACCTTTATGAACTGCAAAAGTATCGTACTAGTATAAATTGCAATACAAATTATCTCAGCATTACAAATTAAATTTGTAATGCGGATTGGCCTTGAGAAAAAGATTTGTAATGCATAACTGCAATTAGTACGAGTACGATACTTTTGCACGGGATAACCTTCTCCACGCGTGAAAAAAATGTCGCCCGTCCATGGCACGGGAATATCTCGTCGCTCTTCGCTATGGGAGTGTCAGGATCGAAATCGTCAAAGTTGAAATGATTTGTCATGCATGAAATGCGATACAAAAACTGACTCTATTGCAGAGGACGCACGGGAGGCAGAGCATAGTCCTGGCAAGGGTCAAAAGTTGGACTCCTGACTAGCATGACAGAAGGCAGCTCTTTTGCCCTAAGCCGCATGACAGACTCGCTTCCAGAACCGGGAAAATTTGTCATGCACCGACTACAAACTATAGGTCAAACGGGTATCCGTTTTATGCATCACAAATCATTTCAACTTTGACGATTTCAATCCTGACAGGTCCATATTCGCGATCCGAAAGGACCGTATCGTACCTAGTAAATCAAGTACGAAAAATACAGTACTGAATCAAAGAGAGTTCTTGCCGCAGCGTTGCCCGGTGTCTGTTGCTTTTTCCAACATCCAATGGGTTAAGAAAGAATCAAACGGCTTATTTTTGGCATCCGAACCACTTTCACATATTAAAAAAAACAAAATCGAGCGAAGCAACCACCTAGGCGTCAGCATATATTTGTCGTTGGTAAATAAAACGATTACAACCCTTCAAAAAACGGACAAATGCAAGGAATTTTATGGGGAAGCGTCTCTCTTTATTTCTTCATCCTGACATGCGAACTTACCACACATGTTCCGCAAATCTTGACGCGAGCCAACTCTTCCCCACACGACCCGCGCCGTATGAAATGCAAAAGCAGGAGCGCACTAGCATAAATCGCATGACAAATTTCCTCAGCATGTGAAATGAAATTTGTATTTGTAGTGTGGATTTAACTTCAGAAATAAATTTGCAACGCATGACTGCGATTACTTACTACGGGTGCGATGTTGCTTTTGCACAGGATACGCCGATGAAGGAGACAAATTTCAATTTTTCGCCCGGGCGGAACTGGTTGAAGAAAATGCGTCCCTCTGTATGCATTGCAAATATGTCTGGGTCTGGAAGGTTGGAATGCAAGTCTGGGAGTGGTAGGCACACTGCAGTACGTGCCGAAGCATGACAAGTTTTCAGGAGGCTTCTATCTAATATGTGTTGCGTATTCTGCATGACAGACTACGCTTTTGCATGACACCAGGCAAGACGATTCCTTGTCCTTCGTGGCTATGCATTTCAGAGTTCAGAGTCATGCCAGACAAATATCACAAATCTGGCAAGAATCTTCCAGACCACCCAGACATATTTTTATATTGCAGTTGGTTACTCTGGCGTGAGCGCCAAGGCGGTCTTGTCTACGTCAACGATTTTTACCGACATAGTGATACGATAGTGCTTACCTGCGTAGAAATAACGCAAGTAGTATAGTAGACTTACGGGGCCACCAGTTCTTGAGTTACAACAGCACCACCTCCAGGGACGGAAGGACACCCAGCTCCAGCAACAGAAGAACTACGTCTGAAGGGCGGAACTTCTTCGCATGGTTGATCGCTTTTCGTACTCAATACGCTTACGCAGGAGTCGAAGAGCTGCCCGGGCGGGGAAATATACACGCGGCGGGAATAAAACCACGCAACTGGCTGTAGCAAAAGTGCTTAGTGGAACACAGAATGCAAGTTTCTCGCGAAGATGATTTCACAGAGAACAAGAATTCACAATTGTAGTTTTACTTTCAAGCTTTGTCACAGATGTTGCACTTCAAGATTTACAGGCGTGCTCAATGCAGTTTGCGGCACGTCGTAGTCTCAAACTTCCTAACTGTTTTTGGGTTCAAAATGGTTTTTGGAAGCAGCACAAATTCATCATCACTGTTTTGCCTCGCCAATTTCGCGTGCTATGAAGTCCGGATTACAATTTCTAGTGTTGGAAAATTGTTGCTACATTTTTTCGTACACAAGAAGATTTTCGTGATCTACTTCATTTTTATTGTTGAATGGAATTTGTTGTTGCGGAGAAAAGATCTTTTCATGTTGTCCTCGCAAATCTGTAATGCTATTTTGCGCTTCGAACACGGTGAGAATGGTGTACAGACGGTTTCTATGGACACCCGTCGCTACATCCATCCCCCCGTTTGAAGAAAAAAGTTTTCTACTACTTGAAAAGACGAAAAAAAATTTTTTTAAAACTAAATGTTGTAATCAAAGTACTCATACCAGATTTGGCTGTATAAGCAGTCGAGGAGCAAGGGATTTGCTTTACAGTCATCTTTAGTAATCTTATCGTCATAGAACAGTTGCAGCATTTCTTGCTGAAGCATCTTCCCGTGCGTTTGCATTCGAATTTGCTGGCTTGCCATCGAATGCAGCGCCTGGGTCAATTTCTGCGACGTCTGCTTGTGCAGCTCGACCTGCTCTTGCAATTTCGCGATCTGTTCCTGCTTGTCGTCCAACTCTTTTTCAATCTTGCCAGCCGTTTCGGGATACCACATTTTCATGTACTCCACGTCGACCGGATTTCCTGGTATTTTTCCGCCTTGGTGCACAGGCACCGCTCCGGGTTGTCCCTGCTGACTTGCTGACCCAGCTGGCAGCAGCGGTTGCGGCATTCGTCGCTGCATGGTCGAATGCGGCCCGGGGCTTGGTGCGGTTTGTTGTGCGCCAGGGGTTTGCGCGTGACCCGCGAATTCCGGATCGATCTTGAAGATTTCGGTGTCGCTTGACATCGGCGTTGAAGAAGAGGGGGAGTTTGCAGTAGTGGCGGAAGAAGATCGGGTATTTCTGCAGCCAGGTCTCGAGCGGAGGCTGTTTGTGTTCTGGGTGCAGGATCGCGTCGCTTACTTGTTGTTCGACCTCGCGGAGGAAGAAGACTTCTTTCACCGCCTGCGCTTCGGCCGCGCGTGCCGCCACGTATAGGCTTGCGACTATTTGCAGGGCTGCTTTCGTCGTGATCGTTTCGATTTCGAATGCGAAGTAGACTTGCTTCAGTGGTGCTGGGCTTGGTCCCGCACGTGCTATTTGCAGTAGGACCGGCTCACGAGAAAATTTCAAGATAGTTTTCAAATCCGTCGCTGACTGTAACAACTGCCACTCGGTAGTTTTTGGTTTTTGCCATGCACCACGGATCGGATTTGAAAATTGCCGAAGCGACGTTGAAATTTCCGTGTCCGGGCCCCTGCGTGTCGCTCGGAAAATCGTTGATGCACCCCGTTTCTCGCGGAGCGCGATTTCCTCGAGCGCGTAGTACAATTCGTCACTTGAAGTCCAATCGGTTCCGACGCCGGGGCTTTCGATCAGGTTGTCCAGCACCCAGCACGTGTCGGAGTACTGCACTTTGCGGCTCGCGAGGTTGCAGCGGTTCCTAGTCTTCTGCTCTGCGAGTCGCGGTTTAGTTGTGGGAGTGTAAGTTCGCATTTGTCGGCCCGTCGCTGTTGCGGTTCGCTGCGGCGGGACCGGAATGTTGTTTTGAAAAAGAAAAAGAAAATTACGTAGTATTAGTATTTTGTATATTTCTTGTTGTAACAAAGTCACTTGTCTCTCTAAGAGGAAACTTAGCATCGCACTTGTAGCCTAGTGGGGTTCACCGAAGGTGTTGAAAGTGGTTTGCAAGGGCGGCGTGCCGAAGTGGCTTCGGTGCGTGAATTTCTCGTCTACAAATTTCTCCACCTTGTACACAAGGTCTTCGTGCTCGTTGAAGTAGCGAGCGCGGCCTAACTTTGTGAGCAGCTGTTTTGCATAGTGCAGCTCGCGTTCTAAGTTACCTATCACCGCCGTTGGCGGTAGCATACCAGAACTAAAACTAGGAGGGTCGAGCAGCTTGCCGAGTTCCTCGTTCGCTGCGCACACCTCGCCGTTCTGCTTTTTCAGATAGTCCTTTTCGAGGCGCAGTTTGGAGATCTTCTCGCTCTGTTCTACTATTTGCTTACGATAACTTGCGCGCTCCTCTAGCGAGTAAGGTAAGAGAGTTTGAGCAGTGCTTTCACGGTAGTAGTCTAAATTTTTGTTATCGTACTTGTCGCTATACAAATCCACATATTTCGTGATAGTGTCGGACATTTTGTGACTCGCCTACTGTACAACAGATAAAGCAAAAAATGTTTGTGCACGGAGTCGTCGCTGTTCAAAAAAATTTGGTGGAGCACGAGGATTTTACGAAACACAACAAAGACGCAATGATACAAGTTTTGTTTCTGCCGCTAATTTTTGTTGTCTTCTAGCTTGTGTTCTCTCTCTCTACTGACAAACTTCGTACTTCGGTTTGGCTATTGCACTGCCGAAGGCTGGCTGCAGGTGTGCTTTGCCTGCCGCCGAACGCCAGCTATGCGCTTTTCTGCCTGTATGATTCCACGGCGCACGCGGTTTTGCGACAGCACCGCTTTCAAATACAGGGGTAATTTGTAGTTTTCACTTATGTTGGAAGACGCAGCGACGCTAAGATACTTACTTTTCTCTGTAGCACTACTGTGGGGAGGTTCAGTAGTTACGCTTCCACTTTTTCTGCCCCAATGACAACCACAAGCGGTGCATGGTTTCATGCATAAGCACCGCGTGGCAACAAGAAGGGGTGACTATTGCTATTTGCTATTGTTTTCAGTAAAAAACGAAACACAAGCACGAACCGATTTGTAGTAACACCTGACTTCCGTATTCGAGAAGTAAAAGTTGCACTGCGGGTGCCTGTGTAGAAGCAGTATTTTTTTTTATGGGTTTTCTTACCTGTTTTTTACTTTTTTATGGTTTTATTTTTTATTTTTACATTAACGCTCTGCTTTTTACATATCACAGAGAGCGTATAGTGTATGAAGTTGCAAAAGCCTTACTTTTTCATTATCTAATCGCCTTGTGCAGTTATGTGGCCGATTTAATGTTCTGGCAGAGGAACATGACAAACAGTTTGCTTACTCCTATTTTGTAATGGTGAAATTCCGCAATAGACTTCGACAAATAGATGTAGTTTCTACAGGTGCGATTTCGTGCCCAGGTGCTTCCCGAAGGAGCGGTTGAGCATTTACTTTCACATTTACAAAACAAAAAAAAACAGCCTTATTTTTCATTAATAGATTTGTCCTCATGGAGTTCCGATCAGATTTTTAATTTTTTCGAGACCCGTTAAAGTTTCGTTTTCTTCGGCCTGAGTCAACTGTTTTTCGGTTCTATAGAACTTTTTGAGAAAATAAATTCTCTTACTCCATAACGTTTTATGGTAGAATTCACGTTGCTCATGGCCGTCTGATCTCCACTGATCGTATTGCAGGCGCCATTCGCTTTCATCCCATTCTCCATTGGTGTTGTCCGCTTCCGCCTGGGACGATTCCTGCTCCTCCATCAACCTGTCCTTCTCCTTTTCAATCAGGCCCTTGTCCTTTTTGCTGGCCAACAAGGCCGTGCCCGCGTGGGCAGCTCCCGCCAGGTCCATGTCCGACGATTTCTCTTTCTCCGACTCGTTGGGGTTGTGCTTGGACGAGGCCGCGGCACCCTGGACTTTGGTCATTTTCGTCTTCTTCTTGGACTTGTCCTGGTCCGCGGAGCCGCTCTTCCCCTTGTTCTTGTCCTTGATGGTCGGCTGCTGCTGCAAGTCACCCATTTTGCGGCTTTGGACGTGGAGGTGTGAAGGACGGTTTATTTATTAATATACTTTAGCAGTGTTAATTTTATAATCCCTGTGTGGAAAATTTGCATAAGTGGCAGTTTGCATGGAGTTTTCTTGCAAGCTGTGTTGCGTTCACCGCAGGCATTTTTTGGCCTGGGCGGCGTCGCGACGGCGCTCTGTTGCAAGGACCCAGATTTATTTGTACATGAAAGAAGAGCTTCGTTTGAGAGCTACCTACTTGTTTGATTTTATTTTTTTACATAAATTGCTTGGTAGGACCCCATTTATATCGTGCTTGCAGCTGCATGGCATTTTTGCCGCAGCGGGATCGACGTGTAATTTACAATTTACGATCGCGTAGCATCTATTTATTCGCTTTTGCTGCGGGGCTCTACATTTTTTGGGTGCAATTTACGAACGCGTAGCATCTATGATAATCGCGTATTTGCGGGAGAGCTCTACATTTTGTGTGCAATTTACGAACGCGTAGCATCTTTCTCTTATTTGCTTTTATTTGTGTGAAAGAAAAGAGGCAGTTTGCGTGCTACTGGATCAGATTATGATTTTGTGTTCAACATCGCACAGGTGGACAAGGCTTTTCGCGCCACACTTTCTATTCGAGAATATTTTTTTTTTTTTCCATTGACACAAACGATATTGCAGCTCGCTTCGCTTGCGGAGTTTTTGCTTCGGAAGAGAAGTTGGTTTTTATACACTGAGATCATGGCATAACCTTGCTCTTGTAGAGAGAACAACGAAAAATTTACGTTCATATCGGTATTTTCTGTACAGGATCGTATTATGTACCCGTAATTTACTATCGAAATACAAAACACAAAAGAAAAAGGAAAAAATTTTCGTCTTGCAGTTGCCAGAAGAAGAGGACCGCGCTAGTTTAGATGAAGTCCGCCTTCAGGGGCAAGTATTTCTCGAGGTACGTGTACTTCTTGTCGATCTTGTGCCTGGTTTTACCGAGTTGCTCGATGTCCGTCTCCTCCCGAATGATAAATTTCCCGTTCAATACATTTACGCCGAAGACCTCTTGGTTGCCGACTTTTTTCGGATTGCTGAAAATTTTGATGTACTCGTCCAGCCATAGCTTGATAAATTGCCTTGCCGAGCCTGTTGCCGTTTGCAGCCGCTCTTCCTCCGGTAGCTTGTCGCTGCTGCTGTTGATCACAACTTCCTCGCCGTCGATTACTACCGGGATTGAGGCCGCTGCCGTTAGCTTGAGTGTTGTTTCGCCGACAACTTCATCTACGATCCAGACCTTTGCCTTTTCGGGGTCTGGGCCATACTGCAGCGTCGGTTTGCTTGTCGCGTCACTCCTTTTTATTACCAAGTCTCCCGCGCAGATCTCCGTTTTCGCTAGCGTGCCCCGGCGGTTTAGTGCTGAAAGCGCGCTGTCAATGCTGTGCTTCTCTGCATTTTCCACAATCCCATCTCGGAATTCTCGCAGCGACTCCATCACTTCGTCGCGGTTCGCGCGTCCTTGGTGGAGGGCGGAGAAGATCTGCGCGTTGGGAAGGCAGAGTTTCTGTCCGCAGGAGGCTTCTGCAGGGGAGCGCCCGTTCAGTTTGCGTCGGGGCGCGTTTCTGTCGATCAGCTGCAGCAGAGGAAGAATTCTCGGCCACGTCTTGGGGAAGCGCGAGCACACTTTGAACAGGCGGTCTTTCTCCTCCTTATTCGGTCGCTCCGCCTGGTTCTGGTCGCGTGGCTCGTTTGCTCTACCGTGGTTGTGCAGTGTGCCCATGTCCGCAAAGGACGCGACAAGTGAATTGAACGCGTTGTCCGCGGCCGTGTCGTCCGGGCAGCCTACTTGCGCCCAGACGAACTTCCACATCTCATCCCAAGCTTCCTGTGGCTCCCTCGTTTTTGTTGGTATCAGCCAGCCAAGGTCGACTAGTTTTTCTCGGACGCGGAGGATGTTTTTGTACCCGTCTTCGCTTTCTGGTAAGTCCGTGATGTGGTCGAAGACAAAGCTTTGGAACAGCCTTTTTGGCTGGCGATTCGGCGTGTACGCAGCGATGGGCTCTTCTGCGGCATGTTTCAGTCGGCACTGCACGCAGGTTTTCACTACCAGTTCGACGGTTTCCTGCAGCCCCGGCCAGTTGAAGTACTCCTTTACCATTTGCTTGGTTCTTCTGATTTTACTGTGCAGCGCCCACCTCCTGTGGACGCGCACAACGACGTAGATTCTCATACGCGTTTTGTTGTTGAAGAATTTACTGTCGATCTCGAGCTCTACTCGCGGAATATAGATTTTTCCCTTGTACAGCATGACACCCGCACAAATGGTGAAGTTCTTCAAGACCGCCGTTTGTCGCTTCTGCGCCGCCGTCAGCTCCTCTTCGTTTCCCGAAAGATGCTGGCACATAAAGCCGAACTGCTTGCAGTTTTTCTGGTGCTGCACGACGCTGTTGCGGAAAAGCCCGTTTAGAAAGCACGACGCCTCGATGTTTCGCGCCGTGGATGCGTTTGTTGGGTCTCCATCCTCGAGCTCCTTGGCGAGTACCAGAACTGCTTTGTGCGCGAAACGCGCCGGCACTGTGATGGCACTGTTGGTTTGCGGGAGGCCGAAGATGCTGGTGATTTTCGTGTGCGATTTGCTAACCACAAGGCAAATTCCCGTTTGCACGTACCCGACGACGGTGGGCTCGTTTCCCTGCGCAGCTGGCACAGAGAACAGCCGACCAGCATTTAACATCTCGGGCAGCGATCGTAGTATTCTTTCCTGCTCGGTGTCGACCGCTTCGTAGATGAGCGGTTCAAGTGATTCCTGTAGCGTATGGCCGCCCGCTTCTATTTCCTCGTCCTGCTGCAGGTTGCTTTCGACGGGGAAGAGACTGAGGTCGATTTCATCGCCAAAGTCGAGGCCAAAGTCCGGTAGCAGCGGTTTCTTTTTCTTTTTGCTTGCCGCACGGACCGCGCCTGCGCCAAGAGAACACACCGACTTGGCGTTCTTGCTGACGATGATCTCCCTGTTTTCACGATAGGCCTCGGAGAACGCATTTTCTGCGATGGCGAACTCGACGGTGAAGCGGTTTTTCTTTTCAATTTTGCTGTACTCTTCAAGGAACGTTTCCAGAATCGCATCTGCGATTTTCGCCGGGCTGGTTCGCGGTTTGCGGTAGAGCCCGCCCGACAAAAGTGGCATCCGTACTGTTTTGATCTTCCGCTGCGCGTAGTCGTTATAGTGGTGGATCACGTTCACAATATGCTTTGTCGTAAGCCGTATTCCTGCCAAGAAGCTTTCTTTCGAGCAAATTTCTCCGCGTGGGCCAACGGCGTAGACCATGACGCGGAACCGGTCTGATTTTTCTGCAGACAGGAAGACTGTTGCTGTTCGCGATTTACCTCCTGTTGCAATCCCGACCGCAAACCGCTTGCTGAATTTTTCGAGGAATTCCTTGTCGTCGCAGGAGAACACTTCACCTGGTTGCGCGAGCAGCTTTTTCTCGAGCTCGATGTGGAATTTTTTCTGCGCTGCGACGTCCCAGAGGGTGCTGGTTTTCTTATCTCCGAGGACCTCCTGGAAGCGTTTGTTCAAGCCTGCGCCGCCAAAGTGCAGGTCATCCGAGCCGGCGTTTATCCCTGCGACAAAGAAGGTGTTTTTCGTCTTCATCGGTGGGAACGGGTCGGAATATTTCTGCCCCTCGGTTGCTGTTTTGAAAACAAACTCGTCCGGGACACGGTGTCCGCGGTAATTGTACTTGTAAATTTTATCTGCCGGAGTATCGCTTTCTGCCTGCTCTTCCTGCGCAAGGTCCTCGACCTGTGCCTCGGCGTCGGGTTGCCGTTTTTCCTGTGGCGCAGGTGCAGCGGGTTCTTCATGCGGCTTAGGCTGCGCAGGCTCGTTTGCGGCAGCCTGCTGTTGCACAGCAGCGGGACTGGCTTGTACTCCCTCCTCGCGCGGAATCAGATTTTCCTGTGGCAGCGGCGGCACGGCTTTCTCCCCGTCGGGCTTGGAGTCTCCGGAGGGAATGTCATCGCCGTCTGCGGCCTGTTTACCAAACCAGCGCTGCAGGAGCGGAAGAGCAACTTTTTCATGGAGCTCTTTATTTGCTGTTGTCCACTTCAACTCGCTTTCCACAGGGACGCCAACATCGTGCAGCGGCGTAAAATCGTCGTTTTCTGAGGGCTTGTGCAGCACGACGTCGCCGTGACCCCTGCAGCGTGCGTAAGTGCAGTTGACTGTTTCGCGCAGAATCAGGTAGTTGTCGCAGTAGTTTTGGTCTTTGAACATCACATTGCGGCAGGTGAAGTCGTTTGCGAATTGCGGGACCGGGTTGTTCGTTTCGCTTGCAATCGGATCGAGGATAATGAAGTTATGGTTTACGTCCCCGTGGTATCCGTGCTCGAGCTGCTTCTGCTCCTCTGCCCACCGCAAGCCAACGGCTTTCCGCAAAAACGCAAGCGCCTCCTCGTAAGCCATTTTTGTAGCCTGCTCGTCGGATAGATTTTTGTCGAGCTTCTTGTACTTATTCCGGCCGATCCAGCGCGTGATCTTTTCTGTTTTTCCGCCCTGCGTGACTTCCACATCAAGCACATAGTTGAAGTACTCATGCCCCGACTTGACCTGCACGTCGCGCTTGGTGTAGAGGCGCTTTGGGCGAATCACCGCTGTCGGTTCATCGAAAATTTCTTCCCAGTCCACCCTGCCGCGTCCGCCGTAGGTGGGCTTGATTTTGCTTTCCTCCTCCTTCGGCTTCTGGGCGCCGGCGCTGCTAGAACTGCTACTGGTTTTTTGCTTCTTTTCGTTCTTCGCCGCCCGCACACAGGCGTGGGTGGTGTTTGCCCAACACAAGCTGCGGACCCTGCCGTTTGTGGCGACATGTGCATCTGGTCCTTCGGGGTCCACACACAGGAGCGCGGTTTGCAGCCCTGCGTCTTCGCATTGCGGCGCGCCAAGTTTTCGCACCGCTGAAATTTTCCCTTCCATCTCGGCTTCATCTTCGAAGGCTTGGTCGTCATCCACCATTTCTGCCAGCTCCTTACCCATTTGAGTGAACTTCGCTTTCCATTCTGGATCTTCCCGTGCGGTTGGATTCAGAAGCCAAAACAACGCCACTTTCGCG